>CAWUDS030003074.1:65000-232481 GCA_963859935.3 Lathyrus sativus
AAGTGGTTCTGCCCCCGATGAGGTCGGGGACCTCATCCTCTTGAGTCGCAGCCACCCAGACCTCCTCGCTATAGGTAACCTCGAGGCCCAAGCGCCTCCGGGCGAACGAGGTCCTCTATCTTACTCACGAGGGGGAGAAGAGCAAATTTGAGCTGCCTCCTTGATTTTGCAATAGGAGTTTCTTCGAAGGATCCTCCCTCGCACTCCTTCGGGCAGAGTCCTTGAAGCTCGAGGAGATGGACAGTCCGAGCAATAGGACGATGCTGGTCCAGGACTTCGTTGCCCTGATGAGGGTCTTGGGAATGGAGGTGGTCTACACCAAGGATGGGGCCTTCCAAGAAGTAGAGCTGAAGAAGGCACAGGCCGCGAACGCGGTTCTGGAGGAAAAGCTGAAGGCAGCAGAGGAGGCGATGAAGAAGTCCAAGGAGGTAATGGCTAAGTCCACCGAGGAGACCGTGAAGAAGTGTAAGGGTGAGCTGGCCAAGGTCACCGAGGAGAGGAATACCCTGTTCGCGGAGAATAAAGTTGCGGAGGACATGGTCGCATCATTGAGGGCTGTCGCTGCTCCTCATGAGGATGAAAGAAATGGGGTGAAGATTCTAAAGACTCGATTCGAGCTTGTTGTCTGTATCAGCCAGGCTGAGGAGGATTGCGTTAGGGTCGCCGAGGAGACTTTTAATAATTCTATGGTGTAGCTGAGGATTGCGAACCCCGGGGTAGAGTTGTCTACCGAGGGGATCGATTTCCTCTACAGTGTGGTAGGCGGCTAGACCATCGTCTCAGACTTCCTCAGATTCACCGAGGAGCATGAGCGGCTTGTCCGTGAGGAGCCACAGCCTATGGCCGACTGACTTTCTCTTTGTTGTACTTCCGGCCTGCGTGTCGTATCTTTGTAATTTTATCTTTTTGGATGGGGCTTGGCCCCTTTTTATTTTACCAGCACAATTGCGGTCCTTGTGGTTGTTTTATATGATAATATTTATTTTCAGCCTTGGTGGTCGGTTCTGTATGATTTGTTTTTGGTGCATGTTTTTACTTTGCTTAAATTTGCTAAGTGTTGCACGCTTCTCGTTACTTATGCCCATTGTATGGGCTATTTAAGTGAACGATTTCATTATGTTTCATGGTTTGCTCGATAAATTGGTGTTATAAAGAGAGGAGAACTAGTCGAAACTCCCGGGTCGTTTCCGGGCATGAGAGCGGAGCTCAGGTCGCGTTTGTGCCCTGAGTTTGCAGCGTGAACTTCCCATCACGAGCTGAGTGTTTTGCCTTTTGTGTTACGTTGGCGACGGCGGGCTCGGTCGAGGGACCGCTGTCAGGAAGGGGGTTCATTCGTTCTAGATAAAAAGCCTGCCTTGATTCATTTTAGTATGCAACACTTGTACTAGGGCACGCACTTCTAGTTAGTACATCATGCCCGTCATGTTGACGGAGCACGCCGATAGTTGTGGCCTCAACTACAATATTGTTTTAGCTTTTCAGCATTCTGCGGTCGAGCGAGTTCTTCCCCGTTGATATGTTCTAGGTAGTAGGTCTTATTCTCTATTTTTGCTCGAACACGATAGAGCCTTTCCTAGTTTGTGGCGAGTTTTCCTTCACGAGAATCTTTGTGATTTCTCCTTAGGACGAAACTGCCTAGTTGGAAGTCTTATCGTATGACTTTAGCATTGTGCCTAATTGCAATTTTTTGTTTTAATGAGGCCTCATGGAGGGAAGCTCCTGATTGAACCTCTTAGACGAGATTGAACTCCTCCCTTAGTGTCTCGTTGTTGTTCTCCTCGTCCATGGGAGCTTCTCTCCTCCTGTAGAGCACGTGTATTTCGATAGGGATTACCACCATAGTCCCGTACCCTAAACGGAAAGGGTTTTCTCCGGTCGAAGAGTGGGGCGTAGTACGGTAGGCCCAGAGCATGTTGTGCAGCTCCTCGATCCATTGTTTCTTGGTTTCGTCTAGTCTTCGATTGAGACCTCGTAGAAATTACCCTGTTGGCTACCTCAGCTTGCCCGTTCGTCTGCGGGTGCTCGACGAACGCGAAATGTTGCTTGGTGCCCAATTGGGCGATGAACTCTTGAAACGTTTTGTCCGTGAATTGTGTCCTGTTGTCTGTGATGATTTCCTGGGGGATGCCTAAGCGAGAAAAGATGTTTCGCTTGTAGATGCGAAGTATATTGTGGGTCGTTATTTTGGCCAGAGCCACAGCTTCTACCTACTTTCCAAAATAGTCAACGCCTACTATCAGGTATTTGTTCTAATTTGACCCTCGACGAATGGTTCTAGGATGTCCAGGCCCCAGCATGCAAAGGGCCACAGGGAGGACATTGCTTTGAGCTCATTGGGCAATGCCAAGTGCATGTCCCCGTGACGTTGGAATTTGTCACATTTTTTCATGTGCTTCTTTGTGTCGTGCTACATGGTCGGCCAGTAATATCCTACTCGTAGAGCTTTCCTGGCGAGGGATCTTCCTTTGAGGTGTTGGGCATTAATCCCTTCGTGGATTTTGCGCAGGACATGTGTGAACATTTCTTCCTTAATGCATTTGAGGAGAAAAATGGAGAACCCTCACCAGTAGATCTTATTTTCAACGAGGACATAGGAACAGACTCTGTGTTTGACCATGATGGCTTCCGTTGGGTTAGACGGGAGTTCTTCCTTGGCGAGGTAGTAGTAGACTGGGGTCATCCAACAGTTGTTGTCGCCAATGACGTACACATCGAGGATGTGGGAGCTCTCTTGATGCTAGGTCAAGGAAGTACCTCTTGGATGACGGATTTGCTTCCTCCCTTTTTCTTTGTGCTCGCCACCTTTGACAACCAGACATTATGTTCGCGGAGAACGCGTTTTACCTCTACCGATGCAAACTTCGTCATTTTCCCTTGACTAAGGTCAAGTATTCGGATAGGTTGTCGTTCTTAGCTTGATACTCTCCCCGTTCCTCGGCTCCCAGGTCTTCGGCGAGGCGCAGACCTGTGAGGAAGGCCTCATACTCTGCGTGATTGTTGGAGGTGGGGAAAGATAGGGTAAGCGCGACCTCGACGAGAATACCCTCCTCGTTTTCCAGGAAGACGGGGAGAACATAGTTTCTCACAGACGGCGTCACTGATCTTACCGGCTGATCATAACATGAAGTGGGCCAGAGAGTTCGTCTCCGATGCTGGGTTTCAAAGATGATGAGGGGGTGTACATGCAAGGCACTCTGATACTAAAGTAAGAATTGGGAGAAGAGAAGACAAGTACAAAGTGAATATGTCTTAAGATGATTTGAATGGCTGACCCTCTCAAATGAGAGGGTTTTTATAATGCCCCCAGCGGTTGACCATTGGTCCCTATTTTTAGAGCGAGATATTCGCTCCCGAAGAATAGGTAACTGTTAAAAACCAGTCGTTGGGACAGACAGAGGTTCTCGGAACTAGTCGTTGCCACGGGCAAGAGCGTGGTTGCGGGCATGAACGTCGTGATTGTTTATGGATGATGGAACCGTGCGTGACAGGCAGAAATGGGACGAGGAGCAACTGATCCTGGGGATCAGCTGGCCAGCATTCTTCAGCAGAGGGACAGAGGAGAGAATGCTTCATTTTGCCCTTAACTGGCGGGGCTTAGGCTATTGGCCCGTTCTGGGAGCAGAAGTGGGCTGAACCATGCATAGCCATTGGGCCAGTCCAAAACAATATTATTATTTTTTTTATTATTTATTAATTATGTGAATTACATAACCTATTTCAATGCTTTATTGTTGTATACGCTTTTTTTTAAGGTTGTTTTTCTGCAATATTGATTATGATGTCTCCTCATAAATATTAAACAATATAAATTTATCGATCATTTTTTTAAATATGTGAAAATATTAATGAAAAAAATACTATTGATGTAAATGGAAATAATTTTATTACATTTTAGAAACAAATGCTCATACTAAATATCGAAAACAAATTTTAATAATAACAGGAACATGCAGTTATTGATCAAAATATTTAATAATAATGAAAAAAAGTTTACTATTGGTTAATGTTTTAAAAATCGAACTGAATCGGTCGGTTCAACCGGTTAGACCGAGAATCGAAGATGAATCTGATTTGGTCAACCTTTCAAAACTGTTAGTGCATGTGTTAAAATCGGAATAAAAGCAAAAAAAAACAAATTGAACAGTCCAAAACCCTTCAAACCAAAGAAGCGGAGCCGATTTTATAAAACCGTCAGATTAAAAAAAATGCTTCAAATTAACAATTTTTAATAATTTTTTTTAAAAGTTTAATATGTCAATATCAAAACTTAACATACAAACTTCAAAGTTTTTTCATGTTATGGTCGTTCGAACATAATCATGTTATCCAACTCAATAATGATTGTCGTTCAAGTTAATATTGTTTGTTGTTGTCAATTATAACTTGTTTGTCGTAGCTTAACTCAAATTCACTTTTTGTTGTTTAATTAAGTATATTGTATTTATTTTTTTTTGGTATTTTATCTTATTTAATTTAGGTATTCTTAATTTTTTGAACATTATTTTAGTTATTATTCTATTATTTTAATTTTGATTTAAATTAATTTAACTTATTTTACTGTAGTTCGTTAATTTTTTCAAATTATTCTTAAAGGAATGTTGAAATGAAGTGTACCACTATGTTATGTTAATATATGTATTATTAATATTGTTGTATTAAGTTTATAATAAATTTTTGAAATATTTATTTTATTAAGTTGTGAGCATATGATTATTTGTGACATATATATGAAATTTAGTATCATATTAGTATCATATTATTACTGTATTTAATAAATGGTTTGACCGTGAGTTTAACCGGTTGCACCAACTGAACCTTAAATTATAAATTTTACCGATTCAATCTTCGATCCGCTTTTTAAAACATTGCTATTGGTTCTAATATTTTTGTAAATAATGTCAAAACAAAGTAACATTCATATAAAAAATATATATATTGTTGATTTAAATGTTTTTATATATGAAAAGAATTATAGGCATTAATTTATTATATCTTTTAAAAATAATAGTCTTTTTTTTGTTAAACAATTTAATTTTTTTACATCATTTTTATTATATTTTGATAAAAATGTGTTTTGCTACCCATGCAAACGCACGAATATTTCCCTAGTTCCTTTGAAGTAAAGAAATCTATTTAAACTCTTTATCATCCATAAGAAGTGAGTACAAGCACATTGGTAAATATCAAGCTTTATTTAACCGAAGAAAATAAGAGAACTAGATTGCAATTTTGTGTTGGTATACTAGATAGCAATAACATACATAATAATTATCTTATTTTTAAAGGCATTGGTGATCTTACCTAAAATATTAGGGGAGCCAACACATACCGATTAAAATATTATAATTAAGATGCATTAAAATCATATATAATATAATTTATTTTTTCTTATATTTAACCATTGTATCACTATAAAAAAAATTAGTTATAAACTTAAACACCAAAAACTTAATTTTTAAACAACATTAATAACAAAATGCATAAACTATCACTACTAAACTTAATTCAAATAACTAACTTTTATCTATTTTTCTTGTGTTTAATCTTAAATCAATTCCAAATAACCAACTCTTTTCAATTTAGAGTTGAATTAATTATATAATTAATTAAATATAGATTGATATAATTAATTATTAATTAATTATATTATGTTCTATCGTTATTAAATACTAAAGAGATGGATTGTTTGATTGAATTTTGAGTCTGAATGGACTGTAATGGGTTGGATCATTCAGTTAAGCTAATGAAACGTCTCTGCCTTCAGCCGTTTCACTATTTAAATGTCGTCCCATTAGATTATTAACACTCTGAAAATCCTAAACGGTAATGAGGATAGTAATTCTCTCATGCTCACTCTTTCGACGAGAGATCATTTCTCTAATTTTATAAGGTACATCATTTTTCTTATTATTGATTATTCAATGTTTAAACAATGTGCTATAATTTATATCTATGAATTTAATTAAATTTATCAATTAGTATCAGAGTCTATTTAGATATATTTGATGGCTATTGTTTTGAATCACAATTTTGGTGTAAAACACTTTGTACTACGATTTTGTTGTTTAAGAATATAAATGGGCCGTGCATAGTTGTATCATTGTATTATCGTCTATTGATCATTCATTTATTTCTAATCCCTAATGTGCAAAAGTGGTGAATTTGTCTATCGATGAACAAAACAATTAAGTAATCAGTATTAATTTGTATAATTATAATCTCACCTATCGTGGATACAATTATATAAATTTTCCTATTTTGAATAAAATATAAACATTATGATTATAACTCATCTACATTGGATATAGTTATACAAATTTTGTTTAATAAAATCATTAAATTAATTTTAATTATAGTAAATATTATATTGATAATAGTTATACCTTATCGGTATGTTATCATTAATATAATTTTTTTTGCTCAATGTACTTTTGATTTATGATTATGTAAATTATAGTTCGAGTACCCTATCGGTATTAGAATTTTTGATGGCATAATATTTATACATTGTTATATTTCTTATTTAATATTGTTGAAAGTGTTATTTGAGAAATAAGAAGAAAAAAAATTGGAGACATGTAATACTTTATGAAAGCCAATACTTTTATTCAATATTTTTTTAAAATGATTTTCAATTCTCCTTATATTATGTAAGTGATGGACATACCCTATTGGTGTGACGTTACTTGACATGATTATTGTGTGACAGAGAAAATTGTTGAATATTTGTTTAAAAAAATTTCAAAACTCTTAATCTTAGTTTAACTATTATTCTCTATCAAGTAGGAGAATTTAACATGTCAATTGTATAAAATTGAGAAACAAATATTATTTATTTATTATTTTATAGAGACTTATGTTAAGGATATTATATTCTTATGTTAGTAATAAAGTTTATAACTATTTGTGTTATATCTTCAATAATAGTTAAATTTTAAGTCTCATATTTTTTTGCTGCGTATAACATAATATGTTTCTCAAAATATTTGAGTTTTGAATGAGTTATTAAGATATTATATACAATTCTATATTTAAAATTATATGAATTTGATATCACTCAAATGATGATAAATCTCTTATATGACCATCATACTCTTTTATGTGAAATTATTTAAATAATGACATGTTCTATTTACGTGCAAAATATGTGATGAGTTTGTAAAACTACAATGATGATATTATAAAACCACTTCTCTATATAGTTTTGCACTAAAACTAAAATTTGTATCCTATTTGTTCAATCAGAGTATTTAATATTAGTGCGCTCTGATAAATCATTATCCTATTGGATTAGTGGAAGTGCATGTGTGCACAATCATATAATCTGAAAATTTTGGATTATTATTCTCAGTGTCATATATTTTTGCCAAACTGTAAATATGACATGTTCTAAAAGGACACCAAAATATAAATTAATTCTAAGAAGTCTTATATTGAGATATATATTATTCTTTTAATTTCAAGAAACATTTTATGTCGATGTTGAAAATACACAATAATTCTTTAACATGCAATAATATTGTGTTATTCTATCTTCAAAATCCAGACTCTTGAGGTCATGAATACGAAAGTACAAGTAAATATCAATATTCCTATGGAGTATGATATTGTGTTATGAAGGTACTTATGATTAAATGGAATTACTCTTGTAATATTGTATCCCTATATGTAATTACTATTCTAAGACCTATGTGGATATTGTATGACCTATAATTTAAAACTCATTAGTATAATCATTAACCATAGACTTATAGACATGAGTAAATCTTATGATATTTTGAGTTAGTCTGAGTTTATCAATAGCATTTTCATATGCTTGAATCATTCTTTATAACATATTACTCTTAACTTAAATATGTTATTCTAAATTTATCATTCTTTATATAAAGTTGTGAGTTTTAACATGTATGATTTGTCTTCCCTATCAGATACAATTTGTGCAATTTTGAAATTTACTTCTTTTTGATTGATTAGTGTTTTGACGATTATTGATATTCTAATATTAAAATAAATATTTTTTTAATAATTAATTATTGTCATTCAAGTGGGAGATTGTTAGATTAATTATATAATTAATCAAATATGGATTGACATAATTAATTATTAATTAATTATATTATGTTCTATCGTTATTAAACATTAAATAGATGAATTGTTTGATTGAGTTTTGAGCCTGAGTAGACCGTGATGGATTGAACTATTCAGTTAAGCCCAATGAGAGGTATATGCCCTCAGCTATTTAACTATTTAAATGTCGTCTCATTAAATAATTAACACTCTAAAAACCCTAAACAACCATGAGGATAGTAATTCTCTCATACTCACTATTCAGACGAGAGACCGTTTCTCTAATTTTATAAGGTACATCATTCTTCTTATTATTGATTATTCAATGTTTAAACAGTATGCTATAATTTATATCTATGAATTTAATTAAATTTATCATTTGGATCAATTAGTTGCAATATAGTTAATATTTTTAAATCAACTCTATCTCATGACTGGTCCAAGCAATAAGTCACCAATTAGTTGCAATATAGTTAATATTTTTAAATCAAAATTTTAAATAAAATAAATTTACTTTAGTCATTTATATTTCAAAAAAGAAGAAAAAGACCAAAGTTAAATTAACACAAAAACTTAAAAATTTAAAACAAATAAATAAATAATCATAAAGACTTCAGATAGTTTATTATTGAGTAAAAAGTCTTCATGAATAAATGAGAAGCAAAAAATTATGAGCTTTTTAAAAGAAAACAAGACATAAAAAAAAAGACTTTTTAAAAAAAAATTAAGTTGTATTAGTTTATCAGTATATGGAGGTTGGTGTGAAGAAGAGTTCTTTTTTTTTCTAAGTTATAGAGGATTGTTCTCTTATTGCACTTTGTAAAGATCAAAAGGGGATTGTCCTTATTGATTGTGTTGCTTATGTTAGAAAATTGTATGATAGGTCTTGGTGGAAGATTTGTACAAAGATCTGACATAGTGGAAATCTCTCACGAGAAGTGAGGGGACTAGAGTACTCTCGAATTGTGAGGGGAACCAGGATATATCATTGTGTCATTTACTTTCTGCATTTATTTTTTTAGCATATTTACTTTCATATCATTTCTGAAAAATAACAAAATCAGTGCTAACACTTCAAATTGAGAAAAGTCCAATAAATATAATTCACTAAGAGACCGCGCATAAACATACAATTGATATCAGAGCAGGTTCAAGTAATTTGCTATTGTGATCCATAATGACTTCCGCAAACCCGGTATTCAGAGATGGTGGAAGCAATAACAAGTCTCCATTGTTCTGTGGTGAATACTTTGATTTTTGGAAAATTTGTATGAAGGCACATCTAGAAGCACAAGGAGAAAATATTTGGGATGCTTTATAAAGTGGTCCATTTGTTCCCACTAGTGTTGTCAATGGCGTTGAGACAAAAAAGATTAAAAATTCATGGAATGAAGATGATAAGAAGAAGGTACTCTATGACAAGAAAGCAATCAACATACCTCAAAGTGCACTTAGTATGGATGAATTCTTTCGAATTTCTTAATGCACAACGGCGAAGGAAATATGGGATATGTTAGTAGTAGCTCATGAAGGAACCGCTGAAGTAAAAAGATCAATATTGAGTACATTATGTCAAGAGTATGAATTATTCAGAATGCAGCCCAGAGAATCAATCGTTGATCTACAAAAGAGATTTGTTCAGTTAACTAATCACCTGATTGCTCTCGGTAAGGCTTTTACTAACGATGAATTAAATCTTAAAGTTCTTAGGTCTTTAACTAGGGAATGACAACCAAAGGTGACGGCGGTATCAGAAAAGAAGAGTCTTTCTACGATAACGTTCGCTTCCTTGTTCTGAAAACTTTAAGAACATGAAATAGAACTTAGAAGATTAGAGAAACATGAAATACAAGTAAAAGATTCAAAATATGTTGTATTAAAGAGAAGAGTCAAATTTCATGATAACAATCAAGAGGAGGAATCCACTGATGACGATGATTATCTGATTAAAAAGTTTGAAAAGTTCTTGATAAAAGAAAGAAAAAATGAGATCATTCACAAAGAAGCACCAACAAGGAGAGTTACATGTTTTAAATATGAAAAAAAGGGACATGTCAAGAGAGAATGTCCTACACTTGAAAAGAAAGAAAAATTCAAAAACAAGAATCACAAAAAGGAAATGAAAGCATTTGTAGCATGAGATGACAATGAAATAAGTCCATCTTCAGATGAAGATCATGCATGCAATTCATTAATGGTCTCACATCATTCAAGTGATGAAGAATATGAGAAAATTGGGTACCTAGATGTAACTAATTGTTTTGTAGGTACTTGAAGATCATATGCTAGCATTGTCAAATCAAGATTGGTCCTTCAAGACAGAAGATCATATAATATGGTAGTCTTAAAAATTTCATTGATTAAAAAGATTTTTTGAAGAAGCATCAATATTTATATCAACTTTGACATCAAATTCTTATGAAGGAGATAAGTGTCTAATTTTGTGCTATTAATTTTCGTTTATAATAATATATCATTCTTATGTTATCACCTTACTTTATAATTTATTCTACTTTGTCTTCTTTTTGATGATGTCAAAAGGGGGTAAAATAGTAGGTATTGTATTTGTTCTTGTTCATAATTATTTCAGGGGAGAAAACCTTGAATTGAAAAAGCAATGGAGAGATATACAAGATGGGGGGAGATTCTAGTTGCTACTCTATATTTCAAAAAGTCATATATTGAAGCAACTCATTGATGAACAAGTTAAATTTCAAAGAACGGTTTGTCATCATCAAAAAAGGGGAGAATGTGAAAAAGAGTTCTTCTTGTCCTAAGTTATAGTTTTGATGAAGACAAACACATCAACAAAAAGAAAGTCAAAACTTGAAGACTAGAGCAATCAAGTTCAAATTATCAAAAAGCTTTGAAAAATTAATGGAAGAATCAAGATGGTTGAATATGCATTATAATTCAAATATATATTTCTTAATTACTCATGAAATCATGCATATTCATATTAAACCTTTAATGCATCTTGTAAAATTATTTTTAAATTAACTATTCTGTTTTTGGTAAATTAAGACATTTCGAACCGCAGTAATAACACTTTATAACCGCCATAATTTTCACATTTTTCTCATATGTTTTTAAAAAGTGTTTTTCAAAACTTTCAGTGAGGTAACCGGTTACATGAATATTATTTTTAAAAATTTGTTACGTTATTTTGGAGGTAACCGGTTACATCCCTGAGTTAACCGGTTACCACTGAACCAGTGGCACTTTTCATGAAAACTCTGATGCAAACGAATTTTTCAAAGCCTTTTTGAACCATGATATATTTTCATGTATTTGTACACTTTTAGAAAGGTGTTAAGCCTCTATATAAATCATACTTTCATAATTCAAACTCATCTCTCTTTCATAGCAATTCAAAATTTATATTCTCTCATTTTTAAAATCAAGTGTTCTTGACATAACTTTTTGTTGAAACTTCTGCACATCAGTTTCATTACATTTTCACGTAGTTTCAACTACATAAATCATTAAGCATTTGTATTACATATTAAGAATGCCTACTTGATAGATAATATCAATTCTAGAAATTGATATACATTGTTATACAACTTCAGACACTTGTAAAAATTTAGATTGTTGTGATTTATTTGTTGTTCAGGATTGTTGGAAGTAAGATAGTGAATAAGGGAACAATCTCTGCACTTTATAAAGATCATAAGGGGATTATAAGGAAAGACTTGTACAAAGAACTGAAACAGTGAAAATCTCTCACGGAAAGTAAGGGAACTAGAGTAATCTCGGATTGTGAGGGAAACCAGAATATATTACTGTGTCATTTACTTTCTACATTTATTTTTCAACTTATTTACTTTTATATCATTTCTGAAAAATAACAAAACTAGTGCTAACACTTCAAATTGAAAAAATTTTAATAAATCTAATTCCCCCTTCTCTTAGAAATCGCGCATAAACTTATAGTTGGGTAAGAAAATTTCAAAACTCATTATTAAAAACTAACCCTAATTATCATTATATTCTAAGAAGCTTCCACATATTTTATCTCTTTTCCTCTATTTGTGTTTTTTACATTTGCCTTTTATTTATGTGATCTACTTTCTTCTTTAGAGGCACAACATACTTACTTTCTTCATTTTTCATGACCTTTCAATACTATGTTTTATGGATTTTTCTCACAAAAGCATTCATCACTGTATGGCTCTATTCATACTTTTCTTCCAACACTATATTCTAAAAACATAAAAAATTTGAGGGGTGCTCTCGTTGGCTTTCTTGTAGATCCACCACTGTTTAAAGGGATGTATAACATTGTTAACATTCACGAAAAATGTGAAAGAAAAGTCAAAAAATATTTATTTGATACAAGATGATTTCGTACTTGTAAAAGTAATACCAAAAATTATGTTTTTAATTGTCAAGCTAGACCAAGGTTTAATTTGCAACAAAATGTAACATTCGACGGATTGAACGGTATATTTCCAAGAAGGTATGAGAACATTTTTGCTTTAAAAAGTGTTAACTCCTTCATTGTGAAGATGAAAATTCCGTCTAAGGCCTCACAGACTTACATTTGGTTAATGTATCAACCTCCAAATTCACCTAATTTAAATGTTTTAGATCTCGTTTTTTTAGTTCAATATATGAAAAAATAAATGTTGGAAGCCAGAAATTTGATTTAAATATTGTTGGTGATAATTAACCATGGTAAATTCACTAAATTAACTAAAACAATGAAATACAGGCATGAAAAAATTTAAATCTATCACCTCATTATTCATCTTATTCATAGAATTTTCAACTACTTTAAATCGGAGTCTTGTACAATTTCTTGAAATATTGAATGTTTATCATTTTCGAATTCAAAGAATCTTCTAGATGAATTTTTAGAATTTTCTATTGTCAAAATTTTTTAAGATTTGTTTTATGAGAGGAAGAAGGATTTGAAAAATGCACAATTTAATCGGAAGTTTCACGTGAGACTTCTTTTTTCTAAAAAGTTAGACTAAAATGCAACGTTGGAAATGTCAACTTCATTATAATACATTCATTGAAATATAAAAACTGTAGAAAAAAAGAAGGATCAGGAGCATTTTAAGAAGAAAAAAATTAAATTGAAATTATAAAATTACTTATATTTTAGCACAATTTTTTTCTGATAATAAAAAGCAGAGTACAAAATAAAAATTAAAAAATATTAAAAAAATTATCTACCCAAACTCTTTTACAAAATCTTGCAAAACACAATAAAAGTTTGTAAAAAAATGCTTAAAAAGTAAAATGGTAAATTAGTTTAAAATATACAAGGACATGGCAATTGTATCTTCGCTATAACCTCTAAGAAAACTGCATCGGAAGGTGGAAAATGAATCCCATCACAGTTTCAAACAAACACTTCACTGTATTTCAAAACATATTCTAGTTATTAGGCAAAGACGATGCAATAAAAGGGACATACCATAGCGTTAAAAATAGAAAAAAAATCTCAAACAATTTTGGATGTGACATTAGGAAAACGTTAGCTACAGACAGAGAGACCTTTTAAGAGTCAACCATGAAATATGCATTCAAACAGACTGTTTCACAAACTGCTCATTGAGGAACCATATGCCCTTGAATAATTTTCACTCATGAAAATAAATATTGTACGAGCAAATTATGGTCTCCGAGCAAGTAGATGAAAAAATAACTCAATTGTAGACCATGTATTTGGGAGTTGCACTGAATTTCTGGTATCCTTTGATGACTTTATTCACTGCATCAAGGAAATCCTTCTCTGTTACTGTCTTCCTTCGGGCGCGGATAGCATACATACCAGCTTCAGTGCACACACTCCTTATATCAGCTCCTGGAGAGAACCAAAAGTGTCTTGGTCAGAAAAGAAAGCTAATTTTCATGACAAAGAAAGGAGTTGCAAAACTTCCTCAAAACCAAAGGAAGTTTTTAATAGAAGGATATAAGCTAGAGTACTGAAGTACTTAAAAGACTGATGGCCAGAAGGTATAAGCTAAATTAAAATTTCCCAGTTGCTAAGATGTTCTTACCAGTGGAGTTTGGGCAAAGCCGAGCTAGAAGTTCAAAACGGATATCTCTTTCACAGTTCATGGTTCTTGTGTGTATCTTGAATATTTGTGTCCTACTCTCTAAATCAGGAAGGCCAAATTCAACTTTACGATCTAATCGCCCAGGTCGCAATAGTGCTGGATCCAAAGTGTCCGGCCTAGAAATTGTGGACAAAAGCCATCAAATTGAAGAAAATCACTCATGGAACAAAATAGAGAACAAAGAAAAACCAAATAATAGTAAAATCAACTGACCTGTTTGTTGCCATCAAAACTTTGATGTTTCCACGGGCATCAAACCCATCAAGCTGATTCACAATTTCAAGCATAGTGCGCTGAACCTCATTATCACCACCAACACCATCATCAAATCGCGCACCTCCAATTGCATCAACTTCATCAAAAAACACAATGCATGCCTTCTTTGAACGGGCCATCTACACGAGGTAACAAATTCAATCAAAATGATACCAGATTATGGAAACGATTGTCAAAGCAAAACTAGAAGACACAAAACATTTACCTGAAATAGTTCGCGAACCATCCGAGCCCCTTCACCGACATATTTCTGAACCAGTTCACTTCCAATGACTCTAATAAAACAAGCATCAGTCCTATTAGCAACAGCCCTGGCTAATAGAGTTTTGCCAGTTCCTGGTGGACCATAACAAAGCACACCCTTTGGAGGATCAATTCCGAGCTTAACAAATTTCTCAGGATGAAGCATGGGAAGTTCAACAACCTAGAAGGGAAATTAAAATTTAGCTACACCTGACTTATTTCCATTGTAATGTGGATATGGATATTTAAAAAAACTTACTTCACGCATCTTTTCAATCTGCTCCTTACAGCCACCAACATCATTATATGTCACATCTGGTTTCTCTTCAACTGTCATCATGGTAACACTTGGATCAATTTTTGGAGGCAAAGGAATCTGAATCTGATATTTGTTTCTATCAACACTGCAATGATTAAGTAAAGGTCAACCAAACATGAAGACAGTGTAATAATGGTGTTACTCTTCTTCCCATGGATGATACTTTATCATGAGAAGTATTCATCAGATACATACCCAACACGCATTCCTTCCTCTATGTCAGTGGGGGAAACCTTGTCTCCTAGCCCAACAACAAACTATTATCATCAAAGAAGAAGATATATTAGAACAAACTTCATAAAGAAATGCAAATACATGGAATATTCTACAGCATATAAAATAATTAATCAGTCTTAAACAAGTGATTCCTGACATTTGCAAATAAATATCTATCCAATATATAAAGAGAAAATAGAAAACTTGTGAAGTAGTGGCACCTTTGCAATCTGCTTCACATTGATGACATATTTGGCATCTTCAGAGTTAGGGTTTATAATTTTTGTGCATCTTGCAACCTGTTCAATAGATAATCATAATTAGCCTTATCCTACAAATAATGAAAGCACTTTGAACAATTTCTACAAAATGAGAAAGGGAAAAAATCACCTGAAGAGGCTGCTCCTCCTGCATCATTTGCTTATCAGAAACAAGATCCCACTGGCTAGGTGCAGCTAAACCAGTATCAGACTCCTTGATACCTATAGTTACAACAGAAAGCTAACATCTAAGGAAGTGTACAGTGTTGACAGTATTCAATTCAAGCAATTAAGATAAACCACTATGAATGCAATGAAATAAAACACATACAATATTAACTATTGAGTACTTCCTTCAGTTTGAAATAAATTTGGAGATAAAAATAAACCCGATTAACAGATCACTAGTTACCATCAAAATGAAAGAGAGCAAAGGGGTATATTGCATACACCACAACACCAAGAAAGAAAGGAAAAAATATATTATTTTCTTTGGTTCAAACACTGGCAACCATCTAAAAAGCAATCAAGAAAAGCAGAAAAAAACCAAAATACTTCACATACCACATAAGTCATTCACTTTCTTCGCCATATCTTTAATTTCCTTCTCCACCTTTTTAATGCTTGTGGAATAAGGCCCCAAACCCTGCGAAAAGTGGAACAGGTGAACAGAATATTACTTAAAAAACAATTCAAAATTAAATGCCCGAAATACAATCGGCCAACTGAAAAGCATGGCTGGGAAAGTCAGGAATCAACATATGAGCAAAACATCTCTATAAATATCACTTGCTTTCTATATTAAAGAGTAAACAGACTCCATATCATCAGCTCTATATACATAGCTACACACACTACTAGCACATAAGTAGCCTAATAATCGGGTACACTTAATATTTGCACAACCATATAAAAAGTTTCAACTTAACATCACATAACCACACAAGCTGTACCTATATGAAAAGCTTTGCGCATCCAGATCATGATACAATAACAATTACCACAATCACCAATTTACATAAACCCCACAACCTCAACTCTTGCCAATTACAGACCCAATCAAAATCTGAAAATAGGGTCAACAAGAGGAAACTAATTTCTTTCATTCTTCGGATTATATATCTCCAACAATGTAAACTAACAAAAATAAATACTCAGTTACATATTTTAACTAACCCTAGATCCAGAATCAGAAAATTCCCTCAAAAAACAATAAGCGATAGTTGAAAATTGAGAACAAATTAAATTACGATTCCATTGAAAAACGTATGAAATAGAACAAACACAAGTAAAACATTAATCGATTGATACAAAAATAGAAGATCCGGTAAACCTAAAACAGAAATTAAAAACTTAGGGTTTTAGTGAAAGATAGATGATTACGTAGGTTTTGAGGAGAGCAATATCATCCTCGTCGAGGGGGCGAGGGTTCTTCTCGTCCTTGAGTTCGTCTTCATGTTCAATCGCCATTGATGGTTTTTCTCTTTACGATTTTTGAATACGTTAGTCGAGAAGAAAGCAAAGGGAGTATCGGGGTTAAACTTGAGATTTGGTTTTTGTAGCCTTTTTATTTATGCCAATGCTAACAAGGTTAGCAACTTGAACAAGAAAATGAAATGATAAAACTATTTTAAATATTTTCTTCTAGTAAAAAAATCAAAATATCGTTTTAAATGTTCAATTATATTTTTCTTAGGCAGCTTGTTAAAAATATATTTTTCATAGATATAGTTTTATTGAAAGATGTATTTTTTCAAATGGTGACAAGGTTAGATGAGTTGGATTTTTAGGTGGTTACTAATATGTAAATATATTTTGTTAGGTGATGATTTAGACGGAGAAAATATGATATACTTCGTTTATATAATTCAGTAAATAACGTTTAAAATTAATTACATGAACTCAAATGATATAATGTGTTCTTAATTTATTATGTTAAAATATCTTTTTTTCTTCCTTAACTTTAACTCGGGGTCCAGTTTGGTCCATTAACTTTAAAAAGTGTTAAGTTGATCTTTTAACTTTTAAAATGGTGTTAATTTAGTCTTCACCGTCAGTTCTCCCCAAACGTCCGTTTATTTTGTATATCTGGTATATGACCTGACAATTGTGTTCATCATGTTGCTTTCTTCTCCTTCCTCCTTCCGTTCACATTGTGCGACTGTGATTTCCCAATCTCAATCCCAAATCCCTAAATTAATCTAGGCTTTTTTTATTTGGCAAACATGAAATCCAGTTGTTCCTCCTACATGTTAAAATCAGAAAGTTGAGATTCGGATGTTTGTAGTAGGTCACGATGGAAGCCCATATGACATTGTGGAGACATGGTTGTTCTTCAAATGGCAACTACTGTTAAGAATATGGGAAAACTTTTTTGGGGTTGTCCAAATTATAAGGTATGCAAGCTGGTTTTGTTCTCTGTTGAAGTTCTGTTTTTGTTTAAGTTATGTTTTTATTGTTGTTTCTGTTTCTTTCCAAATTATAAGTTATATTTCTGTTTAAGTTTAAATTCATTATCCATCATCCTCTAAACAATGAAACTTACAGGGAGGTATGCAAGCTGGTTGTGGTTTCTTTGGTTGGTTTTATGAGGAGATGGGTGATGAGAAGGAGCAATTTTGGATGCATAGGCTGGGTGTGGTAACTAAAGGACTTGCTGAAGCAAAAAAGGACATTGAAAAAGTAACAATGGAGAATAAAGAATTAGGGAAAAAGCTTATGAAACTTGAAAGTGAAATGAAGAATATCATGAAGTGGAAAAAGATTTTGAATTTGATGTTTGTGATGATTATCATTGTATTAGTTGTTAGGAGTAGTTAGAGTATTAAGGTTTGTTTGGAAGTAGTATGTTATGGTTTGTTTGTAAGAATTAAGTTAAGTTTTGGTTGTAAGAATTAGGTTTAAGTTCAATTAAAGTTTGTATCAGTTTTGGATTGTATCACTTCAACATGAATGTAATAGTTGGATTCTAATATATGGATTCTAATCCTGTATCAGTTTAGTTGATTTCACTTTTTGCAGTTCAACGTGAATGTATCAATTTTAGTTTTGGATTGTATTAGTTCTACATGAATATAATAGTTAAAGATAATGTTAACTTGGTATGCATTGATAAATACCATGTCAAAGTGTTTTTAATTTGGTCTGTCAAAGCATAACCAACAGTTAAAGATTATGTTAATTTGGTCTGTCAATGATATATTTGGTATGTTATGTTTTTATGTTTACTTCGTCTGTTATAGACCTGTCAAAATTGGTCTGTTAATTTTGTCTGCATAAAGTTCATAATACATAATACCTAAAGTTTATGACAGCAGGATACATAAAGTTCATAATCCATTTCATAATACATAAAGTTCATACTCCATTTCATAATACATAAAGTTCATGACAGGTTCTGCCCAACCCTCTCATACTCCATTTCATAATACATAAAGTTCATGACAGGTTTTGCTTTTAGGTTCATTTCATAATACCTATAAGTTGGTTATGCTTTTAACATAAAGTTCATGACAGCAGGATACATGAACAACAACAGCAGCAGGATACATAAACTTGTAATACATTCCACAAAATAGGTTATGCTTTTAACACAACCGATACACATGTTCCACAACAACAACATAATGCATAAACTTGTAATACATTCCACACATGTTCCACAAAATTGGTTATGCTTTTAACACAACTGATACACATGTTCCACAACTAGAGTTCCTTCTTTGGCGTGGTCCTCTTTGTTGGAGTAGACCTCCTTGTTACTGGACCAACAACATTCTTGGCAGCACCCGACCTAGTTGTAGGGCCAAGTGGCACAAAAGGTCTTGTTGGCTTCCTTACAGACAACTTTTGTGTCTTGCCCTTAGCAGGTCCACGTGTCTTCTGAGCAGCCTTTCCCTTAGAAGTCTGAGATGCTTGGCTAGATTATTGAGTAGAAGTTCTCTTAGCAGTGTGTGAGGCTTTGTTCTGAGAGGGTTGGCTTGATTGTTGAGTAGGTTGAGTTGTTGAAGTATGAGTGTGTTGGCTTGGTTGTTGAGCAGTTTGAGTTGGAGTATGAGAGGGTTGGGCTGATTGTTGAGTAGTCTGAGTTGTTGTGTCCTTACATGTAGACTTGTAATGTCCTTCTTTCTTACACCTACTACACTTCACCAGAAAACATGTTCTTCTCAATTTGCAAGCAGACCCATCAATTTCACCTTGTTCTAGGTTCCTCCTCTTTTTAGGTCTACCAGGCATCTTCTTGAACTTGGGTGGTTGCACATCTGGATATGGTGTCTTAACCCACAAGTTTGCTCCATTAATAAGGTATATCACATGCTTATAAATTGCCTTGTACCTTGAAACCCTATAATAATCTGGAACGTAAGTATCAATTTTGAAATTCCTACTCTTCATAGCAGAATGAGCATGAACACATGAAAGTCCTGTGAGTTCCCGTCTTCTGCATGAACATATCTGATCTTTCAGGTTCACAACAAACTTGTCAACTTGATTTTCTAGGTGCCTTACTTCAAATATATGTTCATCAGACATTCTAAATGATTAAACAAACAAAAAACATTAGTCACATGTATGTCATCGACATCCTAAAGAATTAATGTATGTTGATATTACATATCTTACTAGCTAATTGTTGGTGTATGTGCTTGTGACATCAAGTTTCTTTCTAATATTGGGCAAAATATCATTCTCATCCAAAGTACCAAATCTTATTATGTTATTTGCACATCTCTCCATCATGTATGTTCTGATCTCTTTTAACATAGTAATTAGAGGTTTTGCCCTTGCTTCAAGAGTGACACTATTAAAGGACTCAGACATGTTGTTGAGAACAACATCACATTTGTTTTCAGTCCTAAAGTAAGATCTATTCCAAAACCATGGTGGGGTCTTTATCATCTGTTTAAATGCTTATTCATTGATGGCCCTCATTCCCTTCATCTCTCTTTCCCATGCCTGTGGGTATGTTGACTTGGCAGCCTTCCATATTATGTCCTTCAATATCTTTCTAGGAAACTTTTTCCTAAAATTGTTATAGAGGTGCCTAACATAAAACATGTGTTCCACCCTTGGCAATTGCTCATCCATAGTAGGTAGCAGACCCTGCAATAACATACAATGTAGCATTACAATATAGCATAACATGAATAACATAACATAAACACATAAAACCATAAGAATGAATGAAAAACTTGCCTTTTGTTGGTCTGAGATGAAGGTGTAAGTCAGGCATTCATCTTTGCCTCCAAGGTCATCAATTAACAGCTCTAAAAACCAAGTCCAATTATCCTTGTTTTCACTCTTCACAGCTGCATATGCTATGGGAAGCATCTGATCATTAGGATCCCTTCCAATGGCAGCTAGAACCTACACTCCATACAACCCCTTAAGAAAACACTCATCTAAACCTATTACATGTCTGTACAACTTAAAGCTTTCCTTACATGCAACATAACATATGTAAAGCCTTCTAAAATATGGTCTTTCATCCTCAACACCTTCTTGTACAGGCTCAACATTAAGCTTAACTGTTGACCCTGGATTGGCTCTTAACAATTTATGACAGTAGTCATAGACCCATGTGTAATCTCCCAAAAAGGAACCATCAACATAGTCTCTAGCTGCAAATCTTGCTCTTATAGCTTTGGTTTTCTTGACCCCAACATTCCACTTTTTTGTGCCTTCTCCTCGATATCCTTTATACTCGACCTTGGATTGTTTTTCAAGCTATTCTGAATTCTTTTGCTCAACCACTTTGTACTCATCAGCTTCACATTATACTCTATACTACAAATGTGTTTGTCAATTACTTTCCTGAGTTGCCAAGTGTCTTCATTTGACAACTTGGTACAATAAGCCTCCCACTCACAACCAACTTTACATCTAACCCTTACCCTAACTCTGTCATTTTTTATAAACCTTAGGTCTCTACCATTTTGCACAGCATAAGTTGTTATTGCTTCCTTAAAATCACCCTTTGAACTAAAGTACATTCCCACATCCAACTTGTAATCTGACATGTCTTTTGGCTGTCTGAAAATTGGATGTTTTTTTCTTAGGACTCCACTGCTGTCATCACTGTCACAACCATTTTGCATGTCCTCACTGTCATTGCCACTCCCTTTACCATCATTTTCTTGGACTTCTCCATTACCATCGTTTTCATGACCAACTAGGGTATCAAGTTCATCCTCCTCAATCTCATCACACCCATCAGACTCATCCTCAAAAGCCACATCTTGTGTACTATCATAATTGTACTCCTCATCTTCACTATCATTAGATGATAAACTTAAGTCATCATACACTGCAACTTTACCTTTTTCAACTCCAACATTACCTTCTTCCCCTGCAGGATTCCCTTTTCCAACTCCAACATTACCTTCTTCCCTGCAGGATTCCCTTGTTCAACTACAACAGTATCTTCATCCACTGCAGGATTCCCTTGATCAACTCCAACATTACCTTCCTCCAATCCAGCAGTGGCTTCATCAACTCTATCATCACCTTCCTCCAACCCAACACTGGTTTGTTCAACTTCCATAAATTCATTATGCAATTGATTAAGTAACTCCTCTACATCATCTACAATTTCAGCAGGGTCCTCATCAACTTCATCAACAATAACATCACAGTAGTCAGGTTAAGACAAGGTATGTTCAATATAAATATCAATATTTTGGTGCACCCTATATAGATCTACAATTTCTAAAGCACAATTGTCATCAACAAGTGGATTCATCCCAAATTGAACGTCCTTGTAAAATATTAATTCAAACTCCCAATAACCTAAGTCTTTCAATACACCAACTAGCTCAAAATAACTCCATTTGTCTACATCTACTCTCAAATCATCTACTACTCCATTCTCACATACAATACGACCTTCATTCGTGAACTCACCACTAAGATGAATTTTGAGAGTTATATATTCATCCATGATACCTAATCATATCATCTAAATAATTAGAGTTTACACTAACAAATTTACATAAACCCTAAATCTGAACCTCTAACAGATATTGCCCTATGAGGTTCATAAGTCCTAAATAAGAGATAAATGAACTAACCTTTTGATTATGTCTCCTTGAATTGTCTTCAATCCTCCGTGTCTTAAATCTTTGCGTCTGCAAACCTTGAATCATCTTCAATGATTCAATGATTCAATGGTTCATTGAGTCTCAAAGCGTTGTATCGTGTAATCTTCTGGGTAACGAAAACGTTGGATTGTTTTATCTTCCTTTAAGACATTTCATATCCACGCCAGTAGCTCCACCTGGACAAACATGACATTTTTTTCAAAGTTTGACTAACGACAATAAACGGAAGGATAAACGTGATACCATTTTAAAAGTTAAAGGACCAACTTGACACTTTTTAAAGTTAAGGGACCAAATTGGACCCCGAGCTAAAGTTAAGGGATGAAAAAGGTTATTTTGCCATTTATTATTTATCAAATATTTTTTAATTTAATACATATATTGTAACCAAATTTTTATATAATAAAAAATAATAGATTAATTTAATACGCATATTATAACTTAAACTTAAGCACTAATTTAATTTAAGCAACAAGTTAATTTAACCAACTGTGTGTTAGAATATGTTTTGACTACAGCACGCACATCTACGACTCATGCTTGCTTGAACAGACTTCAACTACAGTATGCACAAACTTTTGTCAAAAACATGAAGTTACTCTGTCGAGACTAGAGTTCGATCTAAAATGCCACAAATCTCCACCTTGGAACAAACTCTACAACATTAAGGAATAAACTAGCTTTTATCATGTAACTTTATCAACTACATACAATGGAAGAACTTGTTACTTAACAATGACTTGGTGATCATATTTGTAGCATTGTGATTCGTCAAAATCTTCATCACTTTGACTTCTCCACTTTCGATTTTCTTTATGACGAAATGCAGCCTAACATCAATGTGTTTTATTCTCTCATGATAGGTTGAATTCTTCGACAGATGTATGACACTTTGACTATCACATTTAATAGTGATAACTCGGCCTTAAAGTTTCATTTTCTTAATAAACCCTTCAAGCCACAATGTTATTTTACAACTTTAGTGAGGGAAATTTATTCAGCTTCAGTGTTCGATAAGGCAACAACCTTCAGATGAGAAGTTTTCCAATTGATTGTTGTACCAAACATAGTGAAAACATATCCATAATGAGACTTTCTAGTATCCGTGCACCATGCATACTCAGAGTCGACAAATCCTTTGACTTTGACTTCACCATCACTCATGGATCCATCATAAACCAGAACCCTACTCAGGGATCCTTTTATGTATATAAGAATCCAGTTCAAAGATTTTTAGTGTGCCTTCTCAGGATTTGCCATATACCTGCTTACAAGACTCGATATGTATGTTATGTTTGGCATCGTACAAACCATAACATACATCAAAGAACTTACTATACTAGCATACAAAATGTTATTCATATAGGCTCTTTCGACTTCACTACCAGAACTTTGAGTCGTACTCAGCTTGAACTGAAGATTAGTCAGAGTCACAATAGGCTTTGAATTCGACATACCAGATTTACCGCGAATCTTTTTCAGGTATGTCTCTTAAGATAAGATAATCTCGACAACTTTTTATCTCCCTGGATGTCGATCCCAAGAATTCTAAAGGCAACTCCCAAATCCTTCACGTAGAACTCCTTATCAAGTTCATCGTTCACCTTCATAACAACCTTGACATTGTTGCTTGATATAAGGATGTTATCAACATAATCAACAAAATAACAAATGAACTTCCAAGTCGAAATCTGAGGTTAACACAGTGGTCGAACTGGCACCTAGTGAAGCTTATTTGTGCCATGAACTTGTTGAATCTTCTATTCCACTTCGGAGGAGATTGTTTTAGGACATATAACGACCTATTCAGCTTGCACACATAACTTTCTTTTTCCTTTTCTGTATACCCTACAGATTGCCTCATCAGGATTGTTTCATCTAGATCACCATAAATGAAAGCAGTCTTTATAACCAGTTGCTCCAGCTATATGTCAAACTTATCCATCATAGCAAGTAGCATTCAAATAGATCTATGCTTTACAACAGGTGAGAACATATCATTGAATTTAACACATTCTTTCTAAGTGAACCCCATAGTAATAAATCTTACTTTAAATCGCTTCAACATCACTTCTTTGATTCATTCCTTAACCTTAAAAATTCACTTAAAGTTGAATAACCTGACCCTTGTGTGTTTCTCGATCAACTCGCAAGTGTTATTATCATTAATAAATTTTATCTCATCATCCATGGCTTTAATCCATCGAGTCTTGTCTCGACTCCTCATTACTTTCTTATAGTCTCTAGGTTCTTCATCCAAAACCCCATTTGTAAAGATTAAGTCGTACGCCATGAGAATTGCATAAACAAGTCTCTAAGGCAACTTGATGACTCTTCTCGACCTATCTCTTGCCAGTTGGTAGTCATTATTAGTTTCCTCACCTTCATCAGTAACTTATGTTTATTCTTCGACTTCATCTGGGTTATGCAATTCAACATCACCATGATCCACCTCAACATGAATCTCTTATTATTCCAACTCTTCTCCAAAGGTCTTCATACTTTTACCAACGTCATCAGTTTTCTTGAAAACCATCTCAGCTTCATCGAAAAATACATCTCAACTTGTGATACACCTCATATGACCCGGATCTAAGCACCGTAACTTATAAGCTTTGACTCGTTCAAGGTATCCAAGGAACATACATCTTATAGATCTAGGTTCGACCTTGTCTTGCCTAATGTGAGCATATGCTAAATAGCCAAATATTATAAGTTTGTCGAGGTATGGTGAATGACCTAGCAAAAACTCTTCAGGTTTCTTCATCCCTAAAGTAGACGAGGGATGCCTATTTGTCAGGTAAGTTGTAGTCATGTTTGCCTCAGCCTAAAAACCCTTATTTAATCCCATACTAACCAACATGCACCTTACTCTTTCTAGAATTTTTCGATTAAACCTTTTACTCAAACCATTTTATTGGAGAGTACATGTGGTAGTTTTGTGCCTTGCAATATCAGACGCGACACAATAGTTATCGAAAGCCTCATTGCATAATTCAAGACCATTGTCGGTCCTCCACCTCTTGACCTTCCCGTCAGTTTGGTTTTCGACCAGAGTCTTCCAACTTTTAAAATTTTCAAAAGTTTCATCCTTAGCTATCTTAATGAATACCCATAACTTTCGTGAGTAATCATCAACTATGGATAGAAAATATCTTGCACCCGAGTGTGAAAAATTTCTTACAGGCCCAAAGATCAACATGGGTATAATTAATGGATCCATGTGTTCTTTATTTATCTTTGTTAAACTTCACCCTGCAGGATTTACCAAATACAATAGGTTTACAAAACTCCAAATTTTCACCAAATAACAGATTTTGTTTTAACAATTCGACCATGCCTCTTTCATTGACATGGCCAAGTCTCTTGTGCCATAGCTCAGTGTTCGACATGGGTTTTATGGATGCCACATCTGCTGAACCACTTACAACCTCAGCCTTAAAGGTATACAGGCTTTGCATTTTAATGTCTTTCAAGACTTCCTTCGACCCCTTCATCACCCTTAGGATACTTTGCTCTCCTTTGAAAACATGTCCTTTCTTGTCGAGTTCACCAAGAGAAATTAAAATCTTTGTAAGATCAGGTACATACCAGACATCAATCAATAGCCTTATTGACTCATCAGGGAGCTTAAATTTGACAGATTATTTCATGCAATCTTACAGACTCTGTTGTTTCCCAGCAGCACTGATCCATCATCTTGATCACATAATTCCTCAAACATGTCTTTTTTTGGAGTCATGTGCCAAGTAAAACTTGAATCCATATTCCACTCCTTGCTATAGTCTCTACTTAAAACCACCAGGACATCAGATGATTCATAATCATCTTACATAATGGTTGTATTACCATTATCCTTTCCGTTATGATTAATCAGACGTTTAGTGCACACCTTTATTGTATGTCCATCCTTCTTACAATGATAACACATAATTGTAGGAACATTACCACCATAAGAATTTTGTAGATCTTTACCCTTCATCTTCTCATACTTACCATCTTTCTCGAAATCTTCCCTTTAACGGATAAACCTTATCCAACAGATGATGAATTTTCCTCGTTTCTTTTATTTAAATCCTTCGAGTATAAAGTTGATTAAACTTCTTGAAAGGTTAGGGACTCTCTTCCAAGAGGGTTTCTTTGAAGTGAGCATGAGATCTTAGTAAAGCACACAACAACTATGTTTCATCTTCACCATCAATCTTGACCTCATGTCACATTGAGAATTGGATATCAAGCTATTGATTAACTTGAATTACAAATCATGAAGTTCACCACCGAACTTTTATTTTATCCAAGGGAAGGGAGAAAAGATTGAACAAAAACCTTAAATAAAATGTAAAGCAAAAAAGCAAGGCCTAAAGTTAAGCAAAAAGAGATCAAAAATACGGGGGTTGGTTATACTAAGGGAAGGTACTAACACCCTAAGCATCTGTAGTACTCTACACGAACCTCTTGAAATATTTGTGTTTTGGCTAAAATTGTTTGCTAAAGGTAAGAATGGGTAAAATCATTTCTTGATGCATGAATCTTTTGCTAATCCTTTTCCAACATGTTATCATGCTCTCTAATGCTAAAATGCACAGCTAAACACCAATGATATTGTCCAATTTACATAAATGCTAAAGTATCCTAGTTTTGACATCATTCAAAATATATCTAACAAAAAATTACACTCACATACTCATCCATTTTGATGATGGCAAAACTTGAGGCGATGCGTTTCGTGTTTATGAAGGTTTCCCCTGAATGTATGTTTCATAGTTGCATATACTTCTCCCTTTCTGAAAACATAAAAAAGAGACAAAGCAGCGCCAATAGCATTATCACATAGATACAACATAAACATATACAATATACCTAACAGAGGCGTTTTGCAAAGATAAGAATGTACACTCACATATACGCAACATACATGAAGATACACAATAGAAATAAAGACAACATAAATAGAAACATAACAACATTACAAAAGTTTCATCCAAGGTAATACACATAGTAAAACCATTGTCTCATAAGCAAACAAGTTAGTAATAGTGTTAATACATAACCATCAACAAAATAAACCAACAAAAGAATAATGCACGAGGACTGAAACAAGACTCAAAGAAATGCACGACCAGACATAAGAATCAAAGACATAACAATATAAAACCTCATCATCGTCCATGGCCCCTAGGCATTGGTCTTTCTCCCCTGTACCATCCTTGCCCATCATTACGATAGTGAGAGTTCAAAAAATCACACATTTCTCAGTAAAATCGATCATAATAATAAAAATCCTTTTATTGGGATGAGATCATATGATTAATCCTAGCAAGAGCAGTTGCATGACTTGCATTCATATCATTGCGCATAGACACAAGACTTTCTGTCACATATGAAGCAAAGACTTCAAAATTAGCATATTATGTAGTCACGTATTCTTGCATCAGTCAAAATTTCTCCATTTGAGCAGCCTCAAAGATATCTCACCTCCTACAATCTTCCACATAACGCTCATCTTGCTTCAGCTGCATGTTATGAAGCATAGTCATAATGGAAGATGAATCACCAAAACCAGCACCAAACATATTACCACGAACATCCCCATGAGTTGTATCTTGCATAATAACATCACTCTCAGGAACATCATGAGAAGCCTCAATTGGTTAATCATCAACCATATGTGTCTCAGCAGAATCATCCTCAAACTTTACAGGATCATCAAAATTATAAATCTTCCTACCATTCTTACCCATACAAAAGCAGTACGCCCGACGATTTATATCCCAAAAGTAAACCATGTTGGTTAGGGTACATTGAGAGAACTCTTGAACCAAGCTTAAATATTTGTAAGTAAGATTAGGCATACCAATATTGAAGTAGTTCAAAATCTTGGTAATCATGGAGGCATAGCAAAATGAGGTCCCCTTGTTGCATTCCTTAATGGAAAACATGTGAAGCATAAAGTAATATGCCCAACAAATTTTGGCCTTGTTCAGAAGAGTATAAGCCAGATGAATTTCAACAAAGTCTATTCTTGAGAACCCGTCATTCTTTGGGCACAAGACATGAGACACCATCCAAAACAAAATTCTAGGAACCATTTTCAATTGACCAGTACTAATAGGATCATAACAGTCATCGGGACAAGGATATCTAAGTAGTTCACTCACACGAGTGTTCCACTTAAATTTCATATAAGTGTATGTATCAGTCACTAACGAGTCAACTTCATCATCATCAACATCGATAATAGTAATACTAAATAAAGACTTACAAAGATCATCAGTAAACGGATAAACCTTGTTACCTACGGTAAAGTTGAAGCATGAACCTTGCATATCATGTAATCCATAGTAGAATACACGAAAGAGGTCTTCATTATAGTCCTGAGCAAGCTGCATAAAGTAATTAATTTGTTTATGCGAAACAAGACTAGTAACATTTGGAATATCCAAACAACCAACCACAATATGCTTCAAAAACATATTACTTCAAAACAAGTCGGTGTTGATATTTTTTCTCAAATTTCTTAGCACACTTGGACGAAACCAATGAAAATAGAGATTCTACAATTGTAGAAGTAGTTGCCTTACCCTTACCTTTGGGATAACCCTTGGACTTAAAAAGCTTAGGTGGCATGGAAAATTGAGCTAACAAAGTTTGCACACCAACTGTTCGATGAAATGTGTGAACTAGAAGTGAAAGAGTTTGAGAGATAATTGATTACCCACAAACTCAACTCAGACAAACAACCATAAACACACACAAAAAAGTGAAGAAAAACCCAAAAGTAGGAGGAAATTTGGAGTTTTTGGAGAATTTGAGTGAATGAGGGATTTTGGAGATGAAATGAGGATAATTGATGAAAATGTTGATGATTTGGTGGAAAGATGAATGTGGACAATATATGGAGGATAAATATAATAAAGGTTAATACTGATTTTGAATGCTTTCAAGAATCAATAGGAGATTAATGGTTTTGGGATTTTAGGTGCATGTATGAGATAACAGGAAAAATGAAGAGAAATGCCCTAAAAACAACTTATGAGTCGACCTCAGGAAGCATGAGTTTACCTATCAAGGTTATGAGTCAACACATATTGAAGCAAATTCAAAAATTAATCCCTTGTGTCAACCTACACACGCATGAGTCGACACATACTGGATTGACTTATGCATAACTAATTGGTGAAATACACATGCATATGATAGTTTTTCATGATTTGTTAGCCAATAACATGCAAAGACATAGATGTAAGCATGATATAATAAAAGATATAGATCACATGTGAAGATATTATGAATGAGATCACCATAAGCATATTAAATTAAATGCACAACAATTACACTTGAAATATTTGGAAATGAGCACTCATAACGTGTATCATACACACCATATATCACATACCTTTGAAAAATAAACAAGTAAAAGAGGAAACTTGCTTACAAAGCAAAAATTTGAAACGATATTACCTCAACGTACGGATGATAGAGGATGCATATGAATTCCACAAGGAACTCTCGAAAAAAAGTTGGAATAAATGCAAAACGTGTCACAAATAAATAACAACAACAATCCTACCACCTTTCACTTTGACAAAGTATCTTAAAGTGTAATTTACAATGAATCCATGAAAGAAAAATTATTGATTTGATGATCATCTTTTTTTGTTGGACTTTCAATCTTGTCTATTTCATGCTATCTATCTTACTCCTCCTCAAGCTTCATCATTTTAGCTTGATCAATCTCTTATTCAATGTTCTTGAGTATATCTCTTGAAGATATGCTTTTGCATGAAATAAAATACCTTTTCTACATTTCTTGGATGGAAGCATTACAAGTGTTCTACACACTTTTACCAATTAAAGAACACTAGATGTTGACGCCTTTGGTAACACAACCCTTCTTCCTTGCCATAAAGTCAAAGAAATAAGAAGATATCACCCATATTATGTCTTGAGCAACTACAAACGAGATCCCATACTCTCTTCATAGAGCCAAGACATTTATCCTGCAAAATCAACAAGAAATGTTAAGTACCCTTTCTTCATTGGGTCCTTGAGGGTGAGTGAAACATTGGTTGCATTTAAGCAACCGTTAAAAAACGCCTTTAGGCACAAGAAATTTCCTAATTTTGCATTTTGTAATGGTATGGCCCTTCTTGCTACAAAATTGACAAGTTAGATAATGAGAGGATTGACCTTTTCTATTTAGATCCTTTTCAACAAATTTATACCTTCTATAAAGATTATGAGAAGGCATTTTATACTTGGTAGTATCAATAGCAAAAGGGACCTTGGGTTGTAATGCCTTGTCCAACTTAGCTTTAAGAGTGTCTACCTCTCTTTTCCAAATGGGATAAGTTTCACAACTAAACCACGAAGATTCTTCATCCTCATCTTTAACTTTTTGAATATATACCAAAGATTGCTTAAGAGCTTCCACATTCTTTTCGATTTCTAAAACTTTAGCTTTTAAATGTGAAAAGATTATTTTGTTTGAAGCTAACTTTTTGAAAGCGTCAACGACTTCTCTATGTAGATTTTCAAAAACTTTTTGCAACTCAAAATAAGACAATTCATCAACATGTTCAAATCTAGAGTGACTTACATTCTTTTTCTTCTTTTCACGACAATGATCCGAGAGATAAACATTTTTCTATTCTTCCTCATCATTTGAGCTTGAAGGTGAGAAAAATACACAAGAAGAAGGGTTGAATTGTCTTTTTTGTTTCTTAACTTTGCCTTTGATCAGAGTTCAGAATCTAAACTGGTGTTCATATTATTATTATACGTTGCAGCGAAATGTTAACAGAAGAAAATAAAAGATAAAGAACGCATAAATATTTATATTGGTTCCTCACAAAAGAGAGTAGTTATGTCCTCTTGCATCACATAAGATTTTCACTATAACCAAAACATGATTACAATTGCTTATGCACTTAAGCATAAGACTTTTCTTTTCTCAGAACCTCATCCCGAGACTTACTACTTAAACCCCTCAGGTCCAAGACTTCTGCTTAGGTTCCACGAACTCAAGACTTCCTTGCTTAAACCCCTCAGACTCAAGACTTCTGCTCAAACCCTCGGTCTAAGACTTCTACTCAGACCCTCAATCCAAGACTTCCCTACTTATATTCCACAAATCCAAGACTTCTGCTCAAGCCCCTCAAGCCCAAGACTTCCTTTCTTAAGTTCCACGAACTCAAGACTTCATCTCAGACCCTCGGTCCAAGACTTCCTTACTTAGATTCCACGAATCCAAGACATCTGCTCAAGCTTCTCAGGCCAAAAAATTCCTTACTTAAGTTCAACAAACTTAAGACTTCTAATGCTCAAGCACATAGAAGGAGAGTTACTTGGCTTAAGCTTCTCAGCAAGAGACTTTAATGCTCAAGAACATATCAAGAGACTTTATATAAACTACTAAACAATCATGTTTAGCATAATAGAGAACAAGGTGTACTTGATACAAAATAAGAGGTATAGGGTAATCACCTTAACAAATACTTTTAAGCACTTAAGATTTCTAAGATATTCAATGTTTAAGAAATCTTAAAGCTTATTACAATTTACAACATATAACAGAAATTCAGCATACTCGATTGTGTCGTTTATTGTATGATCTTGTTATTCCTCCATGCAAACAGAAGTGTAGAACACTTCTATCCTTATTGGCTTTCCTTCTACATTTCCCTTTTGATTGCTCTTTGTTGAAGACTTCAGTTTGAATCTTCAACAGCTTATATAACAGTTGTAGAATACTAGTCGTTGGAAGAGATAACTTGAACAAATATCTTTGTTTTTCCATAGTACAAGAGACGTTGAAGAGAGATTCACCAAAAGATCTCAATCCATTGTGTAACATGTTTTACCATTGCATCTTCAATATAATCTTGTACTATAGATCCGTTGAGAGTAGATATCTGTATAACATGTCAACACGTCTCGAGCCTTGTGAAAATAGACTCTAGATGATAAGCTGATTTGATAATGCAACTTACATTCTAAAGTACAAATAACTCAAGCTTTATTACTAATTTTGAATGTTCACTAGAAGTTGATACATTGACTTAGTGTAGATACAATATATTTTTCTTATGATACTGAGGTCTTCAGCTTCAGAGTCTGTGCAAAACATCACTTAGAGAATATTCTTCAGGTTCTGATCCACCAGAAGCTAATAACTCAGCTCCTCTCAAATGCGTCCTTATATCAAATTTTGAATGCCTTCTTTTCAAGCCTTAAAACATGCATACTTGGAACACACATTAGATAACACCATTGTTCTTTTAATACTTTTTTATCATCAAAACATAAGTGATATACGTCATAAACAAATCTTGTTCTAACATGGCTTTCATCACTTGAGAAATTACTATCGCTTTCCCATGCAGTATAAGCTCTTATAGGCTTGCTAGATTTTTTGATGGCCTTTCTCTTTGTCTTTCTCTATCAATGGACACTCCGACTTGTAATGTCCTACTTTGCCACAATTGTAACATGAACATCTTGATCTTACTTTCTTGTCATCATGTTCTTTTGATGAGATTGATTGTCTTCTAAACTCGGTGAGGTTTTTGTCCGGGAAATTTACACCATTTAGTTTGATGTACTTGTTGAATCTTTTCACAAAAAGTCTCATATTTTCTTCATTCGAATTCTCGCCATCTCTTATTTCACAATCACCTTGCTCATTATTTGAGAACTTTGAACTTGAAGTCTTTAGACCAATAAACTTATTTTCTTCCTCCTTGTCTTTACCTTTCTCCTTCTTCATGTTCTTTTTCATGCTTTTTCTCATGTTTTTCCAAACAAGTGCATTCTTGCTCATGTTCTTCTAGCTTGCCAAATATAGTTTTGAGATCAATTGTCTTAAGATTATTCGCCTCTTTGATCACGGTGACTTTGGGTTGTCATTCCTATTAAGACATCTCAAAACCTTATTAGTAGCTATATCATTAGAGATAGGATTACCTAGAGCTTTCAAGCGATTTATAAGATGTATGAACCTCTTTTGCATTTCGGCAATGGTTTCACCATGCTTCATGCGAAATAATTCAAACTCTTGATTTAACGTATTGATCCTACCTTGTTTGACCTCATTAGTTCTCTCATGTGCAACTTCTAATGCGTCCCACATAGCTTTGGCGGTCTCACAATGAGAGACACAAATATTCACCAGTATTGAGTGCAGATGTGAGAATATTTTGTGTCTTGCAGTCATATGACCACAATTTCTTATCATTATCATCCCATTGTGCTTTTGGTTTAGGTATGATAACACCTTGAGAATTGGTCATCTTAATTTCATTTGGACCGTCAATGATGACGTCCCATACGCCCTTATCAACGAAGTTGATATGGATACACATACAAGCTTTCCAATAGCCATAGTTTTCACCGATGAATATTGGCTCTCTATCATCCGCTCCTTTAGGTTTGGTAGCCATTTTCTAATAAGCAAATATTAAAGCACATAATTAATCGGAGCTCTTTATACCACTTGTTAGATGAAGGCGACTTATCTAGAGGGAACGAATAGATCCCCAATAAAAAACTTGATTGATACAAACTATTTTAAAAAATAATGGCTAACATAATTAACCTGGATCGATTCGTCTAACGGAACAACTATACAAAAAACTCAGATATGTGTATATGAAAACCAATCGAAGATAATGATAAGAAACTTAATTAATATGCTTTAATCACAATCACTAGAAGCTACTCAACAAGCAGTTCTATTTCTAATGATAAATGACACAAAAATACTATTGAGACAAATTATCAAACACCTTGTATGTAATAGGTTTTGTTTGGAATTTTGTATAGTTTTGTTGATCTTAAAATTCAATCACAATCAAATGGATTGTGAGCAACTCAACAAAATGTTTTCAAATGATTTTCAAAATAATTTACCAAACGGATTAATCGCACAAATGATGAACATAATAGTTTGCCAATGAAATGTTAAAGCGATAAAGATAGAGAGAGATAGAAAGTACACAAGGATTTGTTTAGACAGTTTCCTAATCGGCTTCGCTATGGGTACGTCTTCCCTTAATTCGAATTTGAATTGAGATCATGAAATTAACCATACTCTACAAATGTAGTTTACAAGAGAAATGCAGCAATACAATCCTACAAACCCTAAGTTTGATGTTGATCCTAGCAATTTATCTTCCCTTGATCTGAGCTTGATCAAGTCACCCAACAATGTCAATTTGATTCACCGTCTCACACCACTCCTTTGCAAGAACTGCTATCCTTCAAAGCCTTCACTCGATTGAATCAAAATTGCAAATTTTTATAACTCAAGATTTACCAAGATGATTCACCGTCTCATGTTACTCCTTTGCAAGAACCGCAACCCTTTAAAGCCTTCACTCAATCAAATCCAAACTTGAGTAATCTTATCCAAACCTTTAAATCCACACTTTGATCTTGAAGGAAAACCTCACCTTGATTTTCTTATTCAAAATCCCTCTAAGATCTCAACCCAATTTACAATACCACAAGCTAAATTGAACGTTATAAACTTGATTCTAGATGACACCCAAACAATGAATGATTATGTGTACTTTGTTTGTGTGTATAAAACCAAGGTTGAAGGTGAAGAAGACTCTTAGTATGTTCCAAGTTTCGTTTATGATTTTACCACAACCATTGAAAAAAATTATGCATGTAAAATGTATATATATGTGACCAAGTATGAAGCAAAAGGAATGAAAACAATGTAATTTTTCAAGATTTTTGATGCATAGGTTAACCTATGCAAGTCATATGCCGACCTATGCAGGTCATGTGTCGACCTATAGAATGCATGTGTCGACTTGTAGAAGAAATTTTCTTCTATATGTCGACCTATAATCGTATGTGTCGACATATAGCAGGGTTTTTTTCACTTTTTTTTATGCATAAAATCATTTCTTGATGTATGAATCTTTTCTAATCCTTTTCCAACATGTTACCATGCTCCCTAATGGTAAAATGCACAACTAGACTCATATGATACCGTCCAATGTACATAAACATTACATTATCCTAATTTTGATATCATACAAAACATATATAATGGAAAGTTGCACTCACATTAATCGATAAGAACTAAAAAGTGATGATAGAAGACAAGTTGATGAGAGTAGAATACTCAAATGGTAGATTAATCTTGAAGGCAACTATGTCTCAGAATAGAATATTGAAGATTGAACTTGATGTGATAGAACGCAAATTCCTAGCAATTGTAACCAACATAGATAAATGGCTATGACATTATAGGTTTGGTCACCTCGACTTCACATATATCAACCACCTGAAGAAGAAAAACATGGATTTAAGACTACCAGAAATCCATGTTCCAAATGAAGTGTGCGAGGAATGTATTCAAGCCAAACAACACCAGAATAGCTTCTACAAAGATGCATGAGGTAATTCTAAAGTCACTCTTGAAGTAATATACTCAGATGTCTTTTATTTGAAAGACTTTTGTCAAAATACTTCATGGAGATCTTAAAAACTAGAGGAAGCTGGCAAAATCAATTTATTAATGATGAGATTAGGTCTCTTGAGAACAAGGTGGAGGATGCTGGCCTCCATGGCTCAAAGAGAGTCCTAGATTTTCCATGGTTGAAAGAAGAGATGATAAGTATTGTACTTTTGTTTCTCATTATGGTGATTGGGATAGGATTAAACCCTATGTATCAACCTCGTCTCAAATTTAATAAAATCCAACAATTCGAGATGAATAATTATAAGAGGCATGTTGGAACATATTATTTGTCCCCCTACCTAGAATCCAAACTTCGACTAGACTAATTCTTTAAACTTCAACTTATCACTAAACCCAAATACATATTTTCAATAATGGGATTACACAAATACATATTTTCAATTGAAACCTAATTTGTAAATCTTATAATGGGATCACGCAGATACATACATATATTGAAAGCTAACTTTCTAAATCATTAGAAACAGTGTATTTTGGTAAAGGATGAAATATAACAAGCTAGAGGTATATTATTTATATGCAAAAAATAGTATTATACAAATAGCCTGTGTATGAATCTAATTTAATAATCAGCATCGCAAAAATATCACTATTAAGATACTTATAAAACCTCAACTATTCAAAAACCAATCACATTAAAAGAATTTTTTGTACAAATTCCCTGTTCAACTTTCACTATCACAGATTCGTTATTGACTAAGAATTCATTGATACATCTCAGTAACCTAGTGTCTCCCTAAAAATGAGTCAAAAAATGTCTATGCAGAAACTTTTAACAAAACTGGTAATCAAAAAATAGACTTTTCGTATTTAATCACATCTTTGGTGTTCAAATGGTAGAGCTTGCAAATTTCTGTGATGGTGTCTTTACTAAGGCCATCATGCCTATCTTCTTGACGAACAAGCTTCTCAAGCTTTTCAGATGGACTCAATATCTAATTGATTTAAAAATAAAAATAAAATATATTAACAAGTAGAGAATGAATTAATAGAGAAGAATTATTTAAACTTACGCAATGTGGTTCATCTGAGCTAAGGCTTTCACTTTTGGAGTCATTATGCTCGGTTCCCTTCTTATCAGTGAAAGTGGTTGAAGATTTGGAGCTATTTGAGACTAGTTGAAACAGTTTCTCACTTCCCTGAAAATTGAAGATAAAATCGAGCTGATTCTTATGCAAGTTTCAAGATAAAAGGACTCCAAACAAAATATGAAAAACCAAATATAAAAAATGGCATCATCCTAATGTAAGGCCAGCATCATACAAACTTTTCTAAATTACAAATTGATAACATTATCCAAGAACAGTGTTAACTTCTTTAATTTCGTCAAACTTTAACTACGACTTTCAGTATCACCACCCTAAATTTAAAGCATATATATGTAAATCATCTGGATTTACAAATAAACATCATTTGAAGATAAAAAGAACACTAAGCTTCAATATATAGCAAGAATCCATCATTATTTCAAGGAATAACCAGCTTCCTTCAACAAATTTGAAGTCTTAATTGAAAATTAGAAAGTTGAGACAGGCAAAAGGAAAGTCTATGATTGAGGCCACAAAAACAGACCAACTCGAGTGAGAGGAGAGGGAAAAATAACAAAGAGCAAGTGGAAGATAAATTTATCTATGGTACACAAACCTGAAGAGCTCTCCAATGAGAGTACGAGCGGTATAAAATCCAGAAGAATGCAACATTCGGCAAAGGTAAAATCTATAATGTAAAATTAATATGAATTAATATCTACTGAAGCAAATAATGAACAAACATTAAGCTAAAGAGCAAAAACACACTCTTGAAAATCTTTGCAAAAGCCATGATATATATGTATGAGTAATTAACATTCACAGAACACATACTTACACTAAGTGCAGAGGACAATGGAACCAACGAAACTGAACCATAAAAGAATTTCCTGTGTACAATTGTGCCCCTGTCAACAGATAGCAGTTCATATCATAAGAAATAAATATTAGCATTTAAGTTTAAATCAAATGCTGCAGTAATACATTTCAGCTTAACACGAACAAATTGGTTCTGACACCAACAATGTGAAGAAAAAAAGAAGTATTACCTCATAGCAATATGCCTTAGTCTACGGCGAACAAGTTGAGCATTCAAACTGGAAGAAAAAAGACAATTACCATAAAATAAAATTTAAAAGAAGCAAAAACATAATGACAAGCTCAGTTTTGCTACTGCATTATGTTCCTACATGTGACATTCAAATCGAAAATTGTCCCATCGACTTTACAAATTCAACAAAATCCAAATGCACATAAAGCAAACCTGATTCTCTAAAGAAAAAGATAGCTCCGAATTTAAAACAACCAAAAGGAGCCTCATTTCACAGTGCATAGTATAATCACTCAAATCAATCAACCACAAATAAAAACATCAAAGTGCATACTATAATCATTTCACAGTCCATGCTAAATATCAAAAAAGTGAACAAGAATGAATAACACAATAAAACTGAACGAGTAAAACTATAATTACTCGAATCAATCAACCACAAACAAAAACATAAAAAAACATTAAAAACCCTAACGGAAGAGTTAAATTGTTAACAGCAAAACAAAAATTAAAACAGAACAACACATTGTATGATTAAAGACCAACCTCGACGGGTAAACAATTTCAACTCCAGTAACTTCCTTTGAAATTGATTTTAAAAAAATCTCCGACGGATTAACCCGTGACAAAAGCCACAGCCCCAACCTACAAAAACTCAATCAATTTTAAGACGAAGAACAATAATTACCCTAAAAAACGAAGAAAAAACTCAATCAAAAAAGAAAACTAGAAAACTCACCCGTGAATCTTCTTTTTCAAAGATCCATCAGGTGCTTTTTCCAAAGTAACCCAGCCATTATTCATCTGAAACAACATCAGAACATCACACAACAATATCACAAAACAGCAACAATGTCATGAAAATGAGATACAGAAATGAAAAAATGAGCGACCTTATCAGCGACGAAATCGGTACAAAGTTCGGCTTTGGCATTGAAGGATTTGTCAGCATTGTTAATGCTGTTCCATAATTGTTTGAAGGAGGAAGGGGATTGAGAGGAAGCGGGAGAAGAAGGAGGAGGGAGAGAAGGATCGATGGATCTGGCGAAGCACCAGTTTCTGGCTCGTATGGGGAAGACGATCAATTTGGCTCTCATAGCGATAAACCCTAAAACGTTGGGGTGAAAGTGGAAGAAAAACAAATTGAAATTGAAATGGAAAGGAATGTGAAATGCGACGCAGCCTTTGCGGTTGTGGTCGGCGACTGACACACCAGTTGAGTTATAAAGCCTTTTGCTCTCTCAATTCAATTGCTTCTAACCTGTTTTTTTTGTCAAGCTCATACTTATTTATTTATTTTTTTCTTTTGTCTCGTATTTATTTATCTTTGATACATTGTACTGAATTCAAAGTTATCCTTCAAATCAAAAATAAAAAATATTTAATGTTTTATTGAATAAATTATTCATTTTAATTTTTTACAAGTGATTCAATTATTTTTGAATTGATATAATACAATATTAAAATTTGCACTATCTCCTTTGTTATAAACACTTATAATTTGTTTCACATATTTTTGTTCAGTGACTTAAATCTAAAAAATATATATAATTTTTATTTGAAGATAATTAAATTAATTTTAATTTTAATTAAAAAAAATTGTGTGTACGGCACGAGTTCTAGTCTAATACGTGCATTTGTTAACTAATATTAAAAATTATTGTTTTATTGAAGTTATATTAAAAATTTTAGATCGTTATAAGGAGCCTTTCAATTTATATTATTTTAGTTTATTTTGTTAAATATATTTTTAGTTTCTATAAATATAGTTATTTTAAATTTTGGTCTTCTAATAATTTTCTTCAAAAAATATCTTACTAATATTTTTCATTTACACTTTTGATTCTCCTGCTAACTGTCAATCTGTCATTACCAGAAGCTGATATAATATGTTACGTGAAATTATTTTGATGACTGAACTGTTAGCGTGACAAAAATGATGACGTGGATGTCATAGGACAATTTCTTTCATTTTTTATTTTTTATATTAATTAAAATTATAACGATGAAAAAGTACGACGGTAATCCATCGCTAAGATAAATATCATAAATAAACTCTGAATTTGTAAATTCATTTTTTTCATGATTTTTTTGCATGAAAGTTTATAACTTTATAAAGATCTCTCACACCATAAAAAAATTCAACTTATGGAAGTTATAAATAGGGATGAAAATAGGATGGGGAGAAGTAAGCTTTGCAGACCTGCTAAAAAATTCAAAGCTTTAGTCTGACTTGTCTTGTCATAGGCTTATTTTTAGACGTAAATCTGCCCTTTTCGAAGGCTTGATTGACCTACTAGCCTATTTAAAAGCCTACTTCATTTAAACGTTTGAAAATAAGAAATTCAACTAACGTTAAATAAATTAACAAATTAAAAGATCATTAGTAAATGTTTGTTTTCAATGTCTCATTCAAATTTATCTATTAGCATAAGTTTAGAGAACTTGTGAACAAAAATTTATGACAACATGTTTTTTCAACTTATTTTCATAAGTTGTTCAAAATAACAAAACTTTATTTTTGTATTTTAATTCAAAATAAAAAATACAATATAATAATAATAAATTTATTGAATTTTTTATAAATAGATTAGCCTAATAGACTTAAAAAGTTTTTCTTAGATATGTAGCGTAGCCTCTCTAATTAAATAGGTTTATAAAAAAAACCTAGATTTTTTTTATTTAAGAAAAACTTTGGTCTAACTTAGACTTATGTAGACTAGACCGTAATTCCTCTTAGTTGGTCTGGTCTATTTATACTTCTACTTATAAACTGAATTTAACTTAAAAAATTATAAACTAAATTTAATTTAAAAAATAAAAAATCATTATAATTAAATGCTAATTAATAATCATCATAAGGATCCTAACAAAAAAAATATATTTTAAACATATTTGGATTAATAGTACACTTTTTTGATAGATATACAACTTTTCCTTATTTACATCAATGAAATATATTTCTACAATTATTGTTTTGATTCAACCAATATCAGTTAGTAACATACATTGTAAACATGTTTAGTTAACTTAAAATGACATACTTTTTCGTGTTTGATTCAATAGTTTTTTTTTTTTTTTTGTAAGTTTACATCAATCAAATAAAAATGATAATTTAATTTCAACTATCACTATATATTATTAATCAATTCAGTTATATATATATATTATTAAATAATGAACTGTCAAAATTAAATGGTATCCAAAAAAAAAAAGATATATATTGTGATTCTTCATTTTTTTCTCTTTATGTATTTCTTTTTCAATTAATAAGCCATTAAAAATGTATGGGACAGCTACTGATTAATCATTTATTTTCCATTATAGTACATATTTTCTGCTCTCGTGCATTCAATCACTTTTATCTCTAATGTTTTAGACACGTGTTACCATCTTGTTCCATCGTCAAGATTTTCTTCAGTCCATTATCTCAAACAGTATCTGCATGAAAGAATCAATGTGTCCATAACTCATTGATTTTTCTCAGATTTCTCTAAAATTCAAAAAATTTCTTTTCTACACAATCAAGTAGAAATAAATGTATAAAAGCTCAGATATGAAACATAATTGAAAATTAGTTGAGTTAGATAAAAAAAATATCCCTTTAGTGTGACTTGTTGGACAAAAGAAGAAGAAAACAAAAAGAAAAAATAGACTTTTCCAGAATATTTTATTTTCTTATAAAAATAAATATTAATACAAAATAATTAAAATTCAATTATAAGTTTGACATTTTTTGGTCGCAATAAAAATATAGTCTATTATTTAAATCAAAAAGTTTAATTAAATAAAAAATAGTTTAGAAATTATTAATTTTATTTGCATTTCTTTTCAAAAAAATATATATTTTATTTATATGTTATTTTGAAAAGTATTATTTGTTTTAAGGAGAAACTATAGTCACCTCTCTTTTGGTTTAATGAAACATCACCAACATTCCCTCTAGTTTTAAATTAAGCACTCAACTCTCCTTTTTGATAATTATTGAAACACCATTGAAATCCTTTTTTATTTTTAGTAACATTTGATGGTATATATGACATTTAACTCCATTTTAATTAATCTCATCTTCTAGTAATCTCGCAATAATCTTTGACACCGAGTCAAATACAATTAACTCCAAATCAAGAACACAACCAATATTAGCTAACGCCTGTGCACATTTATTAGATTCTCAACACATATTCTCTAAGCTCAAAACTTTGTGCATCCCATTCAAACTTCGAATCCTTTTAATTAGGGTCATATCTTTCCCGTTTCTGGTACTCCCATTTTCAATTGTCTGCACCACTTCTAGAGAATCCACATTTATCATCAACTTTTGAAATAGTAATCTTTCAATAAACCTCAAACCTTTCATAACTCCCCAAAGTTCCGCCATGACAATGTTGTAGTACCCTAAATATTTGGCAAAATCAATAATCCAATTGTTAAATATGTAATTCATTGTTTTAAAAGATTAGATTTGATTTAGAAATATTAGGTTAGATACTTTTTGACTTTTATAGTTTGAGTTTTACCTTGAAATGTAAGTTAACCTAAATCTATAAATAGGGAGGAACCATTTTTAATTGTAATCATCAAGTTTGATAATCACGATTTTGCAGTTGCAAAGTGATAATAAAATTCCACAGTTGTGGGCAAAGACAACTCTACAGATTTTTTCCATCTTCTTTTCCAACGCTACTTACTTTCTTTCTTTCTCATTCTTTTCATCGTCATTGCGTATTTGATAACAATCTTGAGATCAAGATTGAATAGGAATTCTCCATAGATTGTGGTTGAATTCCAACATTTGATATTTAGAGCTCCGGTTTTGATTCAAGGGAAGAACTATTATGATGGCGATGAATCACCTAAATAGTCACTTTCCAGCAAATTTTTCAATTCTCAAAAAAGATAATTATGGGAGTTGGTACAAGCTGATTAATGTGGTTTTCTGTTATCGAGATCTTTAAGATCTTGTGAAGGAGAGATTATCACCGTTTGCAGAAACTGCGACAAATCAGGAGAAAACAACATATAAATAATTAAAGAAGAAAGATTATAAAGCTCTCTTTATAATCCATCAATATGTTGATCTAGATAACTTTGAAAAGTCTAGTGATGTAGAATCACCAAAAGAAGTTTGGGAGATTCTTGAAAAATCGTTTGGAGGCGCATAGAAGGTGAAAGAGGTGAGATTAATAACTCACAAAAGGACTTATGAATTGCTTCAGATGGAAGACAATGAAATTATAACAAATTTCTTCACTAAAGTTACAAAGCTGGTGAATCAAATCAAGGTATGTGGAGAAGTGTTGACATCAAGATCAGTTGTGTCAAAAATATGAGGTCATTGGCTCTAAAATTCGACCACGTGGTAGTAGCCATAGAAGATTCGAAAGACTTGTCAGTATTGACGAAGGAAGAGCTTCATGGGACGCTTGAGTCTCATGAACAAAGGATGATTGAAAGAGTTGTAGGAAATTTGAAGAGTGATATGGCTTTGCAGGCGCAGTCAGAAAAAGAAAAGAAAGGCAAATGAAGCTGGAATGGCAACAAAGGTAGAGGATTCTACACCAATTCGAATAGTCAAAATCAGAATGAAGGAAACTGGTTGAATCAGAGAAAATCTTGGAAGCAAGGCAACCAAAGAGCTAGTGTTGTAGGTAAGAGGGAAAGGTGGTGGTCGAAAGCCTGACAAAAGTCACATTCAGTGTTTCAATTGTCAGAAGTATGGTCATTATTTTAGTGATTGTCCAGAAAAGAAGAAGAATCAAGAAACTTGTGCAAAGCTGCCGAAATATGCAGAAGAAGAGATGTTGTTGATGGTCACAATAAGAGACAAAGATAAATTCCAGGACCAGTGGTACTTGGACTCAGGATGCTCATCACACACGATTATAAGGAAATATTGGTTTGTCAACATGAAGCCCTCGTCGAAGAACACAATAAAGTTTGCAAATGAAAACACTCTAGTAGCTGAAGGTGTTAGTGATGTTTAGATCATGAAGAAGGATGACAAGAAATCAATAATTTCCAATGTGTTATACATACCAGGCATGGAAAGTAACCTGCTCAGTATAGGACAACTTGTTGAAAAGAACTACAAGGTAGTTGTCGGAGACAAGATGATGAGAGTTCTCGACGCAGGTGGTAGGTTGATCTTGAAGGCTCCAATATCTCAGAATAGGACCTCCAATATTGAACTCAATGTGATGGAGCACAAGTTCCTAACAACTGCAGTCAGAAGAGATGAGTGGTTATTGCATTTTCGACTAGGTCATCTCAACTTCAATGACACCAGAGAGCTAAAGAGAAGAAATACGACTTCAAGATTACCTGAAATCGACATTCCAAGTGAAGTCTATGAAGAGTGTGTTCAGTTAAAAAAACACAAGAATAACTTCAACAAGGATGCATGAAGGAAGTTGAAGGCAAATCTGGAAGTCATATATCTGATGTATGTGGTCCAATCCAAGTGGATTCGATTGCATGCAACAAATACTTTGTCACGCTCATAGATGATTATAGTCAAAAGTTGTGGACTTACCTCATCAAAAAAAAAGTGATATGATCGGTGTATTTTCCATATTCAAATTTATGGTCGAAAGACAGAGTGGCCGAAAGCTGAAAATTCTGAGGACAAATGGTGATAGAGAGTATGTGCTGAAAGAGTTTGATGCATTATGTGAAAAAGAAGGGATTGTGCATGAGGTGGTGTCACCCTACACTTTACAACAAAATGGAATTGCAGAAAGAAAGAACATAAACATCATGAACATGGTGAGAAGTATGTTGAATGGAAATCATCTACCCAAAGAATTATGGGGAGAAGCGGTTTCAACAACAACATACATATTAAATAGATGTCTCATGAAGAAGCTTGAAGGAATCACACCAGAAGAATGTTGGTCTAGTGTTAAGCCTAGCCTCGGTTACTTGAAGGTGTTCGGATTTATAACACACAGACATGTTCCATATCAGTTGAGAAGGAAGCTTGATGAAAAGTCGAATCAGACGATCTTAATAGGATATCATTCAACTGGAGATTACAAGTTGTTTGACCCAGTGAATCAGCAGGCACATGATCAGCAGGCACGTGATCATAAATCAGCTTAAAGAATGGGATTGGACTGAGAATTTCAAGAAGGATTCAGTGAGAATCTCTTGTGACAAACCAACCACTGAAGTCGAAAAAGAAGTTCGGAAGGAACAAGTCAGAGATGAAGCAGACCTCGACGAACAAGACACATTCCTGCAAGGTTGCAAGAATGTGTGATCACATCAGATGATGTGGTCGATGAAGATGATGAAATGGTACATTATACTTTCTACACAGATGTCAAACCAGTAAATACAACTGAGGTAATGAAAGATTCAAAGTAGGTGAAAGCAATGAATGAGGATTTAGACTCCATCGAAGTTAACAACACCTAGTCACTTGTCCAATTTCCTGAAAGCAAAAAGGCAATTGATGTGAAGTGGATTTACAAGGTGAAGGTGAATCCTAAAGGAGAAGTAACTCGACACAAGACGAGACTTGTGGAAAAAGGATTTCTTCAGAAGGAAGAAATCGACTTCGACGGAGTGTTTGCACCTGTTGCTAGAATCGAAACAATTAGGTTGGTTATTGGTCTAGCAAATATGAATAATTGACACATATGTCAGATGGACGTGAAGTGTGCATTCCTTAATGGCCCCTTAGATGAAGAAGTTTATGTCACACAACCAGTTGGATATGTGAAATGAGGCAAAGAAAGAAAGGTGTACAGGTTGCATAAAGCCTTGTACGGACTTAAGCAAGCTCCAAGAGCTTGGAATAAGAAAATCAACAGCTTCTTAAGGGAGAAGGAATTTATGAAGTGTATGACTGAGCATGAAGTGCATGTAAGAAGAAGTAGTAGTGAATTACTTATACTATGCCTCTATGTCGATGACCTGTTGATAACAAGAAGTTGCAAGAAGGAGATCGAAGACTTCAAACATAACCTGAGTGGGGAGTTAGAAATGTCAGACTTGGGAAATCTTTCATATTTCCATGGCATCGAATTCTACAAGAGTAGTAGAGGTTTGATGATGCACCAAAGAAGATATGTATGCGGAATACTCAAGAGATTTGAGATGCAAGATTGCAACCCAACTTCGACTCCAACTGAGACCAGATTGCAACTGTCAAAGCAGTCAGATGAAGATGATGTCAACCCAACCCAATACAGAAGACTTATTGGGTCATTTCGATACCTTTATCACACAAGGCCTGACTTAGCATACAACGTGGGTATGGTAAGTAGATTCATGCATAAGCCAAAGGTATCACACCTAGCAGCAATGAAGAGGATACTGAGGTATCTCAAAGGGACTCTCAACTACAACATTTTGTTTCCTACAGCTGATGAAAGAAAAGAATGCAAATTAGTGGGATACACTGACTCAAGTTCGTGTAGTGATGCTGAGGATTGAAAATCCACAGATGGCTATATGTTTATGTTAGGTGGTGCACCAGTTGCTTGGAGTTCGAGAAATGATCCAGTAGTGACATTGTCGTCATGTGAAGCAGAGTACATAGATGTTTCTCTTTGTGCATGTCAAGCAACATAGATGGTGAACTTGGTCGAAGAGATCGCAGCGAAGAGTCATGGAGCAATTACCATGAAGATCGACAGCATGTCAGCTATCAACTTGGCGAAGAGTACAATAACACATGGTCGAAGCAAGCACATCGAAATAAGGTTCCATTATCTTCGAGAGCAAGTAGCAGAAGGGAAGATGAACTTGGAACACTGGATAACTGAGAATTAGATTGCAGACATCATAACAAACGGTGTGCAAGTCGAAGTGTTCAAGAAGTAAAGGTCTACGATGAATGTAGATAATTTAGACACAGTGAATTAGGTGGTGTGTTAAATATGTAATGCATTGTTTTAAAATATTAGATTTGATTTAGAAAGACCAGATTTGATTTAGAAACATTAGGTTAGATATTTTTGGACTTTATAGTTTGGGCTTTACCTTGAGATGCAAGCTAACCTAAATATATAAATAGAGAGGAACCTTTTTCATTGTAATCATCAAGTTTGATAATCACGGTTTCACAGTGTAAAGTGATAATAAAATTCCACAGTTGTGGACAGAGAGAACTCTGCAGATTTTTTCCATCTTCTTCAACGTTACTTACTTTCTTTCTTAATCTTTTCATCGTCATTGCGTATTTGATAACAATCTTGAGATCAAGATTGAATAGGAATTCTCCATAGGTGGTGGTTGAATTCCAACACCAATTACTAGTATTGTCCCAAATAACTCCACTACATCCTGCAACAATTTTATCCTTGCACGCACCCTCAATGTTAAGCGTCACTGAAATACTATCTGAAGGGATCCATCCTATCAGTCGAATAGTTTTGTTCCTACTATTGACTTCTTTGTTCACACTTGTAGTAGCCCCATACTCCTTCTTTCTCTTCAGAATGCATACTTCCGGATTAAATAGTCTTATGAACTCTTCATCTTCATCATGTTCTTCCTTATTTCTCCAAAGTACATGGCATATCGTCACCTAAGTACTAATCCAATTTCTGTCAATGTTTAAAGTAGTTCATTCCCTCAACTCTTTTTCGATGAAGTCTTTGTAGAGTCTAATTGGCACAACCATCTTCCACATCTTTCTAGTTTACAAAGTTTTTTTATTCATTACTAAAATTCCGTTGGTATGTCTAAACTTTAAAATCAATGCATATTTTACATTTTAAAACTAGAAGAGAGTGTCGATATCAGCTTAAACGGAAGGCAGGTGTAGTTTTCCGTTGTTTTATTGATTAAAGAAGTGCTATAATCAGGGTTGTTTTTTTAAAGAATAAATTAGATGTGCTTTAGTGAAATTGTATAAAATATATAAATTTGTGTCTCAAAAACTCTACTATTATAATTGATCATCAATTATTAATTATTAGTCACTGTTGACTGTAAATTTTACTTAAAATTAACCGAATCAAGTAAAGAAAAACACAACCTCATTGATTAATTATCATCAAAGTGATCTATCAAATAATTTAAAAGTATTGATCTAATTATAAAATTGAACTCACAATAAAAAAAAATGATTTAACATAAAATTTTCTTTAACTTGATGGCAAGTGTTAAAACTCAATTGTTACAAATTCTTCTCTTTAATTCTGCTTAACATAATACTAGAACCAGGCAAGTGTTAAAACTAAATTGTTACAATTTCTTCTCTTCATATTAGGATTGATCTTGCAAAAATATGTAGGATATTTTATTTTAATTCTTATGTCACTATTATTGGAGAAACTAACTTATGATCATCAACCACTTTTTAATCACAACAACACTAGAATTGCTGATTGAACCTGTCTTCCAATGTGTATATATATTTTACAAATTACAATCACTGTTAGAAAAGAATTATGTATAACAAGCAAAACTCATCAATAAAATTGCTAATTCTATTATCATACATGACTACTTAAATGAGCAAAATACACTCAAACCTATGGTAGGACAATTGTATCTGGTCCTGAGCCACGGCACACAGAAACTGTCGTTATCTTCAATCTTCATTCATTTTCCGCAACAAAATTTGGTTCTTCACCTTGGCAAAGGTACTCATCACACTGTGATGCTGATCCCCAGTCCTTTCTAAGCCGCAAGATGTCTTCAGTGAAAGTAGAACCAGGAGCTCCGATGAACACGCTAGACATTGCACAAATTGTTTTGTCCAACATAGCTTCCACCTTCAATGTGAAAATATTCATAATGAATATCACCAAAATAAATTGAAAGAGAATGGTTTTGCTATTTCCTAGGTATGGTTTAGCACAAAATAGGAACTGGTGGGTTGACAAAAATCATATATGGGTGAAACTGAGGAAAGATAATAAGATATATGTCTAGCGGTGATTTAAAATTTGGACACTTAACTTTTGTGCATTTTCTATGCTAAATTGTTCGCGTACAATTAAGCATTGTTCTTTAAAAATAGAACAATCACATATGAATACATGAGAAGACAGGGAAGAGCAAAAACAAGAGAGACAGAAAAAAGTGGAAATTAGAGTAGTACAATTATATGTTCATACAAAAGTGTGGAACTGTTTTTAGTTCAACATGAACATAATCCTTTCAATTAGAAGCCGCAAATTTTTTTAGGCGACCACCAAATAAAACCCAAATTTGGCAGGATTCTTAATCCTATTCCCAGACTGAAGCCAATCCAACTGCAAGACAAGTCAGACAACTAAAAGCAACAAAATTGAATACCCTACAGATCTTCTAAAGTTTCATTTTCCTGAGAGTAAAATGTTTATAGCACCATGACAGGACGAGAATGATAATATTTCATTTACTAAACATCAAACTTAAGGTCTGTTTAATTGGGGTAAATGGAGTCGAGGGGAGGGGAGGGAATATTTAATAGTTTATGTGTTCGGTTCAAATTTTAAGAGGGAGAGGGGAGGTAGATGGAGGGGTCCAAAATCCCTCCTGAACCACTTTTTGCTTCTCCCCGATTTGGAGAGATTTGGAAGAGAGGGGAGGTGTTTGATTTTAATTATAATTATATTTACAGATTTACCCTTATTATTTATTTAAATATAAATTTAACTTATGACAATGTTAAAAGTTTTATTTTGAACAAATTTAATATTTCTTTTTATATTTTTTGTATTTTTATATCTTCATCTTACTATCATTATATCTGTTTAAATTTTTTATTTTATTTTTCATATTTTAATGTTAATTTTTAGTTATCGTAATGTTTTTGTTTATAATAATAGGGGGACCAAAACGGTAATTTAGCCAATTATATATTATAATCGTTGTGTTTTTATAAAATATTTCATAATAATCTCTGATTGAATATTTATATTTCGTCAATAAATTTGTATTTGAATTATAAACGGTAAATATCACAAGTCTTATGGTAAAAGTAGAAGGATAAAAAAGTAAATTAGTTTTAAAATATCTCCCCTCTCCTTGTGAACCAAACATATTTGTAAATAAAATGTCTCCCCTCCTTTTTTTATATTTTGAACCAAACATATATGTAGTTAAAATCCCTCCCCTCCCTTTCCCTCCCCTCCCCTCCCCTCGATTGAACCCCTTGATTGAACCAAACACACCCTTAAAACAACATCTTAGCGGGTAGAAATCCTTCCAAAACTTGCAACCGTAAACAGGGGAGGAGGGAATGATCAACGGATATGGGTAGTAGTCTTCTTGACAGTTTTAGTTTTTTTTACATATTTTGTAAATTGTAACCGAAGAAGGGCCTAAGTACAAGATCAGGAGCTTGAGTCAAGAAATTAGTCTTTTGTAAATACAAGACAAGACTACCTAGAATACACACGGGAACGGATCCTCTCATATTTGATTTACACATGAGAGAGTAATGTGTAATCTCTCCCACCATTCAAAATGAGAGCAACATATATCAAATTAGTTTAGACAAATTTTAATGGTGAGAGATTACACATTACAATGAATCCGACTCCTCTCTAAGATATGGTAAAAGCTTTATCTTTAAAGTACCAAGTTACCAATTTTCATCTGTAAATTGTAATCTTAGTTGATCAGACGCTGACGGCTAATTTAGGTCAGTTATACTGTTCAAGTATAAACCACACGAAAAAATGAGAAAGCACTGTCATCTCACCTGTGAATCTCCCTCAATATTATGCCTGTATAACAAAGCATCCCATTTTTCTGCTATATTCCGAGCTGGCCGAATTACAAGTGGAACAGGTTTGCCATTCAACACAACCAGTGACTGAAGCAGACCAGTTTCACTTGCAGCTGCATCCGTAGAAAGATATATGATGGGTGCATCGGCCCTCTCAACTACCCTTGAGATGCAATCTGCTGCTTGAGGGATGGGGTAAAAGCAACTTGGTTTTTTAGCATTACTGTCAAAACATGAAAATGGAGAAGTAAGGCAATATGATGGAGGGAAAAAGAGAGCCAGAAAATTGCAGCATAGTTTCTCATGAAGCAAGAGCTTTACATGCATTACTTCTTACATTATTTCAAGGAGACCATGTTAAGTATGAAATGAAACAAAATGCTAAAAAGAAAATAGTCATGACGCATGAACCATGAAAATGCAATTGGCAATTCATTTGAATTTGATCCTTGCAGTAAGAAGCTCAACACACATGCAGTCAACAATTTGAAACGGTTGGATCAAGATCAGGCCGTTTCAATTTCAAGTTATCTTTTAAATCTAATTCACTGGGCTTAAAATTAGAGCTGATCTTGATCAACAGTTTTGAGCTGCTGACTACATAAATGCGAGGAATATTTTATTAGACAGATCTTGAATTCAATCCACTTTCCAAAAAAAATGCCAAAGCAGGCAAAGGTTTGCTTTAACACATAAAACTCGGGGCATCAATTTATACATCCCGCTATCCTATAAGAAATTAAAAGAGAAAAGGAATAAAGTTTGCACCAGAATTTCAAAAAACCGTGTCTCCGAAAATGCAATGCAACGAAGTTCCTTCCCAAGAATGTCTGAACAAAACGCTGAGCAGTAAGCAAAATAAGCCGACTAGGTTCAATCAGAGTCTTGCATTTGTGAGCAATCGGTCCACCCGGCTGCATAACCCATTCACGCTCCACATCAGCATAAAACACATCCCCAATGGCCATAACATCATCATCATAAGAAAACTTAGACATAATATCTTGAACAGTCTTCTTCTTTGGCTTCCGAGTATCCTCATCATCCCAAACACCCTTAGGTTTACTCATAGACAAACCCAAACCACTCAATTTCTTCAACTTTTCATCATCCAAATAACAAGGTTGAGGCAAAGAGAAATAACAAAGAAACTTATCAATGTGCATGTGATCCTTCTTAACATTAGAAAATTCATCAAAAGAAATAACAACTTTTTTCCCTAAGCATTTGTTTATGTGATCAATGTCAACAACTCTATCATATTGATAATCAGCTTTAGAACTTGGAATCACCAAAACCCTATTAAGAAGAGCAGCGAAAAACATGTGCTTTTCTAAACAAATCAAATGGTTTGACATTTGACCAGAAACACAAATAGCAAGCAAAAATTTCCCTTCTTTAGGGTTCCATTCAATGGTTTTTCTCTTTGATAAATTCTGATCAACTGTTCTACATCTATCGTAATTCCCAACATCAAAATTCCCGAAATTGAACTCAGGATCAACCACGTTCCCTGTCTTATGCGGATTCAACAGAATCTGTTGAATCTCGTTGTTGATGGAAATTTGTTTGAATAGTGCAGATTTCAGATCTTCCAATAGGTTCAGGTTTTGGTTCGGATCCGAAGCATTGGTTTGGAACGTGCGATTGAAAGCGGTTGAGAGAGTTAGTTGTTGTTGGCGCAAGAGGTAAATGGCGCGTAATTCCGATTCCTTCATTCGATCGGTAACGGAATCCGAGATGAATGTTGCGGTGGACAAATGTTGTCGGAGATTGGGAATTGAGAAGAGGAGAAAGACGAAGAGGAGAACAATAATGGCGATAATGTACCTCATCTGGAGCTTGCAATTGACTCGCTGAAACCGTGAGTTGAGATCTTCGATGTGGAATACTGCGGTGGAAGCGGCGGTGGCGGAGGGAGGAGTTCGGGGTTTTGTTGAGTTCTGGTGGATGAGGGTGTGGCGGTCGTCATCTTCGTCGGAAGAGGAATCCATCCGTATCGGCTTGTGAGCCACGGCGGAAATTGAGTCGAACGAGGGGGGTAGTGAGTGAGTAACTCGTTGTGGTTGAGGTAGAGAAACAATGTAAGTAAGTGAGTTGGTGACTCGTTGGGGTGACTCGGTTGCAGAAGGTGAGTTGAAGTGTGAGCGAGTCGGGATTTGATGAAAAATGTGCGGAGTAGAGTAGAAGCTACGGAGAGTGTGTCGGTTGTTGAAAAATGAAAATAACTAATTACTTGCACCATTGACACAGACACTTTCTTTAATTTTAAAATAGCTCAAATATTTTTTAAAGTTTCATTTTTTCACTGTGTTTTTCTTTTGAAATAGCCGTTTTTAGTGTTTAGAAAAAATGTTAAAAAAAAAATACTCACGATTTTTTAAGTTATTTTATTATAATAAAACAATGTTTTATATTTTTTTTATAAATAAATTATATTTATTTTTAAATTATAATAATTAGGTCCTTCAAATTTTATTTATTATATAAATAAACGACTTTACTCTAACAAAATTGATATAAAGTTGCAACACAAAATAGACAGAAGTAAAGAATTAACAGTTGTCGACAAATATTGACGTTAACAGTTAACTCTCGTGTCGAGGATGAGTTGTCTGGTGTGTCGCTCGTGCTCAAGGCGCTGAGCTCGCGGGGCTATCTGAGACCAGACACGTAATCGATTAATCGTGCTCGATAGTGAGTTTCATCTGTGGCCGACAACAAGGTCGGTCATACGTTTATCTCGAGGACAGGTGCTCCTCACACGCATACATGGTCTGCTTCCATCTCCTCTCGATGAGGTGTTCATGGCAGCGCAAGGGTCAGGCGCTACGCTCGACATGTTGGATGGTACAACGGAAGTGAAAAGGGTTGACACGTTATTTTCTCGAGCCGTGCAAGGGGGCCCGAAGGGATGTGTGTGACGTCTCCTTGAGTCACGTGTCAGAAGCAATAAATGTCTATAGCGGCTACGAGTCGGGTGTTTGAGTGCCTGCGAAACGCCTCGCTTCCCGCGCAAGGATTTATAAATAGAGGGAATGCTAATTCATTTGCACACTCCCCTCATTCTAACTCAAGAATCTCTCTCAGGATCTTCTCTGCTCTTCTCACACTCGTTCACCGCCGCCATCACTGTCAGCCTTTTAATCTGTCGTCCAACTCCAGAATCCTTGCACAAGTAAGTGTTCTATCCTTTCCTAGAATTTATGCCTTTTTCGGGGAGTCTATGAAGTTTTCGGCAAACTCATGAAGTTTTCGGCGAACTCATGAAGTTTCCGATGAAGACGTCAGGGGGTTCATGAGGATTCTGGGAAATTTCATGAAGTTTCCGATGAAGGCCTTGGGGACCTACGATGAAGTTCTCAGGGACCCCTAAGGCTTTTCGACATCAGGGAACCTTTCTCCTCGCAGGCGAATGAGTATCGCGAGGAAGTCTATAGACAGGGAGAATTTCCATGCTCGACTAGAATGAATTTAAGCGCCGAGGAGAGTCTCCGTCTGATCAAAAGTCTGCTCATAGGAAACTTTCTCCCGCAAAGGGAGGTTTCGTGTTATGCATCGAGGGGAGTCTCCTCTCGGGTGCGTGCCTTTTGGTGAGGGCTTCAGACGAGGAAGTTTGTCGAGTGTTTCCTCGCTCTCTCTCTCTCTTTTCCCTTTCACTTGGTTTGCGGTGGAAGGTGGATTTCATCTTAGATATCGAATTCACTATTTTTCTCTACTTTTCAGGTAAAATTACCGCATAACCTGAGGGTATCATCATGATTGATGAGGAAGTCAAACTCAATTTGGTTGACGAGGAAGTCGAGGTCGAGCAAGCTCGCATGCCATCCGATTGGGTCGGGCAGGAAACTCTCAGCATCGCCTTGTGCTTCGCTTTAGACGACTTGGATGCCTTCACGACCGTCGAGGATCTCGTCGAGGGGGCCTTTGTGATCTAGATGGTCTACAAACCTTGAGAGATGCACTGGATATGCTTGTCGTTCAAAGGGATGCAGTATCTGAGGTATGAGTTTGCGTTTTGGGAAGCAGGGCTTTGTCTTTTCTTCAGCGACTTCCAAGAGAGGGTGTTCCAGTGGTTGACTTTGGTGCCTTCACAGATTAATCGCAACACGATCATGTTCACGTGGCTGTTTGAGCTTGTGTGCCAACATCTTTGCGTTGGTGCCACACTCCCCTTGTTCTTCCGTACCTTTCACCTTCAGCGGCAATCCTTCCAGGGCTGACATAGTTGGGTATCTCTGAAGTAGTCGAGAAAGTTATTAAAGGTGTACCTGGATTCTGTCCGTGCTTTTAAAGATATATACTTTGTTGTAAAGCCCATGTTGTATTCGGTTGTTGATTCCCTGTTCGACCGCGTGATTAAGCGCGAGAACGAGCGAAAATTGAAGGCCTTGGAAGCGAAGTTCCCCCTTTAGTGGCAGGAGGGCCAATTCAACAAGGGTACGAATAACTATGTCACCAAGCCTAACGATCTGGACGCCGAGGACTGGCTTGCTTATAGGAAGATAGTCGAGTTTGTCTCCAATTTTACTCCTGCCAAATGTATTAATAAGGACGGGAGTTTTATTTGTGACGAGCACAGGCAGGTTTTCCATGAGTCTCGGTTAATTAACACCAAATACCTCATCGAGTGTGAGTCTGACGAGGAAGCATTAGGCTCTTACTTAATGGGTTTTTTCTTCACTCGCGTGCCGCTTATTTTTCCTTGCTATATTGACTTGTTCTTTTCTTTGTTGCAAGCCAGATGTCGAACCTCCAAAAACGCGTGATGAAGCTCGCGACGACCAAAGGTGCCAAAAGGTTACTAAGGGTCGCGTTATCCAAGTCCAGCATATAGCTAAGGCTGACTAGCATCATGAGGGTTCTTCCTCTTCTCAGGGGAGCCATTCTCCGGTCTCTCAAGATCCTCCGGTCAAGAAACAACGTCTCGAGTAGCTCGATCTTGTTCACCTTCTGGAGGGTGTTGTCGGGGAAAGCTTTATGTTTCCTCCTTGCCATCTCCACCGGGGGCTCTTCGGAAGGGACAACTCCCTGATCGTGTCAGCGGCGGAGTCCAAGGCGATCATGGGCGTCAACAAGGTGGCTCGAAGGAAAGCTTTGTCCGAGGATATGGTCGCTACGATGAGGATTTTTTAGACAACACTAATCCTTAATGACAAGAGCAACCCCGCCTCCAATTTGAAGGCGTTACGGGAAGAGAACATGTTCCTCTAGAGGGAGAAGAACAAAATAGAGAACAACCTTCTCGACTACCAATCAAAGTATGAGATCTAGGTGCGCCTCCTCCATGACATGACCGCGCTACGGGAAACGCTAAAAGAGGTCGAGGGAGAGAGGGACCGACTCAAGACAAGGGTTCCTGAGGTTCAAGTCTTCCTCAAGTGGATTGGCCCTTTCTATCAAGTGGTCGACAGTCGGGTAGTTGCTCCGGCTGTGGAAGGTGAAAGTGATGACCAAACCGGGGGGAGACCCAGCCGGAGGAGGAGGTGGATGTTTATTTTATCTTTTTAGTTGTTTGGCTTGTGCGCCATATTTTGGTTTTTTATTCTTCCCAACTTACTTGTCGTATTTTGTAATTTGATTTTACCCAACTTGCGTGTCGTGTCATTTGGTACTTTGACAATGGCTTTGTCCGCCATTTGTAATATGATATTTCTTTTAATGTTATCCTTTTTTACATTTTGTCTGTGCTATTTGTTGGTTATTTATTTTCCCTATTGGTGGGTACACAATATTGTGTTTGCTTGTGAATGAGGACTTTTGCTCGACATAATTGGTCTTCGACTATGCAGAGAACTGGTCGAGTGGTCGGAGTTAGGTTTCAGCCATCAGTGAAGCTAAGAGCTCGATCGAGATCTCAACTTCGTGGCGTGAACTTTCATCACGAGCTGGGCATTCTTCCTAATTAGTACGACAACGGTGGAGCTCGGTTGAGGTGTCCCCGTCGAATCAAGAGTATGCCCGCACACACAAGAGCGGACTCTTGTCTTTTCATTTCAAGTTTAGGAGTCACGCTTGTACCCTAACACACTCTTGTGGCTCGGACGTACTTCGTTGTGGTCAAACCAAGTACGCTGAGGGCAGTGTTTAACTATAATACTATTTGAGCTTTTCAACGTTCCATGGTCGAGCAAGTTCTTTCCGTGTATATTTTTGAGGTAGTAGGCCTTGTTGCCCGTCTTTGAGCGGACACGATAGGGGCCTTCCCAATTCGCGGCGATCTTGCCCTTACGCGAGTCTTTATGGTTTCTTTGCAGAACCAGGATGCCTATTTAGAATTCGCGCTTAATGACATTGTTGTCATGTTGCAAACTTATTTTTTGTTTGAGTGAGGCTTCGCTGAGGGATGACCCCGACCTGGTTTCTTTCACTAGGTCGAGCTCTTCCCTCACTGTCTCATCGTTCATCTCCTTGTTGAGAGGAGATTCAGTCCTCCTAGAGGGTTCTCTTATCTCAACCAGAATTACTGCCTCGGTTCCGTATGTTAGTCAGAATGGGGTATCCCCAGTGGTCGAGTGTGGGGTCGTCCTATAGACCCAGAGCACGTTGTATAGCTCCTAAATCCACCTTTTTTTACCTTCACCTAGTCTTCGTTTTAGGCCTTGCAGAATCACTCTATTTGCAGATTCAGCCTGCTCGTTTGTCTGTGGGTGTTCGACAGATGTGAAATGTTGCTTTAAGTCGAGCTTGGTGACTAAGTCCTAAAAGTTTTTGTTGGTGAAAAGCATCCCATTGTTGACGACGATTGCTTACGATACGCCGAACAGGCCAAGATGCACTCGCGGGGAGTGGTGAGTAGTGTGTACTCGGTGAAACGGCCTGTTGGCCCCGGTGTTCTCGAGAGTCGTGGGGCCTGTCTTCTCTTCTTTTATCCCTGCCACGTCGTAGAGTAACAAACTCTTCATGCCTGGAGACTCTGTAACTCTCCTGGTTCTGCGAGTCACAAATGCTATTGGCAGCCTCCTTCTCCTCATATTGGACGTAGAACTGAGCCTTGTGGATGATTTCGTCCAATGTGTCGGGACTTTCGATACCGACAGTTTTGGAAAAGTTGTTGCGGGGTATCTCTTTATGTCGTCTGTCATAGACACCTGAACAATGTCATCTTTTTCCTGAATGATGACTTCTATATATTCCCCCGTCTTTGAATCTAGTAGAGAGGCGGTGAAGTTCCTGGAGAATTGTCTCTTCAACTCTTTCAAGAAGGTGATGAATTCGGGTTTGAGACTCTTGTACCATGAAATCGCGCCTTTCCTCAAGGTTGTCGGGAAGAGCGTGCATTTTATGACTCCGAGGATGTTGCGGTAGTCAAACATTACGTCGATGCTCTCGATGTTGTCATCTGGCTCGATTGTGCCGTCGTAGATCGCCAGAGTTGGGGTTTCTCCATCCCTGTGGGGAGGGGAGTCTCCATGATAGCCTTGGACAACAGAGTTCAGAGGTTATCCTCGTCGCTTCTGATGGGTGATGGTTACATGGAAGGGTCTTACTGAGGGCTCTCGCCGCAGCGGGGATGGCTAATTGGTCGAAACATCATTTTCTGCATCTACCCATCGACTTTGCTCCTCTTGGGGACCAGGGAGCATCTCTTATTTAGAGTAGGATTGCAGTCGCACTTCTGGGTTGCGACAGGATGAGGTCTCTATAGTCGTGGGCGAAGTCCATGTTTTTGCAGCGAGGGGCTTCGAGATTCGTCTTATTGATGTCTCTGCGGGGGAGAGAAGGATATGTTTCTCGCCATCTCAGGGATGGGCTGTGAGAAATGAGACGCCTATTTCTCCGCGGGGAAGAGTGTGATTTCTGCTCCTTTTCCAACATACTGATTTGTTTGTTCTGTTGGATCATCATCAAGTTCGTCTGGTTGATCGCTGCGAATAAGGCCACCATGGTCGGGTCGGTGTTGAGTTGCACAGGAATTGGCTGGAAAACAGCAGGACTGTCAAACCGTTGGATGACGTTTTCGACCGCATCGTTGGAGGAAGGAGAGGCAGTGCCCCCGTCCTTGGGGTCACCCTTATCGACTGGGACAGCCATGTCGAGATCATGGTCGTCGCCGTTGGTGAAGGTGGTGAAAACAGTTTCATGGAGGTTATCGTCAACGCGTGGGATGACCATGATCGATGGAAGTTCAAATGTGTTTTGCTTCTTTGGTTTCTGAGGAAGAAAGAACGGGGAAGCAAGAGATCCTTATAGTCGACGCCACTGATCTTACCGGAATAGAAAGAGATCAGCAACCAGTAATGCATCGTAAGCTCCTATTTCGTCAGTGGTGGAGAAGAGGAGGGGGTGTACCTGCAAGACACTCCCATGCTAAAGTAAGGAGTGGAGCAAAGAGATTAAGTACAAAAAGTATAGAGAATAGAATATTTGACCCTCTTGCGAAATAGAGTGTTTATAATGTGTCTCCAACACTGGGCCAACAGTTATTTGCACTAGGTTTGATCATTAGGCCTAATACAGATAATTTTCAGGATTTACGTGGCGTAGAGAAGACCAACACGTGGTCTTCATCCTGGTCCAACTTCCCTGTGAACTTCGGAAGGTGGAGGACCTATTCTTTCGGACACGGGTAGTTGGCTGATGACGTGTCCCCGCGTGGGGAGCACGTGAAGGCTATGAGGGAGACGTGTGAGAGCTCTTTGTATGGGGTGATGAATTAAGCCTTCATTGTGCCCTCCTCCACGAGGATTTGGGTTGGGTCAGCCTATGAACCAGTCTATAACAAGTATCAAAAGTCATGCCTTACGACACTAACATTAAAATTAACAATGATCACTACTTATGAACCAAAATACACTATAAAAATCAAAACTAACAACATTATGACATAGACTAGCATCTTCAACATGTTCTTCGTCATTTCCTTAAATTACACATCGGCGCCGTTAGTGTCACATAATTTTTTTGGAACGGAATTTGTGAAAAAGTCAACGGTGAACACGTTAGTTAACATAAAGGACCAACTTGTAGCAAAAAAAAAAACATAAAAGAATGCTTTGTTCCACTAAAATAACTTAAAGGATCATGGGTATATTTTTTCTAAAAATAATATATTAGTGTTTTATTGAGAAATGAATGGTTGAATTCTATTAACACTATAATAATAATTTTAAAAATTATTTTGTTATAAATATTTAAATTAAAGAATTGTATTTAATATATATAGTTGTGATTTAAAAAACTGTTTTGGAATAAATAAAAAATTTGGTTATTTCAAAGATCAAATATAAACGATCACATAAAATATTTGACCTTCAAAATATATATTAATTTTTGTTAGTTCTTATTAAATATACAAATAACTCATTCTTTATTAGTATAATTTAATTTTTCTCTTAAAAAAACGCAAAAAAAAAAAAAAAACATTTTATTTCATTATCTGTTTTACTTTTTTTTCTTCAGTAGTGATATATTTGCAAGTTTATGCTATCAAGTAAACATATAAGGGTATCTTACCTTAATCATGAAATGGTGGAGGTTTCGTTAACCTCCAATAGAATTTTCCTCCTTTTTTTTCATTGGTTATTTGATGAGTTATGTGAATGCGATTATATTTTTATGCAATGTATTGATCGAAATGTGTACCTTATAAATTTGATGATTATTCTTCATGTTTAACTGTTCACAAGCATGATGTTTTGTAAAAGATTGAGGGATTTATAACATGAATATAATAATGAATTTTTGGTGATTAATTATTAGAATAATATGTTAAATTAATGGGAAAAACATGTTAATATGTGCTAATCATGTATGTATAAATTCGAGAATATTTCGGGATGTTTGGAATTGAATTGGAGGTGTTTTGAAGGTTCTGCAATGGCGAAACATATTTTTTCCTCTATTACAAAGATGATGAAAGTCATCTCAATGACAAGTAAACTGTCATGCATGCAAAAGAGCTAACGAGTGCCAACGAATGCGTTGAGTGTGTGATAGACAGATGGAGAGATGACATGCAAGTCATCATCTCCCTGACGACCGTCATGGTCTGGCAGTGGACAACGTTGGTCTAGGCGGTTATGTTTGACACGCTGAAATTGGTTTTTCGTGCCAATTCTTATATTAATGTTGTGTTGTTGGTGTTTGATAGTATTTAATTTTTTGAGTAATTTAATCGGTGTGCTTTAGATGTGATCGATTATGTGAATACTTGATTGTTGATAATTAATATTATGCGTAAATGAATATTATGTGTAATTGTGAATATATGTTCAATGTGTATCCTCACCCCTTTTTGTGTTTATGTGCCTATGCTTCTTTCGAGTGCAGATAGTTAGGTACCTGAGTAAGAGCTTCATGTAGAAGATGACATTATACCTCTTTAGTTTCCAGTCGATCGAGTCTATAGTTGGAGTCGTTCTGATATGTAACACAAGGGGAACATACTGTTCTTTAATTTTTTATTTTTCTTATGTTACATACCCTTTCTTTATTTTGATATTAAGTCACTTTCCAAACTTATTATTGTTAACGTTTTGTATCCCGACTATTTTATAACTTAACTGGTTATCATATGATTCAATTTTCAATTATGTGATTCACGTATGTTTTATGGCTATATGAATAACATCCTACTTAAAAGATTTATGTATTATTTAACTATTTTTCGATTCGGGGAATATTGTGTTATAAAGCCCAGCAGAGCCTTAGAGGTCATTCAAGTTGACATGGTTTTCCGAACCACCACTCGACCTACCTTGTTCTTTGTGATTCTAACTAAGGCAAGTTATAATTTTCTACTGGTCGAGAATGGATACATGGAGTAGGGTGTGTGTCCTTTTCCATACACCAAAGAATAACGATCAGGAAATCCGACAGGATCGTGGAACACATACATCTGACCCAAGCTTCTTTCGTGTAAGGTAAACCAAGTCGACAAAAGAAATTTTGACCTATAATTGGTGAATATTTCTCCATGTGCGCCAGCCGGGTTAGGCTTCGACTTAAAAGGTGATGGTGTATATTACTCCATAAAGCTTCACCCAATGAACGACTTTATATAGGAGTACGAGACCACTAAGGGATACAAGAGATGGTTTGGATCAGACGAGGATGAAGTTTGAGTTAAGGATTTTGGCTCGAATTTCGGTCTACGTGGCTAAAAAAATTTTTATAGTGGCCTTAGAGGTCGGATCTCAATAAATGTTGGTTATCGAAGCCATGGTGTTTAAAGTTTAAAAGGAATTTGGCCAAAATGGCCAAAAAAATAACTTCAGAAAGTCGCTGGCTCGATTGTATATACGATGACGAGCCTTCGAGCTATGAGAAAGATCTGTTAACCTCGACCAAAAAGATGTAAGCTTAAGATCCTTTGAAAGAGGTAGATTCAAGGGATGAGACAACTAAGAAGCCAACTTACATAAGTGTCAAGCTCGACCCAATCCTGAAAACAAAAGTAATTGGGATTCTAAAGGAGTTCAAGGACTGTTTCGCTTGGAATTACCAAGAGATGTCGAGACTTACTAGGAATTTTGTGGAATTAAAACTACCAATCAAGCTTGACACGAGGTCTGTAAAGTAAACCCCAAGGAGATCTGTGTCAGAAGTCATGTCGAAGATCAAGGTAGAAATCAAAAGGCTCTTCAAAAATAGATTCATAAGATTTGCCAAGTATGTCGCATGGCTAGCAAATATTGTCCCAGTAATTAAAAAGAATGACACTCTTAAAGTATGTATTCACTTTAAAGATTTGAATGTCGATGCTCCAAAAGACTAATACTCAATGATAGTGGCAGAAATGCTAATCGATTTTCCAATTGATTTTGAGTATTTAAGTCTTTTAGATGCTTATTCTGGTTGTTACCAAATTTTTATTATAGAGGAATATGTGGTCAAAATGACATTTCGATGCCCTAGGGCTTTAGGCACGAATGAGTGGGTGGTGATGCCCTTTGACCTAAAAAATGATGGTGCAACCTACCAAAGGGTAATCAACTTTATATCTCATGGTTTTGTTGAAATATTTATGCAAATTTATATAGATGACATAGTCATCAAGTCCTTATAAAAAAGTGGTCACTTAGACCAACTTTTATGGTTCTTTTAAAGGATGAGAAAATACAGACTAAAGATAAATTCATTAAAGTGTGCTTTTTGTGTCAATGCAAACAATATGAATTTTGTGAGGCATCAAAATAAATCTAAACAAAACAAAGGGTATACTTAACACAAAGCCTCCGACAAATAAAAAGCAGTTCAGTCTCTACCTAAGAAAATAAATTTTATAAAATGATACATATCAAATCTAAATGACAAGACAAAGGTATTCTCGTCATTCTTGTGTCTGAAGAAGGGGGAGAGATTTAAATGAAGGTCAAAACATCAAAAGACATCTGATAACATGAAAACACCAATCATAGTGAAGGCGACATAAAGTATCCAACACTACTAAAAAATTGTTAGAAGAGATAGTAAAGATATTTTGCGACAGAATCAATAGAAAGGCATTTGCCTTTTAAAAAAAATAATAAATAAAATAGAAACGCAGAAAAATAAGAAATTAAAGAGACTTTTTCTGATATTGATCTATTTTTGATAGAGAAGAAAATGGATCTGGGCACTCAGGAAATTTTATTAGGGGTTGTTAATTTAACAGCACCGCTATTTCTTACGAAAGTTTTAAAGCGAAACACACGAATGCTCTCACGTGCAATCCTCCAATGTTCTCACGTGCTTACTGACACTTGTCATTTTTTAATTAATAAAATAAAATAACACGAAAGGTAATATTTGTAGACAAGGGAGGATTGTTTGGTTTATTTTTTATAAGGGGAGAGGAGAAAAGGGAGGGGAGCAAATTCTTTCATAGACTTATTTTTTGCTCTCCTCTAAATTGTAGAGATTTGAAGGGAAGGAAAAATTCGTTGTTTAGAATTTTATTATATTCTCTAATTTATCTTTAATTATTTATTTTAATTTTAAAATTGTTATTATTGATTATTAAAAATTATGTTTTTTTTTCCGTTGTTTCATGTTTCATTTGTCTTTTATTGTGTTGCTGCTACATATGCATTCTTGTTCTCAGGTGATTTTTTTTTTCTTTTCATTTTGTTAAATTTTCTTGTTTTGATTTTATATTATTTTTACATGTAACATATAACTATAATTTGTTATTATTTGGTTGCCGTTAACTAAAAAATGTAATTGTTTGGTTGCCGTTAACTAAAAGTTGTGATTGTTCTGGTTATAACTATATATCATCAAATAAATTTTTTATTCCATGAATATTGGATATGACATGGATGCTTTAAGAGTATTATCAAATAAATTTCATATTCAATTTTCTTGTTTTGGTTATAGTTATATATTATTGAATAAAATGTATCAAAATTTTCAAAAACAAAAATTGAATATCACACAAATACTTAGAGAGTAATTATTCTGTACCAATGTTGTCTTTATATTAACATGAATTGCTATTTTGATTCAAAGCAATAATTTGATAATATTTGTAAGGATAAAAAAATAATTTAGTTTTAAAATTCATCCCCTCTTCTTGTGAACCAAACATATATGTAGTTAAAATCTCTCCCCTACCCTCCTTTCTCCTTCTTTGAACTAAACATAATTTAGTAAAAATGCATTCCCTCTCCTCCTCTCCCTTTCCCTCCCCCTCCCTCCGTTGAACCAAACAGACCCTAATAGTCGGTTTGATTGAGGTTTTTAGAGGAAAAATAAGGAAATACCTTAAATTATATATGTTTGATTTAATTTTTTATGAGAAAAATGGAGGGGCAATTTGAATCTTTTTTTTATGTGTCCTATTTTTTTTAATAACTTAATTTTTTTTATAATTTATGTTGTATGATATATCGATCGTAGTATATGAATTATATATTATCTATAACTTAATTTTATAAATATTTTTTAAGATTAGATAGATTATCAAGATGGAAAAACGATTCATTTGAAGATTAATTATTCTATGACATTTACTAATATTTTATTTACACTTTAATATATTTTAGAGTATTTAAAATATCAAATATTTTGTGTTTGATTACTTATGTTGTTTATAAATTGACATTTTTTATGAAAATTATTTTGTTTTATTTTATTTAACACGGGTGTTATAATATTTTAAGGATAAAAAAGTAAAATAATTTTAAAACTCTTCATCTCCTCTTGCGAACCAAACATATTTTGATTAAAAAATTTTCATCCCTTTCTTCCGCTTCTTTTGAATCAAACATACATTTAATTAAAGTATATCCATTCACATCCTCTCTCATTTATTAAAATTTCTCCCCTTCCCTCTGTTTCTTTTGAACCTGTTGGAACTATAATAATTATAGTAATAGAAATTGAAAAGTGAATTTGAAAAGATTCATTTTAGTCCCACATTGGATGTTGGAATTATATTAATGGGAATTGGAAAGTGAATTTGAAAAGATTCATGTTAGTCCCACATTGGATGTTGGAATTATATTAATGGGAATTGGAAAGTGAATTTGAAAATTAAGATTCATTTTAGTCCCACATTGAAGGAATGAAAATTAAGATTCATTTTAGTCCAACATTGAAGGGAATGGAAATTAAGATTCATTTTAGTCCCACATTGAAGGAATGAAAATTAAGATTAATTTTAGTCCAACATTGAAGGGAATGGAAATTAAGATTCATTTTAGTCCCACATTGACGGGAATGAAAATTAAGCCTTACTAGCTGCCTATAAATAAAGGGTAGAAATTCAGTAGTAAGCACTCCGGATTTCACAAATTCATGAATTTTGATTTCCTTCTTCTTTTCCTTAATTCTATTCATCTATAATTTTTCTCTTTTTTCTTGACTGGTTATTTTAACCAGATACTTTGAAAGGTGTATTTCTAGAGCGATTTATCAGTGTGCAACTGATAATCGTAAGTTGTTTGAATGGGCTGTTTTATCCTGGAGGCGTCGTCGTAAATTCGACTGCTTTGCATAATTTGGCAGTACGGCGAAACGTCTTAAAGAAAGCGACCTAGTACGCGACTCGTCCCGATAATTTCCCTGTGCCAAACTCTATTTTTTCAAATCCGAAAACAACAATTTTAAGACGGTTTCATAACTGCCATGGCAACTGAGGAAATTATCGGTACTACTGCGGCCGCTTTGGTCTCTGACAAACCTTTCAGGTTTGAGGGTATGAAATTTTTCTTAACTCTGAAAAAGGTTGCCCACGTTCTGACTGAGGATATCCCGGTTGTCCCTTCTGCATCATCTGAACTACCTAACGGTAACTCACTTGCAGATTCAGACGGGACTTCCAAAATGTCTGACTCAGATGCTGCAAAAGCTAAGGCTGCAGCAGATGATCTGCAGCTCCGAAAAGAAATCGCCTTATGGCACGAGAATGATTATCTGTGCAAAAATCACATTCTGAACAGCCTTGCTGATGATCTGTACGACTACTACAGTAGCTACAGAACTGCTAAACAGGTATGGGAGGCTCTGAAAAGGAAATATGATACTGAAGAAGCAGGTGCGAAGAAATTTGCTGTCAGCCGCTACTTGAACTACAAGATGGTGGATGAGAAGTCGGTGGAAACTCAAAGCCATGAAATTCAGAAGATTGCTCATGAGATTATTACAGAAGGTATGCCCCTTAATGAACAATTTCAAATTGCTGTAATTATTGACAAACTGCCCCCTGGTTGGAAAGATTTCAAAAATATACTTTGTCACGTTAATAAAAGAATCATTACTAATGCAAGCAACATAGGCCTACTCCCTAAACTAAATGTTAATGATTCCAATAAATGTGAATTTTGCAGTCAAGCTAAAATAACAAAAACTTCACATAAGTCAATTATAAAAGAATCTGACCCCCTAGATCTTATACACTCTGATATATGTGAATTAGATGGAAGTTTAACTAGAAATAATAAACGTTATTTTATCACTTTTATTGACGATTGCTCTGATTATACTTATGTATATCTAATGAAGAATAAAAGTGAAGCGCTTGACATGTTTAAGGTGTATGTAACTGAAATTGAGAATCAATTTAACAAGAAGATTAAGAGACTTCGTAGTGATAGGGGAACCGAATATGACTCTAGCTTGTTTAATGATTTTTATGCTGAACATGGTATTATACATGAAACGACAGCTCCATACTCTCTTGAAATGAATGGTAAAGCAGAAAGAAAGAATAGGACTCTTACTGAACTTGTAGTTGCAATCGTGTTAAATTCTGGTGTTGCACCTCACTGGTGGGGGGAAATTTTATTGACTGTTTGCTATGTCCTGAATAAAGTTCCCAAGTCAAAAAGTAAGATCTCACCTTATGAGATATTAAAGAAAAGACAACCAAATTTGTCTTATTTAAGAACTTGGGGCTGTCTGGCTTATGTCAGAATTCCGGATCCGAAACGAGTTAAACTCGCTAGTAGAGCCTATGAATGCGTATTCATTGGGTATGCAGCAAACAGTAAGGCATACAGGTTTTATGACCTAAATGCCAGAGTAATTATAGAATCAAACGATGTTGAATTCTTTGAAGACAAATTTCCTTTCAAATCGAGAAATAGTGGGGGCACACAATCGAGTCACATTCCTGTGATAAAAAGCACTGAAAGCAGCGACAATGTAGAAACAGAACTTCGAAGAAGTAAAAGAGCAAGAGTTGCTAAAGACTATGGGCCCGATTATTCGGCCTATAATGTAGAAGAAGATCCAATAAATCTTCAAGAAGCACTGTCATCTATGGATGCAGACTTATGGCAAGAAGCCATTAATGATGAGATAGATTCTCTAGAATCTAACAAGACCTGGCACTTAGTAAACTTACCTCCGGGTTGCAAACCAATTGGTTGTAAATGGGTTTTGAAAAAGAAACTAAAACCTGATGGAACGATTGAGAAATACAAGGCACGCCTTGTAGCCAAGGGTTTTAGACAAAGAGAAAATATAGATTTCTTCGACACCTTTTCTCCAGTCACTAGAATTACATCCATTAGGGTACTCATCTCAATAGCAGCCATTTATAACTTAATAGTACACCAAATGGATGTTAAAACAGCTTTTTTAAACGGTGACTTAGAAGAAGAAATCTATATGGAACAACCAGAAGGATTTGTAATCCAAGGACAAGAAAGCAAGGTCTGTAAGTTAGATAAGTCTCTGTATGGACTAAAACAAGCCCCTAAACAATGGCATGAAAAGTTTGATAACTTAATGATAATTAATGGGTACAAAGTGAATGAAAGTGACAAGTGCGTCTATTACAAATCTGAGAATCGCATTTGTACTATCATATGTCTATATGTAGACGATCTACTTATATTTGGATCAAACATTCAGGCCATTAATGATATGAAATCATTGTTATGCAATAACTTTGATATGAAAGACCTCAGAGAAGCAAGCGTGATCTTGGGTATCAAGATCACGAGATCCGACCAAGGAATTTCTTTGGATCAATCTCACTATGTAGAGAAGATCTTAAAGAAATATAAATACTTTGATTGTAAACCTGCATGCACTCCGTATGATCCAAGTGTGAAACTGTTTAAGAACACTGGAGAAAGTGTCAAACAAGCAGAATATGCGAGCATCATTGGCAGTCTTAGGTATGCCACTGATTGTACTAGACCCGACATTGCATATGTCGTAGGATTGTTGTGCAGATTTACAAGTAGGCCGAGTAACGAACATTGGCAAGCTATTGAGCGAGTAATGAGGTACCTTAAAAGGACTATGGACCTCGGCCTACACTATCAGAAATTTCCTGCTGTACTAGAAGGGTATAGTGATGCAGATTGGAACACCTTATCGGATGATTCCAAAGCTACTAGTGGTTATATATTTAGTATAGCCGGAGGAGCTGTATCTTGGAAATCAAAGAAACAGACCATTCTGGCACAGTCCACAATGGAGTCTGAGATGATAGCATTAGCTACAGCTAGTGAAGAAGCAAGTTGGTTAAGATGCTTGCTAGCTGAGATCCCTTTATGGGAAAAACCTATACCAGTTGTGTTGATCCACTGCGATAGTACCGCGGCTATTGCAAAAGTTGAGAACCGTTACTATAATGGTAAAAGACGTCAAATTAGAAGAAAACATAGCACTGTTAGAGATTGTATATCTAAAGGAGTTGTGAGAGTGGATCATGTACGCACTGATGAGAACTTAGCAGATCCTTTGACGAAAGGATTAGCTAGAGAGAAAGTCCATAATACATCCAAAAAGATGAGACTAATGCCTATGAAGCAATTAGTTACTCATGATGGTAACCCGACCTAAATGACTGGAGATCCCAAGACTTAGGTTCAATGGGTAATAACAAGTTGTGAGTAATATGAAAATGATCATGCAAGTAAAGCATGAATCCTGAAGTAATGACAGGATGAGATAATAGAAACTCTTAATGATATCTATTCTCTATATGAGGGAGTACCTAGGCTACAGGAGTACTCTTGATAGATTCACCTATGTGACTGTGGAACTGAGGCCGGTCCCTATGGAATTTCGAGGCAGAATTCCTAGAGCATTCACTAAACCGGGATACACGTGCAAGGCCACTAAAGCACGGGCTACAAGAATACACCTTACGAAAAGGTTGTGTGCGGGTCTGATGTCCGAGATAGAGTTCAAGACAATAGTGTCACTCTTGTTGAATCAGAATCCTACTCGCTACGCTAAGGTTCAAGTCGTAGACACCTTTGCTTATGCACAATCTTAGAAACGTTTGACGAACTTCTAAAATTTCCTTTAAATTCAAGTGGGGGATTGTTGGAACTATAATAATTATAGTAATAGAAATTGAAAAGTGAATTTGAAAAGATTCATTTTAGTCCCACATTGGATGTTGGAATTATATTAATGGGAATTGGAAAGTGAATTTGAAAAGATTCATGTTAGTCCCACATTGGATGTTGGAATTATATTAATGGGAATTGGAAAGTGAATTTGAAAATTAAGATTCATTTTAGTCCCACATTGAAGGAATGAAAATTAAGATTCATTTTAGTCCAACATTGAAGGGAATGGAAATTAAGATTCATTTTAGTCCCACATTGAAGGAATGAAAATTAAGATTAATTTTAGTCCAACATTGAAGGGAATGGAAATTAAGATTCATTTTAGTCCCACATTGACGGGAATGAAAATTAAGCCTTACTAGCTGCCTATAAATAAAGGGTAGAAATTCAGTAGTAAGCACTCCGGATTTCACAAATTCATGAATTTTGATTTCCCTCTTCTTTTCCTTAATTCTATTCATCTATAATTTTTCTCTTTTTTCTTGACTGGTTATTTTAACCAGATACTTTGAAAGGTGTATTTCTAGAGCGATTTATCAGTGTGCAACTGATAATCGTAAGTTGTTTGAATGGGCTGTTTTATCCTGGAGGCGTCGTCGTAAATTCGACTGCTTTGCATAATTTGGCAGTACGGCGAAACGTCTTAAAGAAAGCGACCTAGTACGCGACTCGTCCCGATAATTTCCCTGTGCCAAACTCTATTTTTTCAAATCCGAAAACAACAGAACCAAACATATATTTAATAAAAGTACATCTTTTCACCTCCCTTTCCCTTTATTTAAATTCCTCTTTTTCCCTCTTCTCCCCTTTATTAAAATCTCTCTCATCCCCTCCCCCTTTATTAAGATCTCTCTCATCCCCTTCCCTCCATTTAACCGATCAGATCATGTTTCTGATAAACACTTTTGGATAATCACCTTGAAGCGGATTCAGGTGAGACCACAAACACAATGGAAATTGGATGTTCTTGATCGCTTTTTTTTTCTCCAATGGGGATCCCTTTTATACCCATTTATCTTCCTCATACTCCCTTTGGTCACAACTATAGGCAAAAGTAACTACTTTCACACTAATTAAGAAAAATAGTTAAGTGTAATTAATTTTTTTGGTTTCATATACAATTTGAGTAAATTTTACTATAATATCCTTAGTTATATTTGATGAATCAACTACCAACATTAAATGCTAATGAATTAAATTAGGGGTATACTAGTAATACAAGCAATAATTATTTTAAAAGTTAATGACTTCTACTTATAATAGTGACCAAAATTTAAAGTTATTTTTTTTACTTATAATAGTGATCGGGGGGAGTATCATTTAAGAAGTGTCTTCTCAATTCTAATGATTAAATGATGATTATAATGTTCTTCGTCCTCATCATTATCATGTAACGTGTTCTTTATCGCTTTCTGTAACTCCCCAGCAACCATAAAACTGCCTTATAGTTGTTACACCCGTTATACACATTGCCCGAAAATATGTCTTCGAAAAACGTACAGTTTGGGCTCCTACTTATCTTATAAGTAGCAACTCGACACTTGGCACTTTCTGCAAATACTTGGTATGCTAAATTTCCCATGCTCGACTCCAATGACTTATAACTCAATTTTGAGAATTTTTGGATGTACTTAAGCCCCCCGATCATGATGTCCAACGGAATAAAGTGTTCGGATAGAGAGTCCCAAAATTCTTTCTTCTTTGAATGGTTTATACTTCCCTTCAGTTTGGTTTAATTCAACGGTCCATTTGTGATCCGCTAACGTGTGATTATGGTTTTTTTTAAAATAATGGTGATGATTGTCTTGTCATATCTCCTCTCTCTCCTTGTCATGATGACCTTTACGGGGAAGTCAATCGCTATCATGACTCTAGTTCGATGGGGCTTCCAAATCATTTTAAATTTCTTTTCATAAAACCCCAACTTTCTTAGATTTTTTGCTCATCATTCTTGACCCTTGTTCAAATTTCTTCAAGATTGTTGCCCAGGATTTTGCGTTTTTCTTCCAGTTGCTTGCAAGCACGAATTCTGATAGGAAGATCATGTTTTTTTTAGAGTCACTTCCTTGACTGGTGTTGATCGTGTGTTGAAATTGCAAAGGCTCATACCTCGTTTCATTGATCCTTATCAGATTTTGAAGAGTGTGAGAAGTGGCCTACAAAGTTATTTTACCACTGTCTCTTTCGAATCTTAATAGCGTGTTTCATGTGTCTTAACTTCGGAAGTATGTTCCTGATCCATCTGATGTGATTCAAATGGATGATGTGCAAGTGAGAGATAACTTGACTATGAAGGCATCACCATTATGAATTGATGATCGAGAAGTGAAACACTTGAGAGGTAAAGAGATTGTGTTGGTGAAGGTAGTGTGGGGATGACCCACTGGGGAAAACATAACGTGGGAGCTAAAGAGTTGGATGAGAGAGTCTTATCTAGAGATGTTTCGTTCAATTAATTTTCTAGGGCAAAAATATTTAAGTGGAGGAGATTGTAATGCCCCAAATTCAATAATTTATTTAAATGAATTTTTATTGCTTTTTATTTAATTATTTTTGGTGATTAAAATGCTTTATATGATTTATGTGAATTATGTGATATTTTATTGGGAGTTAGTAGATTTCATTTAATTAAAAATAATAAAAAAGAGAAATAATGAATTATGGGGTGGAATTAGAATTTTAGTGAAATTAGAGTGGTAAGGAGTAAGAGTCCGTGTGTTTAGGGAACATTGAGAATTATGAAAATTATAATTATGTCATTTATATAGATAATGTGAGGGATTAGAACTTTTATCTAATATTTAAAATTTGAGAAAAGTGAAAAAAGAGACAAATGGCTAGGAACCCTAAGGGAAACTCTAGGAAGAAGAAGACATAACCAAAGTTGGAAACTTGCTGCTGTAAATTAAGGTAAGGGGGATTACTCTAATATTGGTGTCAAATACATGAAGGGTAGAGATGGATCCTTACCCTTTTATAGGTTTTCTTCTACTTTCACCATTGTTGATGTTTATTTGTTCTTTTGAAAAAGTTTGTGTAAAACATGTTGTAATTGTTGTGAACAACATGAAATCGTGCATTATTTTATTATTATTTTTGTATGTCTTTGTATGTGCTAATTGATTGAGTTGTTTTTCATGTGTATGTTTTTGGCATTATGAACATAACCTTAGATTCACGATAATAGATAAATTAGGTATTTAATCATTGAATATACAAAGTATTTAATCATGGTATGATATGTATATGTAGTATTCTTTTCGAATTAGATGATTGAGGTCAAAATTGGAGCTTCGATAGGACTCTAATGGTGGAATCGTGTTTCTGATTTTTGATGTTGTTATAGGTGTCCTCGTTCAGCGAGGATGAAACCTCGCTTAGTGAAGGAAAGTCTCACTTAACGAGCAATTACAACACAAAATGTTATTATCGATTCAAATTGTCAGGTTGTCTTCGATTCCAGCGACTGTTTGTTGTTGTTTTATCGTGCTTGGTGTCTTGGATGTTATGTGAATATTTTATTAGATGTATGGGCATATGTTGTTGAAATCAGTGTATAATTATATGAGTTGTAATTATAGGTTTTTGATGTTTAGATGTGTAGTTCGGAGTGAGAACTGTTGTGATTACCTTTTGTGTTGTTGTGTATGGTTCAAATGGAACCATAAGCGTTGTTGCATTATTTTATGGGTAATGTTAACTTGTGCCCTTGGGGCACATGTTAAGGACTAAATTAAGAAATATCATCTTGAAAATTGTGTACAAACTTAAATTAAAGTATAAAATTAATTTTTAAATTGTTTTTTCCAATACAAATTTACTAAAAGTGATTTCCTTAACATGTGTCACAAGGGCACAAGTTAACATTACCCTTATTTTATATGTCATGCATCATATGTGTCAGTGATTGATGTGTGGACTTCGATCTTGAGATAAGTTGTTGATTCAAAAGTGGGGATCTGTGACGAGCGGCTGATTCAGAAGTGGGGGTCAGTGGCGAGTGGGGTTCAGAAGTGGAGACCCGGTTCGAAGATGAACCATTATTGAGTGGACGAGATCAGTAACATACCTCTGATATCCAAATTGGTATCACATGCATTTAGTCGAGTTATAAGTCAATTGCATACTTAAAGGCATTGTGAATTGATTATTGTTGTTATTGTTGTAAATGAATTATGTGTTTGATGATCGTGTTATTTGATGTTAACCTTGCATTCTCTTGCACAATTAATATATTTGAGCGTATTCTCACTTCTCTTTTGTTTGTTTGTGGTGTTCTATACGTTGTGGTACAAATATTCATGAGGAACAATAGTTGTTGTGAGTTGAAAGATTGCATTGAAGCTTTTCTTCGTTTGTTTATTGTTTTTCATTGTTTGAGTTAAAGATTTTGAATTGTTTATTTAATTAAATATTTCATTTTGAAGAGATAATTTGGAGTATTTCATGTTAAAGTTGAATTTTCGTTGCATGTTAAATTGTTTTAATTGGAAGAATATATATGTGGTGAATGTGTAACACCTTATTTGAAAATAATATTGTTAATTTCTTTAAATAAAGAGTCGGGGTTCTAGGGTGTTACACAAAACATAGGAGAAATATTTATTAAGATTTAAATCATTACAAATCATACAAAAGTGTGGATGCAATCATGACCATATAAAAAGTGTCGGTGTAATACTTTTCCATGAGTTTGTTTGGATGTTGGAATTCAGATACAATCTGCTATATCCTATATCAAAAATAGTGTCCCAAGAGTGTGGTTGGAGATTAGAATTCGGATTCACTCTTGTTACCACTAGACCTGCTCAACTGACACTACTTGTTTTACTAATTATCTACAACTTAAAACATTAGTTCCAACGTTTATACAAGTAATGTTAAATATACATTAAAATATATCAAAAATAGTGTTCCAAGAGTGTGGTTGAAGATTAGAATTCGGATTCACCCTTGTTACCACTGGACTTGCTCAATTGACACTACTTGTTTTACCAATTATCTACAACTTAAAACATTAGTTCCAACTTTTATACAAGTAATGTTAAATATATATATTAAAACATATCAAAATATAAGATAAAAACAAAAATGCATAAACAAACGTTTCATTACGGGTGATTCTGCCTTTAACGTTTTATGATTTAATTCTCTTTCAAAATCGTTTAAATTGGTAAACTCTTTCTTCCTATTCAAAAAAAAATATTTTATCCAGTTTTAAATTCTTTTGTGGCGAAAAATGTCACCCAGAAAATGTTATTACTATAAAATATTTTAGTTTCAAATAAATGTGAACAAAATGTTATGATTTTGAAAATAAACTTAATGCTTCAAACTAAAAATTTGTATTGGATCACTTTCAAAATCATAAAATTTTGTTTAAAATATATAATGAAAATCCCAATTTCCTCTATAGTATGAAATTTCTCAACAAATAGTATGAAAATTCTCACTCAACTTGACGGGGAAAAAGGGAGTGAGATTTTGGTATTAGAGTCTGTTATAGAATGCAGAAGTTGATTTGAAAGGGAGTGAGATTTTGGTGTTAGAGTCTGTTATAGAATGCAGAAGTTGATTTTGTTAGAGTCTGTTATAGAATGCAGAAGTTGATTTGATGTTGCTCTCGAAGCCTCCTCACACTCTCCGACAAGATTTAAATAGAAAAAAAATTATGAGTCCTGTAGCAACCAATGATAATAGTTCCACGGTTGATACACAGACGTTGTTGTTGAATCCCAAACAACTCAACACAGACATATAATACTTGAAATCGGGTCAGGTTTCCGAGCATTTAATATTTCCTGCATTCACGCATTCGATTTGGAATGTTAAATCTAGATCCAACTATGCGTGAATGCAGCATAACAGTGACAGCAGGGGATCTAATTTCCTTGAAATGACACTAAATTATAAACCATTTTTTTAACAAGGTACTTTACGCAAATTTACAAATTCAGCACTAATTTTTTTTTCACTGTCTGATACGAAAGTAAACATGTTTTGTTACAAAATGGTAACAAGGTCCTGCAAACTATGATTTCTTTACAAGAAATGATTCAAGAACACAAGACTTAGGATTCTTCATAGGAGGACCTTTTTCTCTCCTCTCTAGTTCATCAAGCCTGAAAGTGATCAACTTATCCCAATTCCCTCCTTCAAACAGTACTCCTGCTTTACCATCAGTGATTCTTTGAACAATACCACAGTACATGTAAAATGGATTATTCTGATTCTTCACTATAGCAATCATTCCTGGAAGTAACATAGGAAGTTCCGGTGATTTCGCCTTTTCTGACGATGAAAGTTTAAGTCTTTTCTCATCTGTATCAGGTTTTGGAACAGGGTTTTCTTCAATGAATTTCCTCAACCCTTTTTCACCTCCTGGAAACCCTCCAGTTAACCCCATTAACTCTTTCTCAAAACCTTCTTCTGCAACACTTTCAAAGGACTGTGATGAGTTGTTATTAGCTGCTTCTGATGATGGTGGTTGATTCTGATCATCAAAACCAATTTCTCTTTTGAGCTCTTTTTGAAGTCCTTCTTCTCCTTTACAGAGTCCTCTGCCTCCCATGATTTGCAGCAGGTCGAATTCGGCACATATTCGTGCTGTTTTGTAGGTTGGTTTGCTGTGAAAGATGGAAGCTTTGTTGCTGTGAGGATAAAAATGAGTGAGATTTTCTTGGCCTAAGAATTTGGATCTAAGAAGAGAGCCATGAAGGGTATTAAGGGAAACAAAGGAAGACATTTTTAACTAACTATTAAGAAAATTGGCTAAAGAGCAGAAAGTGGAAGGGAAAGAAAAGAATCATAATCTAATTCTGGCCATAGAATAATTGGATAGGCCTATCTTTTTCTTGAAATGAAAATTCTAGTAGAAAATGTTCATCCCATTTAATCTTGACCACAAAGTTTATTCTGAGACAAGAATTGCTAAAAACATCATAATGTGCTTCCACATCAACTTTTGTTTTGTTTTTTGGCATATTTTCCAAACAATTGTTTTAGAAAATAATTTCTTTTGTTTACAGAATAATATTTCGATTACTCCATGAAGGTCAAACAAAATGAGTTGACTTGAGTTTTTCAAGAATTTAGATTTATTTTACAACAATCTGAATGGTAAGTAACAACACTCAATTGCTGAACAAGGAAGCCTTATACGACAATTTCGTTTCTGCTTCATTTAAGCTTCAGTTGTAAGTGTTAAGTTAACGCCGTCTTTAAATGAAACCGGATTAATTTTTAGAGTTTGAACCAATCTAGTGATATCCATAGATATGTCGGCTGGGGACTTTACACCTCGGTCAACATGCAGTAAAGAACAATCAGAGAAACAAAAGAAGTCAAATGAAATCATGTTACAGAACTGCTCAAATGGCCATCAAAAGATGAATGAAAAGCTTTGACGGCTATGACACTGAATGAGAAAACAAAAAATAACTTGAATCCTTGATTACGAAATAACATCTTATTCTGTAACACAGAATGAGGTTAATAATTTCTTCATGAAGACGCGGAAAATGCAGATGAAGAAAGAAAGCATGAAACTTATTCTGTATCACAAATTTTATTTTGTGATAAATGAAGCATAACACATACCGATGAAGCAGACACTGGTTTGATTAATGACGTGTCATACCCTCTGATTTGTGCAACAGCCTCAGCCATTTGAACGCGTGATACCCTATCTGGTCCACCAACATTAAGTAACAACTGCATTTGTTTGCTCCCTGTGACAAGAATCAGAAATCAAATCATGAAAGAAAAATCGATAAGTTTAAGCTAGTTCAAAGAACACCCAGAAGTGTAAGACTAAATACCTAAGGAAATTATAATAAATGCACAAGAAAAAAAGTTGCTAGAATATTTAACTTGTACACTAGAAAATGAAAATTTCTGGCATAATATTTTCATAGGTAATAATGATTGACCTTCTCCAATAAAATTATATTTTGCAACCTTAAGAAAAGGTCTAACTGAAAATCAGTTTCATTAAGTATTTTGCAGTGTATTGCATGTCTAACCGATATAAACGAGGTTATTTACAAAAACAAGTGTACCTGATATCCATTGGTTTGTTAAAGCTAGTATGATAGTTACGAGATCCTTAACATAAATCGGACAACGGAACTCATCATGAAAGAACTCAACTGTTTCTCTTTTAGAAAGGACACCGTCCATCCACTGCAATAGTTAGACGGTATAAGTAAATCATACATTAAGAAGTAATTATAAGAATTATAAGAAGAATCTAATGAGCAATAATAGACAAGTGTAATATTTGCAACAGCGTTGAGCAAAAAATAAGTAAATGATGAGCCAAGCACTACCACCGTCTTTTAAGAAAGAAGCGTCTTATTCATCATGCAATAAGTAGCAAAACTTACAAGTATCATTGACATGTCAAGTTTCATCAATCCAAATGCTAGAAGCATTAGTTTTCCAATAAATCCAAACAAGGTCAAACAACTTAATTAAGTGCTTATCATGTAAGTGTCAATGTATAACCTACTTGTATATGAAAAGATAGAATCAAACTAAATCATTTTCATATAAGCTGTGTTATCATCAGCTATCCTAGAGAGTTATGAAAATAAGCTGAAAACAGCTTATGAATATGTTATAAGTTGCTTCCATAAGTTCTCTCGCACAGTTTTGCAAGTAATAAACTAAAATAAGTCAATCTAAACAGACCCTAAAAATGCACCTGAACAGGAAGAGATTTTGGAACTGGTAAGAGAGTTTGTGGCCCATAGATGATACTGCTTCTCAAAATTGCAAAGTTTGGGAAATTTTCCGAAATGAACTTTTCCGCCACCAGTTTAGTTTTTCCATAAACATTAACAGGAATAGCAATGTCTTCTTCCTTGTAAAAGGACTTCTCCCCTTCATAAACTAATGAGAACAAACATAAATTACAATTTAGCTGAAAATCAGTATAAATGAAAATGGATATGAACAACCAATACAATATATCGATCACGATAAGATCGGTTTACCTTGATCTGTGGAGAGATAAATGAGAAGGGTACTGTTCTGTGTAAAGCTCTGCATCCATTTTACAAGGGATGATGGTACATTAATAGCATTTGCAGTATCAGGATCAATTTCACATGCGCGAGGCACCGAGATCGCAGCACAATTGATAACCACGTCAGGCTGCCAATAACAAACCGACAGTCTAACAATAAACTGTTTTGAATAAGCTATAAATCGTTTATAAGCTGTGTTTAAGCTCTCTCAAACTGTATTGAAGTGTCTGCGAATGTAGATAAGCTAAAATAAACTTATCCAAACAGCCCCTAAATTGCTAACAACGCACGTCTAACTTGTTGTAATGCTGATTGGTAGCCCTTTTACATTCTGTATTGAATCGGATCACCCTAATTACTAAAAAAAAGTAAGAATCAAGTTTTGTGAGTGACCTAATTGAAATGAAAGTTGGGAGAGTGGAAAAGAGAGAAAAGAACCTGGCCGAATTCGTTGGAAATGGCTTCAAATCCTTAATCTCGGTCCTGCCCTTTGTTGTTGACGTAGAGTGGAGACTGAGTCGTGCTTTTCCCATTGTGTTATGTGTGTAACGGTCGGTCGGGCTCTTACCAAAATCACTGGTCTTTATGTGCTTGGTGGATGGGTTCTTACCCAGATCATGGCAGTCGGGTACTCACCGAGATCGTGCATAGGTCTTTAAGACCCACATAATGCAAGCATAAAAAAATCAGATAAGTTAAAAGCAAAAAGGACTAAACCAGATAGATAAAAAGCACACAATATTATGAACTCATACTCTCACATTTAACTAAAGCACACAACAGTACTAAATAAGTACCCCAAATGATGAGAAGAACCATCCAACAGTTTCCTCTCATAAACTTTTTGGTTAAGTGACATGACACCTTTAAGCCCCTTTAACGTGGAGTTTTGAAACTTGATAAGAGATGGGTGGAAATCAACTCACAAAACTGAGAAGGGCGAGGACGAGGAAGGCATATGCAAGGTACTACCATTTTTCGGTGCAGCAGCTGGCACTCCAGACAGCAGTAACAGTGGTCACATGGCAGAGGCAATCAGGCATCATGGTGGTTGGAGCCTGCTCCAGAAACATGGAGGTTAGAGTTTTACAATTTTGGTTTCTTGATGATTAATTAGCCATCAGTCGAGGAAGGAGTCTTGGTTAATTCACCCATCTTCCAGATCTTGTTGACCGGTATTGCTATGATGAGCCCGTTGTTGCCACGGTGGAACATCTTCACCCTTTCAGGCCTGATACTCGAGAGCTGTGTTTGGTACAAAATAGTTTGGTTACTCGGTCATTCAGAACATAACCTGCAGACCTGATGCTTGGAAAAGGCTGAATTATAAAGCAATGCTTCAAAGCTAATGAAGAAGCATAAGTATACTCGAAAAAAATGGTAGTGCACGATTCTGTTCATTATATAATCGTTATACTTTACACCAGAACTCAGAATCACAAACTTCTTAGGCGATTAAACATCTCGACTGACACTTTCAACAAATCGGAATTACAAAATGAAGATGCTAATGAACTCCAAACAGAAATTTCAGGAAGTTTCCCCTGGCTAATCATGTCCTCCAACCACATAACAGCTTCGTATTGCCGACCTAAGGAACAAAGACCCTCAATGAGCAAATTGTAACTATTGGCACAAGGCCAATATGATTTAATTGACATTTGCTCCAAAAGTTTGCTTGCTTCAAGATACTTTCTCTCATGACAAAGCATCTCTAGTAAAATGCTATACGTTTCTTTGTCGCCCATGCAACCTACCTTTTTCGACATCTTGTTCAAGCTCTCAAGCACTAATGTCGAACTTCCAACATTACTAAGGTTTTTCAAGAGAATATTATAAACCCTAGCATTTGGTAGACAATTGACTTCCACCATGTCCTCTTCAATTACCTTGATCGCTTCATCGACCTTATCAACCTTGCACAATGCAGCTACCTTTGCCTCAAAAATCAAATGTTTTGGTTTAAAGCCTTTGTTTTTCATTTCAACGATAACTTTATCCGCCTCGTCTATCTTACCTTCTTCGTATAGATCAACCGCCATGGCATTATAACTAGCAGTGCTAGGAACTGAACCCCTTACCAAAGCTTCGTGAATCCACCGTTTAGTAACTTCCGCATCTTTACCATCACCACACTGACTAAGATCAAGTTGGTTATAGCATCGCTTTGGAGCTTTCAGTCCTTTCCTCAAAATCTTACCAAGAATTTCCACAGCTTCTTCGAACTTTCCATCATCACATAAAGCATCCAAAAGAGTCCTATAGATTACAACATCCTCGCCATTACCTTTCAGAGAGATTCTCCAAAACATTGAATACAACAAATGAGTAGCCTCATGTAACCTCTTATCCTTACACAATCCCTTCATTACAACAAGATAACTATCTCTATCAGGATAACAACCTTGATAATCCATCTCTTGAAATATCTGCAACGCCAAATCCGATCGACTCTTCCGACACAAAGCATACATAAGCAAATTCAACGCCCGAACGCGAGACTTCACTTCCCAACCACAAGAACTCTCAACAAAAAGACCATGAGCATCTTCAAGCTTACCCTCATTCACCATTATCTCCAAAAGGGTATTGAAAGATTGCGTCCAATTCACACAGTTAAACTGAGGAATCTTCTTATATAGAGAGATTGCTTCATCTACTAGCCCTTGTTTTGCATATGTCTTAATTGCGGACACAAAGACGGAATCTTTGCACTCACATGAATCTTGTTTCATTTGCTCAATCAAATCACTCATCTCTTTGAGTCTACTTGATGATCCAAGGATAGTGATCATGGTGGCATAAACAGGACCATTGTGGGAATATTTAGGGTATTTTGATTTGGCTATGTTGAAAATTTCCAAAGCCTTTAAAGGGTTCTTTTGAGTTCTTATAATCTGAGAAAGCTGAGTTGGATTTAACACTCTTGGCCACCTTATATTCATAGTTATACTTTTGCAAAGCGATTAGCTTATAGGGTTTAGGGTTTAAATTTGGAGTAGAAGAAATAGAAAATCAACAGAAAGAATCTCAATTTCAGAAAAAGTTTGAAAAACAAGAGTAAAAACAAACCAGAACGGTGGCGGCGCTGGAACGTTGTTGACAATGAAACGTCGGTGAGTGGCGGGAAGAATTGATTGATGGGTATGTCGGTGGTTGTTGTTGACGGAGACAACGACGAAACTGAACTGTGGAAGGAGAAGAACCGCAGTTTCAATCCAAGAAAATCAGGTGATTACCAAGGCCCCTAAATTCGAAAGCTAGGAATTTAAGCCGAAGATAACCTCCTAACCTTCGAAGAATCGAATCAGACAGCTAAGAATCAGCAGAAGACAGGAAACAGAGGTTGAAATCAGGGATAAGATTAAGAAATTGGGGTTAGGGTTAGGGATCGGGGGTTTTTCCTGTTCATCGTGTTAATTGAGTTTGATTGGTATAGTATAGTTATCTTAATAGAAAACTATTCTTTTACGCCGTACTAAAGAGTTGTCTTGATACTGTCCAAAAGAAAAAGGAATTTTCTCGATTTTTTTCCATGGATAAAGAATCCTTGCTGCAAAAGATAGAGGTCCCAATTGGATAAATCCAACAACGCAACTAGGGCTGGAAATGAGTCGAGTCGAGTCGAACTCATCTCAGCTCGGCTCAACTCGTTAAGAATTGTTCGAATTCGAGTTCGAGTTCGAGTTTGACACGAACTTTTTTTTAAGCTCAAACTCGACTCGTTATAAGTTCACGAACAGTTCGGTTCGACTCGTTAGGTTCATCTCATTAGGTTCAGCTCACATGGTTCACGAACTTAAAAACTATTTTTTTTAAATATATATATTTTTTTAGTATATTTGACATTTTAAATAAATATATATATTTTAAATAAAATATTAAAATAAAATAAAAGTTATCATATTGAAATTTAACTTTATCTTCAAAATTTACTAATTCAAAACCTAACAACTTTCAAGAGAAACATTTGAGAGTCTAATTCAAAAACTACTAAATTGAAGATTAAATTTGTCTAAGATTTGAAGTAAATATTTAAACCTAATCTTAAAGACAGTATAATTCTTTTCATATGGAATCGAGTTGACTCATGAACCTAACGAGTCGAACTATGTATAGTTCAAGTTCAGCTCATTTAGTTAACGAACTTAATTTTTCGCTCATACTCAACTCATTTGGTTCATGAACCTAGTTCAACGATTTAATTGTCGAGTCGAATTCCGAACTATCTTCGAGTTGGTTTGGTTCATTGCCAGCCCTAAACGCAACAGATGCTCAAAGGTAGATAAGGAATATATAAATTTCAGTATTAAATGAAAAATATAGGTTACTACTGTATTATTTATAAATTGTAGTTGGCCGTGGTTTCGACTACAATGAATACCGTTGGTTTTGTAATTGTTCCGACGCTCACATCCACTTGAATCACCCCCTGGTGGTTCCTACTTTTCCTTCATAATTCGACAAAACTATATTATGTGGCTTTGTATCAGCGTCATGCTTTCCTATTTTGGTCAGCAAAGAATGTGGCATCAAGTTTACCGCAGCGCCACAATCCACCAGTATTTTGTTGATGGAGATGTTCTCCACTTTTGCTGTAATATACAACGGTTTCAGGTGGGTCCTCATCTCTTCAGTGGGTCGTTCAAAAAAAACGTTTTGCTCCTCGACACAGCCGTTGTTCATCACGTAATAGCATACAGGTTTATGTGCTGCCATTTCCCACTCAGCGTCTGCGCCTGGTTCTTCGACCTCTGAAGAAAGCTAGTTTCTTCATGTTATAGAGTTAGATCCAAGGTGGAGATTTGTGAGATATTGGATCGAACTCTAGTGTTGTCGAAGTCTGTTCACAAGTAATGCGTGTTGTAGTCGAAGTTTGTTCTAACATGCATTAGTCAATATTGCTAGGGTTGTTAGCATGTTGAATTGGGCCTTGCTTGTAAGTCCAATTGTTTAAGTTATCTTGTACCCTAAGTTAGCTTGTAATGGGTAATTGTTAAAAAACCCATTAGGTTAGTGTGCTATTTTATTATAAATAGGATGCTAGTTTCTCAATCTTGGAATAAGGAAAAATAGGAAGATAAAATCCTAATTTCAAGGGAGAGAGGTTATTTTGTTATTCTTGTATACTTGTAATCTTGTTCTAAGAAAAAAGAAAGAATAGCAGTTTAATAACCAATCCTTGTTGTTCCTTGGTGTTTTACCTTATTTTCTTTGTTAACCCTAACCCTTGTGAGTTTCTTGATCATTAAGAAACTGTTTATACTTTGTTTAAAGGTATCCGATTCACAACAGAGACTATTGGGGTATTTTTTTTATTATTATTTTTATATAGGGTTGCAGAAACAGAGTTTTCTTCTTTGGGCTTTATCTCCCAGGACATCTTCTACGATAACTAAAAATTGAATTGTACTTTTTCCTCAGTGATCATGCATCTAAACATGTATAAATGATCAAATGATTATTTTGATATGCCATTACCAATAAACATTGCTACAGTATAGTCATTATAATTATAATGGCTTAAATTGAAAGCATACTACTTTATTTTGATGCCAAGAGGAGGGGTTGAACTTTTTTATCAGTTACATTGTTTTCACAACTTACTTCTCAGCATCAAGCCTGACTTTTCTCATGAAAGTGATTTTATGGATAACCTATAAGTACCTGTCTTTGGCATTTACAGGCTTGGGTGGCTGATCCGTTTCATTAGCCATTCTGTAATATCCAGCTTTACAAGTGCTTCAGCTATCGTGATTGGTTTATCGCAAGCAAAGTACTTTTTGGGGTATGATATAGCTAGAAGTAGCAAGATTATACCGTTGGTTAAAAGTATAATAGTTGGAGCTGATAAGGTATGCAAAAAAATTTGAAAATGAATATCCATTGAAGTTTCTTCCACTAGGTGTGATTATCTACCAAATTTTCTAGTTAAAAAAACTTATGCTTGTAGTTCTAGAATACCTATAGACGTTACTAAATTATTTAGGATACTAAAGAAATTAGGATAAAGTTTGATGAAATACAAAGTTAGGTTTTGTAGGGTGGACTGTTGGTGGAAATGGATTTGTTGTGTTTTTAATATTTATTTCATTAAGTTTGATGAAATACAAAGTTAGAGACTACAAACTCAATTATACATCCTTGTATTCTCCCTCTTTGGATTTAGATTTTTCCTCTGGCCACCTTGGTTGAGTAACGTGTATTTATGTTACCCTTGGATAGAGTTTTGAAAGGTGTTAAAGACTCCTCATAGCATAAACTATTAGTTAGGCGCAACTGCATCATAAGAATGTTTGGTCTCAAACAGAAAACAAGTTATATTAAATCGATGAGACCCATGACAGAAAATAAGCTTTATAGTTAGTCTGAATGCTAACAGTATGAATTCTTGTCTCAGTAAAAGTTGCAAATACATGTCTTTCATGAGTTTTTAATTGTCAATTATTGTGGGAAAAGAAATTCTCTAACAATGGTTTATGTGTGTTGTGTTTGTGATTTTCATGTCGAATCTTTTCACCAACTTTGCTTTCGTGCGACTATTTGCTTTAATAAACCTTCTTCTTAATGCAGGTTTTGTTATCTAGAATAAGCTTCTTCAATCCAAAGGGTGTTTCAAGTTCATATGGTTCTGGCCTTCAAAAATATCAGAAATCTGCCGAGGCTGTAATGTGCGGCCTTCTTCCAAATTCTCCAACAGCCACAACAAGTAGAACCGATACTCCGATAGTAATGTTACCTGCCGAGGTTCCAGTTTTCGTAATATATTTTAACTGCTATATGTTTTCTAATTAGATTTTTATTTTTCTCTGATATAGATGGTTTGATATGGGTGAGTGAATGGAACTCTTTGCAGCAGCCTGTTGCATCGACATTCATTGGCACAAAGCAAAATGAATAACAAGATGTGGGGAACTATGAGTGGTGAAAACGATGAGGATGGTTTAAGGACTTTGAACATTAGCCAATGTGCATCACTTACTCATTCAGTTGTTCAGACTGTTTGTGACTCATTCCCTGCACTTCACAATGGTGCTTTGGTTGTGTTACTACATTGAAATTTATGTTGAATAATTTAAATTTAGATTTTATATGGTTCTTAGAAGTACTAATTTTAATTTCGTTAAACAATTTGGTGCATGGACTACTCCAGTGTCTACAGGATTCAAGAAACTCAAATCTATGATTTTTAGTCTCATTTTGTTCATAAATTGTTCTTTAAGTAATCAGTTTAATTTTGAATGATTGTTTGTTAATAGGAGCATGTAACATTTTGTGAAATTGTTTTCTAAGGTGTTTAAAACTGTTATAAAAAGTTTTCCAAACTTTTGTCCTGAGATGCACAAAAACTATAAACAAATATCAGATGAAGTTTCTAATTAATTGAATTGAAAAATGTTTAAAAAAAATCATAATTTTTAAATGGGTTTAAAATTGGATTGGCCCAACAATTAGCTAAAACTGAAAAAAAAAACGATCTAGTTAACCGAACCCAAAAAACCCGAATCCAAAAAAACCGATAGTTGAATTGGTTGGAATTGGGTTAATATATATCACCCGATGGCGGATTGAGGTTTTGGACTCGAACCCGAACCGATGCCCATACCTACTAAAAATCATAATAAGAGATGAGAGAAATATCTAAAATAGTACACAAAACTTCTCATCAATAAAAAAACTAATCAATATTGTTACTTTTCATATAATAATTTTCCTTTTACCTATAATACCCTTAGTTAATTATTATTCATTTTACTTTTTCTCTCTAAAATTATCCGGGAGCAATTTTGACAAAATTGCATTACAATTAAAAAGAAACAAAAAATTATCAAGAAAATGACACTAAAAAAAAAAGGAGTATATCTTAAATTGATGCTTAAAATAAATTAAGACAGAATCTTCTTATTTTCTCTATTTGGTACTCATTTGCCGTTCACACTTAATTGTATCACTTTCATCGTGAAATTCAATTTCAATATAGAAATGAAACCATATAAGTCACAATAACTAATCTTTTTACAATGTGCTGACATCAACTGATAACCGTACAAAATTGTTTCTGCATGCATTCTGTTAATTCAGGCATCTGCTACTTTTAAGCGCGGAACAATATTCATTGATTGGAGTTCCTGAAATTTTGAAACACAGATTAAATTGATTAACATATACATACATCAGGTATAGTAATTAGTATATCTAGGAGGATCCAACACATTCATTACCTGAATCAAGAGTTTGCATGCATATGGTAGCTTCATGGTAGAAATCTGGTCTCCATTTTTACAAGATGAACAAACACCAGTTTTCAACTTATGGTTGTAATATCCTAACAACCCACACTTTCTACATACCTGAACTTCATAAGGATCACTCGATAACATGAGTCGCTCAAAAATCAACATACTAGCACCATACGCAATTAAGCAATCACGTTCCATTTCTCCAACTCGTAGACCTAAAAATATAACGAAAAAAGTGATGTTAAGCTCAATAATTAACCAATATTTATTAACGGAGATCTCAAAGCATTCCACTTATTCCATTGATCCCACCATAGTTACTAGTAAAATGCTAATTTGTGGATATGTATATAGCAAATGGAGATACACTTAATCTGTGATTAGGGGTTGAAAATGATAAGAAGGAAGTAAGAAAAACACATGATATCCCATTTTATTATGAGAAACAATTCAATTCTTAAACATTAATGGCTCAAATAATACTCCAAATAAGTCACTTATTAATTGATAGTTACCATAAGAAAACCTCAACAGCTACAAGTAAAATGGAAGTATAAAACTTTTACCATAAGTCTCATTTAAATATACAAATTAACACAATAGCATGTATAAATTCAAAAACACATCAAAAGCATAAATTGAACACCTCCATTTTTAGCTCTCCCTTCTGTAGGCTGTCTAGTTAGCAGGGTACGAGGGCCACTACCACGAGCATGCATCTTATCGAGCACCTGAACATCAACAGATGTTTTGCTGGTGAGTTTATTGGTATGAATATAAGGTAAGTTACCACTACAATGAATAATAAACTTCCCTAAGCAATATTAGAATGCCATTGTATTAATTTGTGCCCTAAGGGCACATGTTAAGAAATCCATAAATAGAAATTTTGTATTAGAAAAAGTAATAAAAGAATTAATTATAAACTTTTGATAAAAACAATACAAAGTTTCAAGAAAACATTTCTACATTTAGTTCTTAACATGTGCCCCTAGGGCACAAGTTAGCATTACCCTTAATAAAATAAATATTTTCAATTTCATCTAGATCACTATACTAACAGCAATATTTCACCACATTAATGATCAAACCTTTACAGTGAAACATAAAGAAACATAAGACTAACTTCATTTTTTATAAAATGATTTCAAACTCACCATATGTTTTAATTTCTGATAGTATATTGGCCCCATAAAAATATATGCTTGCAATGGGCAACCCGTAATACCTAAAAAAAAGATGAACCATTACACCTCTTAAGATTGATAAAAGCCTGTAAAATCTAATCAATGCAATTATGCTTCGGAACCCTGTCAAAATTCATGGATTAGGTCAAAATCACATATAAGCAAGCACTAAAAAGGCCGCTGATTAGCTTCCTTATTTGATCAGTATTACTATTCTAGTATTTGTTTAAATAAGTATTACCAAATAATGCCCACATTAGCTCTACAATTCTTTTTCGCTAATTTCACATAACTCAGTACCAAAAAAGTTACGGTGTTACTCACCTATTCTATTCTGTAGAAATATGGAAATGTTTTTTATATCTTGTAAAGAATACATAAGAGGTATTTATAGACTATACATCTATCTAAATAAGGGTGTAATTATTCTCCCTATAAATGCTAATTATTCATAATAAATTGTATAGGATAGCAGCTCATAATGAGCTGTATGATATTCAACATATTCTAATAATAATAATACTAATATTACAATACTCCCCCTCAAGCTGAGGAATGGATATCTATCATCCCCAGCTTGCGAGTAAGATCTCGAAACCGCTCCAATGGGAGTCATTTGATGAGCACATCAGCTAACTGGAGTCTTGATGGGACGTACTGTGTAGAAATAAGACCACTATCCAATTTCTCTTTGATGAAGTGTCGGTCTATCTCTATATGCTTTGTTCTGTCGTGTTGGACCGGATTGTGAGCAATACTAATAGCAGACTTATTATCACAGAAAAGTCTCATAGGAGCTTCATATTTTATTTTCAAGTCATCTAGAATGATCTTCATCCACAACAATTCACAAACTCCTTGAGCCATGGCTCTAAACTCTGCCTCTGCACTTGATCTGGCAACTACATTCTGTTTCTTGCTCCTCCATGTCACTAAGTTTCCACCTAAGAACATACAATATCCAGTGGTGGATCTCCTGTCAACAATCGACCCTGCATAATCTGCATTAGTATAGACCTCCATAGACAACTGCTCACTTTTCTTGAACAATAGACCTCTTCCTGGGCTCATCTTTAGATACTGCAGGATTCTATCCACAGCCTGTAAGTGCCTCTCCTGTGGATCATGCATGAATTGACTGACAACACTAACCGGATATGCTATGTCAGGCCTGGTGTGAGATAGATAAATGAGCTTTCCCACAAGTCTCTGGTATTGAGCTTTATCAACCCTTGGACTTTCCTCATCACTCTCAATCCTGTGGTTTTGCTCTATAGGCACTCTACTGGGTTTACAACTTGCCAGTCTCTTTGAGAAGGTCAAGGACATATTTTCTCTGAGAAATGAAAATGCCTTGTTTTGAGTATGCTACTTCCATACCTAGGAAATATTTCAACTTTCCAAGATCCTTCATTTCAAACTGAGCTGCCAACTCCTTCCTCAAATTCATCATTACCTGCTATGATCATATCATCTACGTAGACTAACAAAAGAGTTAGTTTACCATTTTGAGAATGCTTTATAAAGAGAGTATGATCACCTTGGCTTTGTTTATAACCCAAGGACACCATAACATGAGTGAGCCTTCCAAACCAAGCTCGAGGTGATTGCTTGAGCCCATATATGACCTTCCTTAATCTGCAAATCTTATTACTTCCTGAAGTAGGGTCATATCCAGGTGGGATCTCCATATACACCTCTTCCTCCAAATCTCCATGCAAGAAAGTATTTTTCACATCAAACTGTTGCAACTCCCAATCAAAGTGAGCTGCCAAGAAAAGAATGATTCTTACAGTGTTCATTTTTGCTACTGGAGCAAATGTCTCTTCATAATCAATTCCATAAGGTCTGGGTGTATCCCTTTGCATCTAGCCTCGCCTTATATCTGTCCAGTGTGTCGTCGGATCGGTATTTTACCGTATATATCCATCTGCAACCTATTGGCCTCTTGCCATTTGTCTTCTCAATAATCTCCCAAGTCCCATTTTTCTCTAGTGCATGCATCTCTTCATTCATGGCTTGAATCCAGTTCTTATCCTTTAATGCTTCTTGTACTGATGTAGGGACTCTAATAGAGTCAATAGCTGAAATAAAACTCTGATGCTGCACGGAAAGTTTTTCAGTAGACACAAACCGGGATATAGGGTATTTAGTACAAGACCTTTTTTCTTTTCTCAAAGCAATAGGTAGGTCATCAAGGTTCAGCTCACAAGAATTACTAGGCTCAGGGTTGGGAACACTTACCTCAGGTTCAGACGATTGGACTTGTTGGGGCAGAACGGGTTTACCTTTCCACCTTTTTCGCTGGAACTGTAACTTGTATCTGTCAACATTATTACGCACCAGTATTCGTACATCACCACCATCCTCATCATTATTATGCACCGGTATTGATACATCACCACCATCCTCATCATTATTATGCACCGGTATTGGTACATCACCACCATCCTCATTAGGCATCAAAGGCTCTTGTATTACATGAATAACAGACAATTCAGGAGACGGCTCTGGGTCTGGTATTAAAGGAATAACAGGAAGAATAGACAACTCTGAAGACTCAGCTTCTTGATTATTCTCCCCCTGAAGCTGAGGACTGGGATAAAAAGACTGATTTCTGAAAAGTAACATCCATGGATATATATAGACACGACGACTAGGAGGACGATAACACTTGTACCCCTTTTTATCTGAAGCATATCCTATGAAAATACATTTAATAGCCCGAGGATCTAACTTACACCGATGAGGGCCATGAATATGGACAAAGGCAGAACAACCAGAGACATGATTCTGAAGATTTGACAAGATGGGCACGGACGGAAAGAATCGAGTCAGGACCTGCACAAGACTAACACCAGATAACACCCTAGAAGGTAACCTATTGATTAAATAAGCAAAGGTCAAGACAGCTTCCCCCCAATAAAATTTAGGAACATTCATTTGAAAGCGTAATGCTCGGGTGATTTCAAAAAGATGGCGATTTTTTCTTTCAGCAACCCCATTTTGTTGTAGAGTGTTAACACAAGTCAACTCATGAACAACACCATTAGTTTTGAGAAAATTGCCAAAATTTTAGTTTACATACTCCTTACCATTGTCTGACCGTAACCGTTTAATAGGTTTCCCAAACTGTGTTTTGACCATTTGAAAAAAGTTAACAAACAATTGACACACTTTAGACTTATCTTTCATAAGAAAAACCCATGTAACCCGAGTACAGTCATCAATAAAGGTAACATACCATTTTGCCCCAGAAATATTGGAAATGGATGAAGGCCCCCATACATCAGAATGAACAAGATCAAAGGGTTCAACACTCCTAATATTACTAGGGGAATAGGTTGCTCGATGAGATTTGGCAAACTGACACACATCACAATGAAAGGAATCAACAGCCACCACTTTGGTAAATAAGTGAGGGAATAGAGACCTGAGCATCTGGAAAGGAGGTTGTGCAAGACACCTGTGCTGGAGCCATATTTGAGTATTTGCCCATGACTCTGAACCAGTCTGATGACATTTACTTTCCTTATGAGGCAAACAATATAACCCGTTCTGTTCATTAGCAATTCCAATCGTCTTACCTGTGGCAAGGTCTTGAAAAACACAATGAGAATGAAAAAAGGTTACTACACAGTTCAAGTCTTTAGTGAGTTTATGGATGGACAACATATTGTTAGAAAGCTTAGGGACATGAAGCACATCATTTAGGTGGAGAGATGGGCTTAGGTGGATGTTACCAGATCCGACAATCGGGGTTTGAGACTCATTTGCAACGGTAATATGGCGTTTATTAGGTAAAGGTGAATAAGAAGAGAGATATGACATATACGGAGTCATGTGATCAGTTGCACCAGAGTCAATAATCCAGATATCTTTAGAACAAGAGGCATTAAAAGCTAAGGAGCTAGAGTTCTTACCCATCATGGTCAGAGAACTAGTGTTAGAGAACTTACTCAAGGAGTCCATAAAGAGAAATAAACCGTCTCGAATCAGGAGAGGATCGAAGGGCTGCCAATTAGAAACAGCAACAACGAAGACAACCGAACAATCAAGGGCTGCAAACAACAAGTATATAGAGGTACAACAATGAAGGTTGTCATGAAAAAAAGATGAAGGTGAAAACGTCCGGATCTGCAACGGCGGTTGAGCAGTGCACGATGGCTGCAAAGTCACCAAGATCACTAGGGTTCCAAGAGAAAGGGAACCTTGACAAAAAAAGAAGGACCGTAATAAGAACGGCTAGTGTTTTGAGCGCGGAAGCAAAGCCCCTAGAATCGGGAGCTCTGATACCATGTAGAAATATGGAAATGTTTTTTATATCTTGTAAAGAATACACAAGAGATATTTATAGACTATACATCTATCTAAATAAGGGTGTAATTATTCTCCCTATAAATGCTAATTATTCATAATAAATTGTATAGGATAGCAGCTCATAATGAGTTGTATGATATTCAACATATTCTAATAATAATAATACTAATATTACAATATATTCTATTAAACTTTTGTCTAGGTAGATGTTACTCTCTGAGTCACCCACATCACAAAAAAACAACTTACTGCTCATTAGTAGTTAATCTAGATATATTATTTGTCAACCAACAATTCCAACATTGTTAAGCTGGACATTTTGTATGGTGTCCCGGGATTGAACCTAGGATCTTCCACTTTGTGTGTGAGTTTATGGTGCTCTTTTCCATATTGTCTAAGGTCAATAAGAAACCTTACCTCCACAGCCAAACCTCAAAAGGTATTTGATTTTTTGTAATCACTCTACTTGTGAGTTATGACACTAGAAAAATGCTAATTATTCATAATAAATTGTATAGGATAGCAGCTCATAATGAGTTGTATGATATTCAATATATTCTAATAATAATAATACTAATATTACAATATATTCTATTAAACTTTTGTCTAGGTAGATGTTACTCTCTGAGTCACCCACATCACAAAAAAAACAACTTACTGCTCATTAGTAGTTAATCTAGATATATTATTTGTCAACCAACAATTCCAACATTGTTAAGCTGGACATTTTGTATGGTGTCCCGGGATTGAACCTCGGATCTTCCACTTTGTGTGTGAGTTTATGGTGCTCTTTTCCATATTGTCTAAGGTCAATAAGAAAGCTTGCCTCCACAGCCAAACCTCAAAAGGTATTTGATTTTTTGTAATCACTCTACTTGTGAGTTATGACACTAGAAAAATGACAAGGGCAGAATTTGATTGTCGGTACAACAGAACACACAAGCAATTAGTAGCTCCAATCCAACTCCTAGGCAGAGGAATACAAGCATAAACATAAATTATCTTAGAGGTACTAAGACCGCCTGGTTGAGAATAGTTGAAAAAAAGCATAAAAGAATAGATTGGTACTACCAATATCATAAAAGATTAATCTTCTTTTTTGTAGACTGTAACATAGAAAATTCAAAGGTATGCATGACTTGGACCAATCCTAAGATGTGTAACCTTTACCCTGTGTTTGTTATCAGAGTTAATGAGAAGAGTGAAGTAGGGTAGAAGAGACTTTTTTCTTTTTTTTTTTTGTTTCCTTCACTCGTATATGCACAACACAACTTAACCACTTTTGTAAATCCATGTTACATCTACATTCGTGGGACTATAGGTTAAGCCTTTTCGCTTCTAGAATGACTACAGACTACGGTTGATCAAAGTTGTGCACTTAATGGCGTGGAACATTATAACCATGTTTCCCTTCCTCCAAGGAAGATAGTAAATAGGACGTTGGCATATCTTCATAGTTAGAGTGAATCTTGATGACCGGCTCAAGCCTCATCTAGTTAGAACCATGTTTCCCTTCCTCCAAGGAAGATAGTAAATAGGACGTTGGCATATCTTCATAGTTAGAGTGAATCTTGATGACCGGCTCAAGCCTCATCTAGTTGCTAAAGGTTATCCCAGGTTTTTGACTTGCATTATGGTGACACCTATTCCATAAAATGCATTCACCCGTGGTAATCTCAATCAAGATTTGATATAGAGCAACCTCCTAGATTTGTTGCACAGATTACGTTTCAAGACAAGTTTTTCATCTTTGCAAATCTCTATATGGCTGAAGCAATTCCCTACGGCTTAGTCGGGTAGATTTAGCACTTCGATTCAATAGTTTGCTAAGGTAAGGAGTGAGTATGACTACTCGGTTTACTTATACTTAGTTGTGTTAGTGTACATTGACAACATTGTTGTTACAAACAGTGAACACCACGGGCATGCCCAATTAAATTAAAATGAAATTATTATCAACATTTTAAAATAAAATGTCTAGAAGGAAGTTCCTAAAGTAAGCGTACAATGGAAATTCAAGAGGAGACAACCTTTATCAATGCTATGCCTATTGACACTCCTATGATCCTAATGTAAAGCTTCTGCGATATTAGGTACTACCACAACCACTCTAAACAAATATCTATCATTGATAACATAATACTCTTCGTTTAAAGAATACTTCCATCTGCAATAGAACCAAGAATTCTAAAGTGAAATGAAAACCTGAATAAATGAAGTCTTTCCCACTGTAGTTGAAGCCGTGTTTCACAAGAGTTTCACTGCCAAAGCAAGAAAACGATGAGAACACTAAACAGATAAACCATATAAAACTTACCAGAGAAAAACATGATACCTTATGGTTTCAACCTTGTCAGCATGACCACTTTCTTCCCCAAAAGCACTGCCATAATGAAATCTACCACATGAAACCCCTGCTTTCCCTCCAAGAAGCTCTATCATCTTTCCAACTGTCATTCGACTGATGCCATAGAAATATTAGTTCACATCCAGAACACATGTAACATTGTACTTACATTTATTAATTTAAAAATAGTTATTTTACTGTAAAGCATAAAAGAGAAATCACATCCATTCTACAAAAAGACCATTTGAGCACTGATACTCTACCGCATAGCACACACTCCTTCACATCTCTACCTTCCGATTTAATTCCTCGTTATCAACAACTATATCATCTTTAAAAAATGCATTGTGACACCCACTTTTAGATATGTTCAATAAGTATATTGGTAAACAAATAACAAAGATAGTGCCTCAAAGTTGGCCTCAGTGAACTCCTATCCGATGTTCTCACACAAGTTACACATATCTCTGACCTTAACGCCCCCTCATTTTGGCATTGTCAAACTTTCATTAAAGAAATAAAAAACGCTACCTTTACTGTTTGTTTTCTTCTCCATCTGAAGAACATTAATCTTATTTAAATATAACATTACTTTGAAGTTCAGAATCCTGCTCCGTTTTAGTGTCAACATATAACTAGTGAGAATGATATGAATTACCTTGGAAACCCATGAGGATTCATAATCAGATCTGGACAAATGCCTTTCTCAGAAAACGGGAAGTCTTCCTGCTGGACAATTGTTCCACAAACACCTTTCTGCCCATGTCTGCTACTGAATTTATCACCAAGCTAAGGAAACAAATACAGCCTGAGAAATCAATCAGCTGCTTCAAATCAAGAACAGAACCTCACAAAAAACCGAACAAAACTTTACCTCAGGCCTCCTTGTGTGACGGACTAGAAGTTTGATACACATGTTACTATCCTTATCATTGCAAAGAACTACTCTATCAACTACTTCACCTCCATGACATTTACTGAAAGTTGAATGACTGGACCGATATGCACTGCATATAAGGAAAACATTTAGGAAAAACATGAAGAAAAATCTATTTAACACAAACTTAACCACAGTAAAATTTTAATGTCAATAAAACAAACCTATCGGGCAAGTTAGCTATAGATCCTTGAGTTTGCGTATCAATTGGTGATTGCTTGTTTACCATAATGTCATTTGGCCTAATAATTTCTCCAGGAGCAGCAATCCCATCATCATCAAGTATCTAGAGCAAGCAAGAAAACAGGGGGCAGAATTATTTACTTACCCGAGAACTGATTTAGGGATTAGACAATGTATTTAATCTCAGCAATAAAATCAGAATATGCGAATATACAAGGAAATGGGGAAACTAATAAAAAAAGAACATTACAAGGAAATCTGGAAACTGGTAAATAAATAAAGGAAATAAGGATTCTAGACTATAAGGAATCTCGAAAATCATAAAGGTTTGTTTCCCTGTTCGAATTACTTCCCAACTTATAAAAAATGAGAACTTCCTAACATAGAAAAGTCTGATTTCCTAACAAAAAACTGTCTGAGATAGAAGGCTAGCTTGAAAACAGCTTTCAGTTAAAGTTAAAGTGCAAAGAGGAATGTGCCAAAGTTGACAAGGGTCCATATCAGAAGTTGGTGGGAAAGTTGATAGAAGATCTACTTCAGACTATAGTATCTTCTTGTATGAAAACCTTCTTGCTTGGAGGAGTAAGACGCGAAGTGTACTTACTCGAATAAGCGCTGAAGCAGGGCTCAGAGCTATGTGCCAGTTCACATATTATAAGCATCTCTCTCACAAAAAACATTGAGATTGATTGACATTTCATTGAAGAAAAGTTGGATAGTGGATTGATAAGTACTGCCTACATACTAATGGGCCTCAGCTCACTGATGTGTTAATAAAGGGTTTACCAACAGAGCGATTCAACCAACTTACTAGCTAATTTGAAATGATTGATATTCATTCACCAACTTGAGGGGGAGTAATGTAAATATTAGACTGCAAACACGACGTCAAGTTGTCATTGCGGGAATGATTGAGATAGTAATGAAGGGTGTTGTCTAGGACTTTTTGTTGCATAGTCAGAGGCGGCTGCTTATAGGTTTTGAGAGCACCAATGATATCTCAAGAGTTAGGGAAAAAACTAATTACTAATTTAATTTTAGTAAGAATACATTAGTCCTATATACATTTCTTGTACATATATATTACTATACAAACTATACAACGACCAAAGCCTCGATCAAGAGATTTTTTAAAAGTATTGAAATATTCAATTTTAATTCAATACATCTTATGTAACATCAATTAAAAATATATTACTATACAAACTGAAGGCATATCACCTGCATATTTCCCCCCGAGTCTGCAGCTCTATTGGGCCTCAATATACGATCTTGTGTGCCATTCTGATACTTTTGTCTAACGGCAACATACCTAAACATTCAAGACTATCAAGCTTGACATTGCTACTTAAAAAACGTATCAATGAAATATGTTGCAACCAGAGAAGTGAAATCACCAAATAAAATAGTATATACCTTTTCATAACTATACAACGACCAAAGCCTCGATCAAGAGATGACTTGTTCATGACAATTGCATCCTCAATATCATAACCACTGTAGCTCATTACAGCTACAGTGGCATTCTGACCTGCTCCAAGCTTATCATATCCAACCTAAAAGCCTAAAGATTAATAAGAGCCCTTGACACATTGAGAAATAAAACAATGGAAGCATTACTAACCAGCTCAATTGATTTTGTTGTCAGCAAAGGTCGTTGAGGATAAACCAATAGATAAAGTAAAGTGTCCATTCGTCGGAGCTAAAAAAAACCAAATTAAAACTTCATCACTAAGCATGGAATATCAAAGTTTATCTCTAATAGAACAAACATACTCTACAAAGAAAACACAGTGCAGCCTCCACACACAAAATGCAAGAAGAAAAACAGTCTCTGTAGCACCGAAACTCTGAATAAATGCATGTATGTGTCTGTGTCGGATACTGACACCGACACCTGTGATTACGTTCAATTAGTTTTTTTTAAAAATTATTCGTGCTTCATAGAAAATAGTTGCAACTCATCAGTTATTGGAAAAAATCCAAGGCTGCATTGAAACAGTATAAAGAGTGGCACTACATACCTTCCAACCAATTTTGTAAGGATGAATCAGATTCAAAATAAAAACCTAAAATCTTATAATAGCTTATTGATTTGGACCACCAACCAAATTGTCAGCACACCAAACTCAATAGTGTGGGAGGTGGATGGGCGTATTATGAAAAACTCAAGTCCTACATTGAAAAATGATTAGGCCGGTAAAGAGAACCTAATATTAGGTCCTCGTGTAAACTATTGTGCTTAGACATATATTCATTTCTATACTTTCGAATTAGATCACCATCCAAAGTATTAACATGATTGATACATTACAACACCTCTACAATCACCCGGCTAGCATACAGTGCAAACTTCACCGCTTCTAATTTCATAATAATCAAAATAAAAATCAATAGAACATATATCATGTCAAACAATTCCAGCACAAATAGGTTCTAATGTGGTGGGTGGGGGGGCATAGATAACAAACTTTTATGGGCATTAAATTTAAGAGCTTCGGATTCCAGGCAATAAAATGCACATTAACATAGAAGTCCTCACTCCAAAAGCGGAGTAACTCGATAAAAACTGATGCTGCGTATCATTTTGAAAAGAGACCATATGATTCAGGTATATTTCAAAAACAGTATTTGCAGACCTAAACATATGTTTGTATTTAATTCCATACAGACTAAAGAAATAAAGCTAATAGAAATTGACTCATTAAAAAAATTAGTCTAAATTTAATAAATTTGTTTAGAAATATATGGATAATATTTTCATCAAGTTTAAGCTGCATAAACAACAAATTGTTTACTTGCCTGGTTATATGCTATATTTCCCATAGCTTGCTTTCCCATTGCACACTACAGTGAACAGAACAAAAGCTATTTCAAGAACGGAAATGAACATTGTCTATTCTTACAAGTGCAAAATCTTAGTTACTAACTTAAAACCAAAGGGGGCCAAGGAGGAACAACCTGATAAGTGTTTCTAGGAGATTGATTATGATGAGGGTATGGAATTAGCCCCGCGCAAACTCCTAAGATAGTGAAAGGCTCAATCTCAATATGGGTAGTTTCTAATGTTGCACCTCCTTCATATAAAGCAATCTATTAAAAAAACGAGGCACTGGTTGTCAAGAATAAGATTTTAAAGACAAAAGAAGCTAGATTTAATTTGAGAAAAACACACCATAGCATTGTTTTCCTCATTGACATCAAGATACTCAATCAAGCCCTTACGTAAAAAGTCACGAAATGTGCACACTCCATCCTGAAATCACATTTGAGTTAATATTTTTATAAACAGCTTACATTCTCTATTTCAAGATAAAAGTGTATAAGATTACCTTTAACTCTTTCATATGATAAGCTTTGACTCTTGATATTCCTTTGTCAGCAATGACAAGAGGACGGCAAACTCTACCACCATCTGAAGCTAAGTAAACACAACACTGAAAACATGTTTTTGTCAGTTAATAACAGTTTCAACTCACTCCCTTCTAACATTACAATAGTTGAAGAAGCACAATAAGTATAGATTTTGAGCTAACCCATAGATAGTGGAAATAGATAGCAATTGTTGTAAATACAGGGTCAAATTGCATATGTAATTATTAGGAGTATAATACTTGCAATGATCAGCATTAGTGTATTTATTATTTATCTAGTAAGTAGAACTGGTCTAATTATTTATATATACCTTGTACACTTCAACTCGTTCAATAATATTCATATTAAACCTTGTACACTTCAACTCATTCAGTAATATTGAAAGTTTCACTCTCAAGCGATGAAACTAGAGTAAAATAGTACATTCTTGGCATATTTTTAAATATAACATACTTACAAACACAAACAGTATAACCATATTTTTAAATATGAAAATAAAAACTGAAACATACACCAATTAAGAGATATCACCAACCCAAAAAAAATGACTGAACTAGAAATAAATAAATAGTATAAGTACAAAACAGCGAGAATAAAATGTAAAAAGAATCAACTGCAACAGAAGTACTCACCTGTTTTTCATTGACATAGATACTCACAAATTCGCCAATTAGACATGCTCTTCGCAACTTTCTCATTGCAGTAGCAAAACGCTAGAACAATAAAATTTTAAGGTTTAAGATAAAATGAAATAATTATGAATGCATATTTGAACAAGTACAAATTGTATATGATAAAAAGCATATCAATACCCGTGGTCTCCTGTGCTTGCCAAGGATCAAACCATTAAAAATGACAAGAAAGGAATCGGGTGTATGAAGCTCTTCTCCAGAGAGATGTTCCATGTTTTCAACACCCAAACTATAGCACTGACAGAGAAATAATAAACACAAAAATTGTAAAACACTAAAGTAAACAATAACGCATGTGGAAACATGTTCTATCTTGCATCTTTTTTAAACAATACAAGTTAAATTGAAGCACAATAACTAGTTAAATAAAAAAACAAAAAATAAAAAAACATACACACAAACAGACACCCACACACATATAATATCCAAGGGAAGAGAATCAAAGAGTGAAACACAATCTTATTTAGACAAATACATAAATAACAAGATAAAAATCCAGCTTATAGAGGATAGTCAATGACTAGCCTTTGCAAGCACAAAGAACGTAGCTGCATAAATGCTCTATACTGGCCAAAGAATAAAAAATCTTCACTTTAAAAGCATGAAAAATGCCGGCCCGGTCAAATCCAAACCTGCTTTAACCCCTAGACTTAGAGTGGTATATTACATGAAACATAAGTTTGACAAAATGATGACCCCGTAGAAAATGCTTTGGCTACCATTGATTGGCCCAACTTACAAGTGTATTGGAGGAAATGAAAAATAAAAAGAGTAGGAGAAAGGTAGGACAAATGATCCCAGAATCCCACTGTATCGGAGGAAATTAGTGTATAGTTCTAGAAACTAGGTACGTGTAGTGTATAGTTCACTTACACGTACCTAGTTTCTAGAACTATACACTAATTTCCACTGTATACAGGATTGTTATCAAAGGTTCTGCTGTCCTAAGCATTGACAATCGGCAACAGCTACACACTGCACTAGTTTCTGACAGTTACAATTTACAAATTGTCTCATAGTTAGAATGAGTACAGGTTAGTACCAAATTGATTGAAGGTTAAGTTGTGTATAAATACTTATAATATAAGTTATCAAGTTCAATTTTGAGAATCAAATGAATGAATGAATGAAAATTCGGTCAATTTCTCTCTTTTTCCTATATTTCCTATGGTATCAATGAGTTCATGATGTTTGAAACATGGCCTGGGATATCTTCCTCTACCACCACCTCTGCCAGTTGTTCATGCCACTAATCAAAATGTGGTGAGTACAACACATACTTGCAATTTAAGGCTTCGGCATCAGCAAAAATTGTCATGCTGGTTATTCTAAAGTTTGTCTCTCAGTCTTTGTCTAATGCCCCTTGGGTTGTGGACTTTTGAACTTATAGTCATGTTAGTGGTAATGCATCTCTTTTATCGAAAATATCCCAACCTAAAACCCTATATTACCTGTTGGAATTTCCGCCTTCATTTCGGTCTGCCCTTAGTCGCCTAATTGCAGCATTTGGTTTGCCTTAATTGCAACCTCCAACGCCTTAATTGTGTTGGGTTTGAATGGGTAGATTTAGTCTCACATCGCTAAAAGATATGACATGTGCTGTGTTTATAAGTGGGGGCAATCCTCACCCAACAACTCGGTTTTGTAGGATTGAGTTGGGTTCAACCCAAACTTTGAGATGATATCAGAGCCTATCCTAGACCTGATGTCGAGCTTCCCGCATCGTCTACGCTTCGGCCTCATTAAGGCCCGAGCGTAAGGGGGTGTGTTGGAACTGCTGCCTTCATTTCGGTCTGCCCTTAGTCGTCTTAATTGCGGCATTTGGTTTGCCTTAGTTGAAGCCTCCAACACCTTCATTGTGTTGGGTTTGAAGGGGGTGAATTTAGTCCCACATCACTAAAAGATATGTCATGTGTGTTTATAAGTGAGGGCAATTCTCACCCTACAAGCCAGTTTTGTAGGATTGAATTACGTCCAACCCAAATTCTGAGATTACCTTTGCACACAGATCAAAAACTAGATCAAGTGGCATTGGTCCAGCCACCCTTCTCCTATCTTTATTTCTTGACTATGTTCTTTTTGTTTCTAATTGCCCATTTAATTTAATTTATGTTAGTCGTCTCACCCAAAGTTTAAATTTTACTCCCTCCGTCCCAAATTATAAGACATTTTGGGTATTTCACACGAATTAAGAAATGCAATGATTGTTTTATGGGAAAGATAAATGATCTATTACTTTACAAAAATGCTCTTCATTAATTACATTGGAAAGCAAAATTAAAATAATAGAAAGAAGAAAGAGTAATAAATGATAGAGAGTAATAAATGATAGAGAGTATTTTAGGAAAAAGTTATTAATGTTGTATATTTTTTTGTAAAGTGACTTATAATTTAGGATAAAGGTAGTATATAACTTCCACTCTTGATTCCTTTATTATTTTAGACCGGAGTTTGAAGTAGATGATTGGTACGGGCTATGAGTCACACAGACTTTACTAGCTTCAGTCTCCATCTACAATTGCTTCAACTTTTTTTACAAAATCATCATGTCTTTTCATCGCCGATTAGGTCATCCAAGTCTACAATTGCTTCCACTTTTTTTACAAAATCTTCATGTCTTTTCATCACCGATTAGGTCATCCAAGTCTCAAAATTCAAAGTTCCCGTTCCTCACTTGTCTCAGTTGCAATCTCTAGATTGTGAATCATGTCTCATCTTCCTCACAACACGTAAGCCGAGGTTTCCAGTTCACTTGTGGATATTGTTCATTCCGATGTATGGGAACCTAGTTGAGTCACTTCAGTTGAAGGACATAGATATTTTGTTACTCTTACTGTTGAGTTTTCTAGATGTATGCGGATCTACTAGTTATCACCTTTTTGAATTTTCTATTATGGCACTACGTACTGTTCTACTCGCAATCCCTATCCCATTCCTCAGTTATCACTTTCACATCATGCCTTTCTTTCTACTATTTCTTGCCTTTGTTTCTACTATTTCTTCCATTATTATTCCCAAGACCCTGTAGTAAGCTTTTTCTTATCCAGGTTAACAACAAACTATGATTATTGAGATAACAGCTTTGGAAACTAACCAAAATGTACACTTGTATCACCACCTCTAGGAAAATCTATTGTTGAATGTCGTTGGATTTACACATTTAAAGTTGGTTCAGATGGAAGAATTGATTGTTTGAAAACACATCTAGTGGCTAAAAGTTATACTCAGGTGTTTGATCTTGATTACGTTGATACCTTCTCACACATGACTAAAATTGCTTCTGTTTATCTTTTTCTCTCTATGGCTATCATGCAACATTGTATCACTTAGACAAAAAGAATGCATTTCTTCATGGGAACTTGAAAGAAGAAGTTTATTTAAAGCAACAGCTTGGTTTTGTTGCTCAGGGGGAGTATTGTTGGTATGTTTGCCGCCTTCACAAAGTCTTGTATGATCTCAAACAATCCCTTCAAGCATGGTTTGGAAGATTCAGTTTCGTGGTTCACACTATGCCATGATTCGGAGTGAGGTGTTGCCACTCAGTTTTATAGAGACACCTCACACAAATACATTTATTTGGTTGTGTGTTGATGATATAGTCATTACAAGTGATGATCAAGATAGAATTGCATGACACAAACAACATCTGGTATGGTACTTTTACGTCAAAGATCTAGGAAGAGGGAGTAACTTAGGTTTTCCCTGTATTGTTCTACCTTGTACTTATTCTTTTAAGAATCAAACGGACACTAATCACAAAGGCTTTAAATATTTATCTCCTAATTGCATTCTCTAAATCTCCAAAGAAGTTCCTTTTCGCGAAGCAAAGTACAATGACTCAACCATACAAGCATTACAACTTGGACAGTCATTGGCTCAGTTGGGATATGATAGATTCTGAATAGTAATGATAGATAAAAGGAGAACAATACACTCGAATACAACATTTTATTGCAATTATATTGGGAATAACTTCCTAGGGTAGCAGTTACAACCTGCAACAGCAGTTACAGAATATGCAATTAACTGTATAATTAAATACAACCTCTAGGATTAGAGAGTCTGGTCTCTCCAAATCCAAATCAGGCAACAACAAACTGAATGAGACTTTCTCCTTCTTTATTCTACTTAAATACATTATCTAACTAGTGTGTCCGTCTGTCCGCTTTTTAAATGCGCATGAATGAAAATATAAACGATATTTTTTGTTTAAATAAAAGTTTTTAAAAATACAATATGTAGAAGTTAATAATAAGAAATTATTAAGTAAATTTCATAATAAAGTAAGGGTAAAAATGATAGAAAAATAAGTCACACCAAAAACTTATATCCCCTTTATATATAGTTATAGATATATAGTTATAGATTATATAATATACGCCTGATTTACTAGGCATTGGCCCTACGCCTAACATAGTACTTCCTCCGGTCTCAAATATAAGCAACAAAAAAGGAAAATTCAATGGTCTTAAATATACAAAAGTCACCTATATTGATTACATTCAATGTCATTATTCCAAATATACCCCTACTTTTTTCACAATTCTCTGTATTAAACGATTTCCAAAGCAAAAATAAGGGTAAAATTAAAAAGAGTGTAAGACTTGTGCATTTAGATATTTTTCTTAAAGGGAGAGTTTTTTTTGTAAAGTTGCTTATATATGAAACCGGAGGGAGTACATTAGTGATTGGAGGTCTACTAATAGGATATAGGATATTGGGTCTGTGGGACACTAATTATTGAATTTAAAACCCAATATATAATAAATATTAAATATAAATTATATAGGAATGCATATCAGAATTGTAATCCTCTCTATGTTTGTTATGCATAGTTGGTCTCAAACCTTGTTAAAAGAAGAAGGTTGGTTAGGCGGTCAACAACCAACGTAAAATTTTGTCGAATCTCTATGACATGGATCAAATATGTAAAGCGGTAAAAAACCAACGCAAAAATAAAATAAATGTAGTAGATATGAGCATTAGGATGTTGCATTGGATAACGAGATAAGATTAGAAATAACAATATTAGAGTGTTGGGATAACACCCATAGTACAAAAGATGATGAAAAATAAAGGTTAGGTGGTTTGGGCATGTAATATAGAGAGAAGGCATGTGGATTTTGTAGTAAGGGTAGATAAAAATGAAGGGTATCCAAACAACTAGAGGTAGGGAGAGGCCTAGAAAAACCATAAGAGAAACTATTAGAAAATACCAAGTTGGATAGAAACATAATTTTTGACGGAATGTTATGGCGTAGTTTGATACTGTTGAAATACAAGAGACTAAGAGACATTTGAATAAACCGTGTGTTTTGAAAAGTACTACGGAGACATTATTATATATAAATAGAATACAACTAATTACATGATATAGTCGATGTGGGACTATTCTATATACAAATATTCTCAACACTATATATATATATATATATATATATATATATATATATATATATATATATATATATATATATATATATATATATATATATATATCAACACTCCCCCTCAAGCTTGAGCATATAAGTCAAATGCACCAAGCTTGTTACATATATAGTTAGTTCTGGGGCTTCATAGGGATTTTGTAAACACATCTGCCAATTGATCATTAGAGTTGACAAAGCTTGTGACGATGTCGCCTGACTCGATCTTCTCTCTGACAAAGTGACAGTCTATCTCAATATGTTTGGTCCTCTCATGGAAGACTGGATTTGAAGCAATGTGCAATGCAGCTTGATTATCACAAATAAGTGTCATTGGTCTTGCTTCTTCAATTTGAAGTTCCTTGAGCAAGTGTTTTAACCAAATAAGTTCACAGGTTGCCATTGCCATGGCCCTATACTCTGCCTCGGCGCTTGATCTTGCAACTACATTTTGTTTCTTACTTTTCCAGGATATAAGGTTTCCTCCAACAAGTACACAATACCCAGAGGTGGATCGTCTATCAATGGGTGACCCTGCCCAATCAACATCAGAGTATCCAATTATCTGGGTATGTCTTTTATCCTCATACACAAGACCTTTTCCTGGAGCACATTTGATGTATCTCAAAATCCGGATAACAGCATCCATGTGTTCCTGACAAGGGGAATTTAAGAACTGGCTTACCACACTGACTGCAAAAGAAATGTCCGGACGAGTGACTGTGAGATAATTCAACTTTTCAACCAATCTCCTATATCTTCCTGAGTCAGATAAAGGCTCCCCCTGATTGGGTAGTAGTTTAACACTTGGATCCATAGGAGTATCAGCTGGTTTAGCATTTAACAAACCTGTTTCTTCCAAAATATCCATAGCATATTTCCGCTGAGAAATGACCAGACCATCTTTAGATTGGGCTACTTCAATACCCAAGAAATAACGGAGTTTACCAAGATCTTTTGTCTGAAATTGTTTCGAGAGATGTTTCAACTGGAGTATTCCCTGCTGATCACTACCAGTTATGACAATGTCATCTACATACACAATAAGATAAATACACCCTTGGGGTGAGTGACGATAAAAAACAGAATGGTCAGCTTCACTACGGATCATACCAAACTGTTGTACTACAGTGCTGAATCTGCCAAACCAAGCTCTCGGAGATTGCTTAAGACCATAAAGAGACCTGTGTAGCCTACAAATCATATTCGATGACTCCCCCTGAGCAACAAAACCAGGTGGTTGCTCCATATATACTTCCTCTTCAAGATCACCATGTAAGAATGCATTTTTGATATCAAGTTGATGAAGAGACCAATGTCGAATGGCTGCAATGGCTAGAAGAAGTCTAACAGATGCCATCTTGGCTACAGGCGAGAAGGTATCACTATAATCCAACCCAAAAATTTGAGTGTATCCTTTGGCTACCAAGCGGGCTTTAAATCGATCAATCTTTTCATCTGGACCAACCTTCACTGTATAAAGCCAACGACAACCTACTAAAGATGATACCATGTGGTTGGACCTAACTCAACCCTACAAAACCGGTTGGTAGAGTGAGGATTGCTCCCACTTATAAACACATGTTCATGCCATATATTGTCCGATGTGGGACTATTCTATATACAAATATTCTCAACACTATATATATATATATATATATATATATATATATATATATATATATATATATTTACACATATCAACATATACATATAACCAACCCTACTCGGTGGAATAAGGTTTGACTGTTATTGTTGTTGTATATCTTAAGAATTGTGGTTGGACTTAACTCAAAATTATAAAACCAAGTTGTAAGGTGAGAATTGCCTCCATTTATCAACATATCCCTTTTCCTAGTAGATTACACAACAATGCCAAAATTCCCATATTTGTCCTTTAGGTGTTCAATTAATATACATGATTAAACAAGCAAGTCATTAGCTAATCATAGTTAGTAGTATTAATAAACAAAAAATGAAAAAATTCCATCATCCAGTGACATCAAACACATAAAACATACCAGAGAAATCAGGGGGGCTTCCTCTTCATCAGTAGTGACATGAGTCATCAAAGCCAGGTTCTTTACTAGTCCACAAGCTTCGCCTTCAGGAGTATCACATGGACAAAGCATGCCCCACTGTATCAAAGAAGAATTTAGAAAATAAGATACAAAAAGTTCATAAGTGAAAACAATTTTTTAAAATCTAGAATAAAAGGCCAATGCAACATAAGAGCACAACAACAATAAAGCCTTTAGGTAAGCTACAAAGATGAAACAAAATCATCATGTTCTATCCAAAAAACAATGCAATATAAGAATGATATATCAAGAAGGTCCCGAGTGGATAGGAGCTTACCTGGCTAGGCTGCAAAGCTCTAGGGCCACTTACTTTCCGGGACTTCTCGAACTGTGGCTGGACTCTTGTCATTTGACCTAAAGCACTTATAAATGACAACCTCTGTAGCACCTGGAAAAAAAAAATTTATTAGAAGAAATATTTGCAGATAGAAAGGAAACATCAGAAAGGGAAACAATAAACAACCTGTGTCACTCCACTTTTTTTCATCCTGAACCTTTTAACCTCAAAATTACCAGTTGACAGCGTCCTTTCCAAACCAGGGGAGATTAAATCGCGCATAACAAGTATCTATAAACACACCCATAGATACTAGGATCAGTTTGGATTAAAAAACTAACAACATCAAAAATGAACACATAAGATGATGATGTAACCGATGAAGTATGCCTTTCATGTGTACAAACAATCCGCATTTAAAAGATTTTATATTGATGATGAATATGATAAATTTTGGAGCTTCCCAAGAAAACATGACTCTATCATGATCAGAGATTTGCAAGTAAATCAGTGTCCATATGTTTTGTCAACTTCATCTATGCTGAGGCATGCATTACTGGTATCCAACAAAAGTATGTGTAGTTGATGCATGTTGTAATCAGATGACAATCAACGCTTTGAAAAAGAATCATCTTGGACAAATAAATAAATAAATAAAGGATCATCTTGGAAGAATCATCTTGGACAAATAAATAAATAAATAAATAAATAAAGGATCATCTTGGACAGACAAGTCCAAATAAATATGAGGAATGACATGGAAAAAGAATTGAGTAAAAGGAACTCTGAAAGAGGGATCAGCCGTAGACTTTTGGATAGCTTCAGAGAGATTGGATTTGATTAAAAAAACGCTTTGATTTCATTCACATGATTAATTAAAAGTATTAAAAAGAACTTACACGAGAGAAGTCAAATTTTTTAGCCTTGTCTGGCCTATCCAAAGATCTGTCTGCCTGAATCTTAACTTCAGCTGTCGTAGACTTAAAAAGATCCTGAAAGAAAGAAGAATAACTTATGCAATGAAAGATGCGCAACATATACTTGCAGAAATTAGTTGTATACTAATTTCAACAAGATAGTACCTCAAAAAGAAGAGAGATCAACTGGCCAGATAACTCCAATCGCTTGTTCCCCACATAATCCTATGATTTGAAAGAAACAGTTAGCTGATAGTAGCTATTGCCCAATGCCAACACATAAACACAATTCTACACAGGCAGAGTACATGTTATATGATTTTAACTTAGAACTATACAAATTGTGCATATGAGCTTTCATAATAAAAGCACTAATTAGGATAGAAAATAAAAGAGAAGCTGTCTCAGTTGTTAATGTATGTTATTGCAAAACAGAAACTCAGTTTCACTGTATTCTTTAATTTCTAGTACTGCTTTAAACATGATAAGCATTTCAAAACTATGGAACTGCCAAACTGTTGTAATTTTGTTTTATATTTTTTACTTAGAATTAAAACTCTTGAGTAAAATGATACTATCAACTAGGGGTGTGCATAGATTATAAACCAAACCAAACCAAACCACATATATGGTTTGGTTTGGATCTTAAAACCATTTATATAAAACCGGTTTATTTTTTTAAAACCGGTTTACAAGTGGATTGGTTCGGTTTCAAACCGGTTTTTAAAAAAAAAAAACAATTTTTTTAAAAAACAATTTTTTATTTTCTTTAAAGAAATGAGTTTTAAAACTAATTTTTTTTTAAAAATCAATTTTATTGCAAACTATCAAATAACTGATAAACCACCTGAAACTTATTCTACTTTAAACTTATTGCAAACTATCAAAAAATTGATATAAATCAATTAATCAATTTTATTTCAGTTTTACATTGAACTAAATCAACACTCCATATATCTTAAACTTTAAACTACTCAATGTAAAACTGGAATTACACTAATTCTTTTTCATCGTGAATTAAATCAATTAATCGAGAAGTACGTTGAATTGATATAAATCAATTAATCGTGAAACTTATTCTACTTTAAACTTATTGCAAACTATATACCTTAACCTTATTCTACACTTTAAACCAAATCAATTTTATTGCAAACTATGGGTGTTGATTTTGATTTTCTCAAACTATTCTACTTTTGTTTTTGAACCTTATTGAAAAATGGTTACCGAATCTCAATCCGGTTTGAAACAAATGGTTACCGTTTTTTTTTTTAATTTGATAAATGGACCACCAAATTTAAAATATAAATTTGGACTAGATTTTAAAATTTGAATTAATTTGAATAGGAATTTAGTTTATGGTTATTGGTTATTTTGCACACCCCTAAATATATATATATATATATATATATATATATATATATATATATATATATATATATATATATATATATATATATATATATATATATATATATATATATATATATACATATATATATATATATATATATATATATATATATTACATATACATTACCTTAATTGTCATTTATGACCATGAAACAAAAAAAAGACAAAGAGTTTGAAAAATAGATTAACCATGATTTTAAAAAGTGGACACCGGTTTTTTATGGTTTTAGTAAAATGAATTTGGATTAGTTTTTAAACCAAATAATATGGACTTTTAAAATCGGTGCACCATATTTTTAAATTTGGTTCTTGTGAACCGGTTTTTTTGCACACCCCTACTATCAACCTCATTCAAACCAAGGTAGGCATATGCGACAGCTAATCACATTCTCTATGGATGGAATCTTAGGCGAAAGAAGAATATGGCTCCAAATTGACTTGTAATTCTTATGAAGGCCGTGAAGAACAGTGCATATCTCAACTATTAAGTAAAATTGAGTTCCAAATATTTAAAATCTCGTGTTAAAAAGAAGATACTACCTTGTCATCCATCGCATCCGCATTTAGAATTGCATCCATTATGCGTCTTATCATAACAGCAACATATATACATTTCGGCCGAAAATTATCTTCGTGCACCTAATGACAACAGAAGAAGCGGCTAATCAGATGAAACCTAAACCAGGTCAGGCAAATTACATGTATTACAATAGAGTGAAATCAAGTTGTAAAATGTTGAAACTTTCAGGGAAAATAAAAAGACCCTTAAAACTCATAATGTCCTTATGATTCAAAGAAAACTTACCGGTACGTTTGCAAGAAAGACATCTCTTAGGATAGAAAATGCTCTTCCTTCCTACATAAGAGTTTCAAATAACAAGTCAGAAAATTGTTGAAAAAAGAAAAATTTATACATTATTTTATACATAGAAAGAGAATGCACTAATAGACAAACTAATGACATGAGAGAGATAGAGAGATTAAAACCTTTTCAGCTTGCGTGTTTTGAAACATGGAACGTTTTGCCTGATGTGCACACAAGCCATTAGCAATAAACTTAACAAAACTAACTATTAAGTATATGTATGTAAAATTAGAAACATAAGTATATAATTAAAACCGGAAACTGCCTGTTTGAAATAGTTAAATTCGTTGTATGTTTCCCATTAAGTATGTGTTTGGCAACAATGCCAGTGACCGCTGCCGCATGTTCACATCCTTTCCACCGTGACTTTCTGAAGCTACTATTGGTAGCTTTTACAAACCGTGCGGTATTGCCGTGATTTTTACAGAGTTCCAAACATAGGCTAAAAAACATTTGTCTTTAGGTTCATGTATGTTTAGATTCGTGCATTTAGGGAGTTGAACTTGTATTTATTTCTCCTTGTAAACATAACATGTAATTACTTATGTAGTGTGTATAAATATCATGGTTGCCGAGTGTTTCTCACTCAAGCACATACAGAAAAGTTCTTATTCCTATTTTTCACATGGCATTAGAGCTCCTGATCTAGGGGACTCAACTTCTGCAAATAATTCACTTCACAGGAGAGAACCTACTCTCAAGAGTTTCCCCTTCATTGGAGAGAATACTCTATTCACTTTACAGTATTCCAAAGATACACTATTCACTGTGTTCTCTTATTTATACGCATACTATCTATAACAACCTCAACTAACTAACTACTCTAACAACTTTAACTACTTTAATTTCTCTTTATTCTTTAGTCCTAAGATAAAAGCATCAAATTCAATTAGATATAAGAAAGAAAATACAAAGTCTAAGATTGTGAACAGAGTGGAAGATCTAAGAATAAGTGAATTTAGAACAAACCAAAGCCCGCCTACTAATGTACTAAACTACAAAACTCAAAAACAAAAAATAAGAATGAAAAACACTTCAGAACATTTACAGGAAAAGTTTTCTTTTCTCCAAATTGGAAGTTTTCCCGACACAATATCACTCTACAACAAATATTGCAATTGGATAAACTATGTGAAAGGAAAAACCATGGAGAAATTGAATAGAAACTGGCACCAATAGTGAAATTGTTCTAGAATGTCCTAGAATAACTGACTGAAAGATAAAACATAACTGCCCTAAAATAACTGTTTGATAGAATAAAATCTGCCACATTCAGTTTTGATTCCCAATAATTCCTAATAGGAGGTCAAATCTAACCAAATCCTTTGTGAATGAGAATAAGACAGAAGAACTCACTTTTGAATCAAGGTACTCCAATGCTTGGGCTTGTGTAAATACACCACTTTTTGTACATTCCTGATTAGAGAGCAAACATATTAAAACGTAACATAAATAATAATAATAATAATAATAATAATAATAATTATATAATACGCTTTGTTACGCTAAGAAAGAGCAGATAATTATATAGTTATTATATGAGCAATTAGCTTCTACCATCCATTATAATCAAATGTGTGCGGAAAAAATTTTAAACTTGACAAACGAGGCATTTGGAAGAGCTTATCATAAGTATTTGTATTGATGTTTGGATATACTTAGAAAAATAATCTATGACATGTCCATCTTGTCAAAAAACTTTTTGTCCATAAGTTGTTTTAGCTTATTAAATAATTATCATCTTAATAATAAGAGCTAAGTTTAAGCTCCCCAAAGTTGTTGGGTGAATGAGACCTTAACAAGTTGTTTATCGTAACGCATCCCTAACCAAACATACATGTCAATTACCTCAATGGAGGGCAAAAGTAGCAAACTGTAACGAGGATCTCTTCCAATCAATTGTACAACTTCTTGATCACTCTCCATCCCCATAGCTTTCATTACAACCATAAGAGGAACCTATTGGATATAACAAGAAGTAAAAATTACCAAACCCAAATTATAATGCAATCAAAAGGCTAAAGGTGAATAACACAATGAAAACGCCAAAGTGCAAACCTTTTTTGGAAATTGATTCAATTCTAACCACATCTTCTCTTTTTCCATCACAATGGTAGTTTTTGTTTTTATTTTGTCTGTGCTACTTGTAACAGATGCAGTAATGCTGAAAGCCAAAATAGGAACCAAAATATGTTTTAAATAACATGGAATAGGACAACCCATAATCTAACATGGCGGGATAAATGCAAAACACATAGAAAGCTAACAGTAATTTAGTCAACAACTTTCGAGATAGAGAAAATAAAACTTAATAGAGGGGGAAAATGCAGAAATACTACTTCAGGAAGAATAACATAACCACCAACAAAATAACCAAAAACATGAATGTATCCCATTAAAACCACGGTTCATATCTGTAAAAATTAACATCACAGTTATAAATCAAAATAGTACAGTTTTCTAAATTCATAATCTATTCTGCAACACTTATATTTTGAGGATAAAAGTAGAGTTCACAGGGAGAGAGATAGAAGAGGAGCACCAAGCACAATGGAGTGATAAACAATCACTCAAGAAACCAAAACTAGAAAAGAGAAGAAAGAAATTAAAAACGGAAGGAAAAAGCAGCCAAGAAAAGATTATGAAGAAAGAAGAGAAAGCAATTTGATGGACACCAAATGACACATGAGGAAAACAAATTTTCTTACTGGATATGAACTGAAAAGGAAAGAAATGCAGAATAATCTATAGAGCTTATAGCTTCAAAAGAGAAATTTCAAGCTTCTTAATTTATAAATGAATGGCTATCAAAAAACAAAAATAGAAAACCCCAGCAAATGTTTTTCACCTAGTACACCTTTGTTTTTGTTTTTTTTTTTATCAGGGAGGATTATCTTTATTGTTTTCGGTATTGTTATAATGGATATAAAATGTAAAACAATTTACTCATGAAAGTATATCTCATTATTTCCTTGCTGGCAGTTAGATGTTCTCCCATAACCCATGCTTCAGAGCCAAAAACAAAATGGAAGATACCAAAAAATGAACCTTACAAGTTACAACTATTATGAAAGCACTATAATATCTAATCTGAGAGAAAAATTATCCAAAAGCACTCTTACTTGCTTACCAGGTATGATAAATTGGGAAGTAAGGAGAGGGCAAAAATCATAAAATTACATATGATATGCCAGTATGTGTGTGTGTCAATCTGACACACACATACTGGCAATATATATATATATATATATATATATATATATATATATATATATATATATATATATATATATATATATATATATATAGGAAGATGAAAAATATGCCTTCGTCATACCAAAGAGAATTACTTACTTTTTTTTCTTGTCAGTGTCTATAATTATTCTATTCTTCGAAAGTTGTTCTTGTATTAAAATTACCTGAAACACATTCGTGAAATATTTTTGTAAACAAAATAAATGAAAACAATCCAGAAAAAGATAAAGGGGGAACATATTTAGAGGAGATAAGAAAACAAAAACAAAAGCAACTATCAGGGACTCTTAAGTAAAACACCTGATCTCGCGCATGTTTGACAAGTCAATGAAAAATGCTTATCAGTTTATTCTTGTAATGATACTCATCAATTATTGCTGACATTATTTCTTTAACCGTTCAACACATAAATTTAAAAAAATAAAATAAAATAAATCCCAAGTCAGTCCCTAACATCGAGAAGTATTTAGAATCAGAAAATCACCTTCTCAGTCCCTTTGATGACAAAATATCCTCCAGGATCAAGGGGACACTCACCTAATCAAAAGAAAAAAGTAAAGGTAAGATGTTATTTAAAATGATGAGAAATGCAAAAGATAAATAAAATAATTAAATGAATAAAACAAACCAAGTCTAGCAAGCTCAGCTTCATCTTTATTGTACAAAGTACAACAAGAACTCCGCAACATAATGGGCATTCTTCCAATGATAATATTTCTCTGCGGAAAGAAAAAATATTGTTGCAGTTAATAAAATATATCTTAGTCAAATTCAGAAGATATATTTAGTCCTTACAAATATACCATTTTCGGGTTTTAGCCCCTGCAAAAATATTTCTAGTTTAAGTCCTTGCAAATTACAATATTTTGTTTTTAGTCCTGCATACATTGTTTTTAGCCTTGCAAAATCTTATCATATTGAAATATGTCCTTGTAGTATTCATTTTAGTCCTTCTTTTGAATGACTAAAATCAATAATTTGATAGAGCATAGGGACCAATTTCAATATCAATAAATTTTGTAGGGGCTAAAACAAAACAACAAGGAACAAAAGAAAGGAAGAAAATGGTATATTTGCAATGACTAAAAACAAACAAAATTTAACGAGACTAAAACCAAAAACTCTTGATATTTTCAAGGAACTATTTGCATATTTAAGTCTACTAAAAATAGTGGTCAGTCACCTTTGTCTCTTTTCTTAGGTTATCCGGACTTCCTTGAGTATGTTCAATGTCAACCATTATTGGAGCCGCGTACCTTTTTATTAGACAAAATGAAGCTCAATTCACAACAGGTCAAGCACAACAAAAACGAATAACATTTGGTCTGACTACTACCAAATAGTAGAGTATAAATAAACTAGAAGAAATTGAAACACGATAAAACTTTACTGGAAACTTAAGAAAATACTTTTGAGCATTATTAGAATTCTATCAATAGCTCGGCAATATCCAGTTAAAAACATTAGATCATAATTTTAAGGGAAATGATTCCTACGTTCGGTCAGATAGCCTGCATGTTTGTGGGCTAATATCCTCAACACTACCATCAACTGTTATTGACGGTTTGCCAATTTTGACATCAATAAACCTGCATGATGAGCCACGTTGTTCATTAGCACATCAGTAAAACAACTTAAAAGGTTCGAGCCATTGCCAACCTCTCAAGAATAAAGAACAATTGAAAAAAGTCAGCTTCAATTCAAATTAACTAACATTCATAAGCTAAACATTTGACTCCATTTCTCCATTCCCATATCCAGTGTACAACACTATATACTCCCATGAATTATATCCTTGGAAATCAATTAATACTAATAATTTTTGAAAACTTGTATCAAATATGTGAATTTAAATTTCTCATTCCAAAAATAACTTCCAAGACATTCAAACAAACACAATACAGTCATAGCACAAAATGACATACCTCATATAAAGGTGCGGATGCATAGTAGCTTGAATACGATCATTAGCACGAACAATTTTCTTGATATCAGTGCTAATAAAATAGTTAAAAGAATCCAAATGTTGCTTCACCAATCCTCTAACCTAAAAAAAAACGAATTCAATGAAAATCATCTGTTATTGAAAACTGATCACTGGTGTTACTATCTCTGAAATCGTCGTTGGTACACAATCAATTATAATAACGAATGAGTTTAATAGATTAGTGGTTAATTACCTTGAGGAATTCAGGAACAAGTTGAAACTTGTCAACAGCGGTTTTCACTGGAGCCGTTAGAGACTCTTTATCCATGATAAAATGAGCAAAGGAATTGCCCTTAGTTGAAGAACTCCAAGGATGCGGATTCTCGGAAGCCACTCGCTCTAATGCAGTATCTGCTATGGCGGTGGTGGTGAAGTGCGTTTGTGAGCGGCAGCAGCAGTTTGTTGTTTTGAAGTAGCGAGTGAACTTTTTGGGGTTTAGGGAATGATGATGGGCCACTTCAAAAATAGACTGCTATTGCGATTATGGACTAGTTTGTTTTTTAATTTTTATTATTATTATTATTATTATTTTTATTATTATTATTATTATTATTATTTTATTAGACTTAAATTCACTACCGATTTTCGTTTTTTAATTTTGACTTTAGAAACTAAACCACATGCAAAAAGTGAGATATAAGAATTTAGACAAAAAAATAAATACATTATAGGACCAAACTAAAAACTCGTTAACTTACTTGGATCAAACTCAAAATAAATTATTGGACCAAACTCAAAAATTCAAAAAAAAAAAATTGGTTTATAGCGAGTTTTTGAGTTTTATCCCAGAATTTTTTTTTTCTAAATTTCTATATTTCACTTTTTGCGTGTAGTTTAAAATCGCAAAAAAATTCTGCAGGTTTCTGCGGATTTTGATTTTAGTACGCAAAAAGTGAGATATATGAACTCAGAAAAAAAAATTATAGAAACTAAACTCAAAAATTTACTAACTTATCGGAACCACAAGTGTATTTAAGTCAAAAATAAAATTTAAATATAAAGTGTAGAATTTTATCAAATGTTATAGAATTTATATATAATGTTGATGTTGTATGACATTTGTATGGATTTTGTTAACGTATTAAGAATACCAGTTAAAAATTTTAAAATAAAAAATTATTATTGAATAATATAATATTTTAATGTTAAAAAAATTAAATGTAGAAAGGGACACGTTGGGTTGAGTTATATGTGACTCGAATCCAACTCTAATATTTATTTGAGGTAATTTTTAAACTCAAATCTAATCATAATTCAGTTTCAATTCAGTGAAACATATTAGGGTTAAACAAGAATGAGATTACAAAGATAAAACTGAGTTGGCAACAAAAATAGTTTTAAAAAAAAAGTGTAACACTATTTTTTTTACTATTATCTTTGATTTGAGAGTTCAGTTTAGTCCTTTGATATTTATAAAGATAGTTTTGGTTATTTAGCTTATTATTAAGTGTTATATACGTTCTCGACGTCTAATTCCCACAAACTAAATATATTGTGGTTTACGCGAAATCCCAATTGGTAGATTTATCATCACCATCATTATTGTTGTGTTTTCATCATACATATGAACCATAAACAAATTTGGGCAAATAATTGCATCTGGGTGGTCTCTATGTGATTGTCACAACCACAAATGTCAAAACATTTCACTTTGTTTGTTCATTTCAATTGAAGATACATATGAGTTATAGTAATTGTTCTTCCATTGCAAAACATAATGGTAAACTTGAAGGCTAGAGTTTTGGGTGTTCTGATTTGGATGTGTATTCAAGCTTGAAGTTGGGATGAAAACCTAGTTGTCGGTATAAGGATATTGTTGTTATTCGAAGGGTGACAATAGGTATCAATTATCGAAAGCAATTACGGGGATGTATGTACTTTAGGATAAGCATTCTAAAAACATTCATCATTTTGAAAATTTATAAAACATTGACAATGTAGTTTTAGAATTTGTACATAATTCTACTAAAGTTGAGTGTGGTTTCTTTGATTGGTTCTATAAATATGTGGAAGAAGAGAAAGATCATTTTATGATAAAGCAAAATAGAAGATTCGAAATTTTAACAAAGACAAATGCAGAGCAAGTGCATAATCTCGAAACATAAAAAGCTGCAATTGAGGCACAAAAGCAACAACTTGTTGAACTTAAAATGGTTCAAAAAAATAATATAAAGTGAAAGAAAGTTTGGAATACTTTAAGTTTTGTTGTGTTTTAATGTACAATTTATTTTGACTATTTTAATGTAGCGTTAATAAATTTTTGCCTCCTGCCATATAGACAACTTTTGATTTGACCTATAAAAATATTTGTAAATCACAAAATATAACCTTACTACATGAAGATTTTACCGTTTTAGACCTTATAGACAAATGACTTGGCAAAAACGCTTATGCGGCATGCTGACAGAGCTTTTTAAAAAAATGTTTGTATTAATGATAATATGATGACGTGAATTTATTATTATTATCATTTATTTATTTATTTTTAATTCCATGTATTTTTTTTTTTACTTTAAAGTTATAAAAGGTGAAAAATAAAAAATTGCAATCAATAGGAGTTAAACCCACCATCTTTCACTCGTTAGCAACTTGGTCAAACTTATTCTTTTGTCAATGTTTCTCATTTTGATACAAAACTATGTAAAAGTGTATATATATATATATATATATATATATATATATATATTGTTCTGGATTGTGTCGACACTTAACCCACAACCAAACAGGCCCAACCCCAATGAGGTTAGGTCCAAGAGTACCACACCGACGGGCAGAAGCTCCTCCGAGCACAACCTTCCCCCCGTCGGGCATAGGCCAACAGCCGACCAGCCAACCTCTTCCTCCCCCGTTGTCGGGCAGAATCCAGCTTGCCCGGGGAGTTCCTCGAACCTCCCCCCACGTTCTCCACATGCCCCTCACGCAGGGACACGTCATAAAGTAACTACCCACGTCCTGGGGATTCGGTCTTCCTCCTCCCGGATAGCGCAGAACAGTTACCCTAGGGCGAAGACCACGTGCTGGTCCTCACGACGCCACGTCAGCCTTAGTAGTTACTAACATTGGGCCTTGCAGCCCATCCTAGTGCTAGGAAATCGTTGTCCCTGCGTTGGGGACTCGCTATAAATACCCTCTTCACTAGAGGATCGAGTAACTTAATTTTCTTACTCTTTCTGTACTTGCTTCCACTCTGCTTGTCACTTACTTTGGCATCAGAGTGTGTTTCAGGTACACCCCCTCCTCTTTCATACATACGGTGAACAGCTAGCATATCAACGACGTGTGGTCAGTGGCGCAGTCTGTGGGAAACTAAGCTTCCCCGTTCCTCCGAGTCAAAAAAGCGTAAATATTTCAAAGGGTTCCTATAGAGTACTATAGACGTTTTGGGTGCTAACACCTTCCCATTACGTAACCAACCTCCTTATCTAGATTTCTTTTCTTGTTTTTGTTTTAGAACTCTTTGATTTTGTTCGCTCTTTTTCCTTTTCTTTTGGATAAAATAAAAGTGCAGTGGCGACTCTTGCATTTTGAGTTAAGTTAATCAATAGCTTACACTCACGATTTTACCGCTACACAACCCTATGAGAGTTTTTCTCAGCTTTCTTGGTAATTTACATTACTGGTCTTAACTTTTATTTTTTCTGTCTTAACTTAATTTTTTTATTACTTCTGATTAAATTTGTGTTGGTTTTCATATCTTTGTACTTGCTTCATAGTTTATATACTGTTGTTTAAAATTCCTCATAAAGGTATATTATTGCTCATTCTTAAATTTGTTATAACTATTATTTAATCAATTTATTTATCTGTTTACGTTATATTATATTTCAATGTACAATTTCAGTAACAAACTTTGTTGATTATAGTTGTTTCGATTCTGCAAATGGTTGGTGTTCTTGTGACTTTGCTGATTATAATTGTTTCGATTCTGCAAGTGCAGTGAAGTTCATAGGTATGATGGATCTAGAAGTGATTATAGATTTGGTTTGATTTATTGTTTATCTATCGTAAGTTCTTGTTCATCAATCTTAATTTTTTTATCTGTTTAAGTTTGCTTTGCTGCATAAGTTTATTGTTAAGGTCTGTATAAACACTCATAGGATCTGTTGTATTTGTTATCCGAAATCCGTGTTATAATTTGAAAACTGAATCAGAATAATTACGAACTGTTGAATCTTGAATCTCTATCCTCAGTTTATGCTTCGATTATACATATTAGTGGTGCATTGAAAAATCAAAACGCTAAAGTACTATTAATATTTATAAACAAGTAATTTCTCTCATTTTGATGCTTGAATGCTAAAGGTAAGACATTTTATTGCATCATTGAGGTTTTTGGACATTGAATTTATTATTGTCTGCAATTGAGAGTGATTTTTTTTTCTTAAACCACTTTGAGAATTGAAGATTGTTTATTTGTAAAGTTTTTGTTGTTGCATTTATTAGATCAAAAGGGAAACTAAACATTATGATTGATCAAACACTTTGAAGTTCTATGCTAAGAAATTTTAGAAAGTGATAATTACTTTTTCTTTTAAACAAATAAATGCAACTATAAAAATAAATTTTAAAAAAAAAGTACATTTGGCCCAGAAAAAGAGTAATAATTACTTTTTATTTATATATTTATAACTATCTTCAATCATTTTTGAAGTTATGTAAAAAATATTTTTAAAGTTTTTGTAATTGTCACCGGCCAATAAATTTCTATCATTTCATATTTTTAAAATTTAATATTTAAATGATTAAAATATAAAATTATTCATAAAAGATAAATTTGTGAGAACATTTATAAATCTAACAGAAATTTGTATTGAATACTAAGAGCTCAAAAATATAATTAGGGTGGATTGCTATAAAAACTTTGTTTATTTAAAATTTTAAATAAAAATATAGAATTTGATTTTTTTTTCATAGAAATTGCTTTGTAATACTTTTTAGTTGAAAATAAAAATAGTACTTATGAATAATTGATCTTCAGAATTAAATATCAATTGTATATCTTACAAAGAATTTAATTGAAATGTAAAGATTTTATAGTGCATCATTCAAGTTGAATATTTTAAAATTTTAATATTATTTTAACAATTTATAAAGTAATACAAGCAGATGATATAAATTTTATAAAAAGCATAACAACATCAAAATTTTATTTTTGGTTAATTTCTAATATAAAATTAGATATTTTTTCTCTAAATTTATTTATTTTTAAATTGTATAAATATTATATACTATTTTATTTGCAATTATGATTCTTCAAATACTATTTTTAACTTTTGTCTTTTTTTAATAAGATATATTTATTACAATTTGCAAAAAAAAAAACGCATCCAAAACCATATCTCAATTTAAATAAAAAAAATATGTGTTATGCATTGAAATTTATGCAATTAATTTAATTATTAAATTATTTTATCTCATTAGTGTAATTATAGGAAAAAATATATATTATTCATCCAAATACGACAAAAATATACAATACTTATTGAAATTTACATAATGTAAAATAATAAATAAATACAAGAAAAATTAATATTTATTAAAATGATTAATAACTAAATTTTGCTTAATTATAGTTTTGGTCCTTCTATTTTATTTGATTCACGAAATTAATCCCCCTATTTTAAATTTAAACAGTTTTGTTTCCTCTATTTTAAATTCAAACAGTTTTAGTCTTTCTCTTAAATTTTTTCCATAAAAAATTGATAAAAAATTCGTTTTTTAACTTATATTTTTATCTACAAAGTTTAATAATAAATTTATTTACGATGATTTGTTATATTTAATATGTAAATTGTCATTTAAAAAATGAAAATATCGTTAATTTTAAGTTCAAAAATATGATAGTGGGACCAAAACTGTTTAAATTTAAAATAGAGGGATTAAAACTGTTTAAATTTAAAATAGCAAAATCAATTTTGTGAGTTAAGTAAAATAGGAGGACCAAAACTATAATTAAGCCAATAAATTTTATATATTGATGTAAATACAAAATATATGTGTATGATACCATTGTTAATACAGGAAAAATATATTACCGATTAAAATATTTTTATATAGGGGAACAACTTTACTCTTGATTTAAATATTTTTACAAATAGTGTCAAAACAAAATTAATATTTATATATGGAAAAAATATATTATTGATTAAAATATTTTTATATACAAAAGAATATTATTGTTATAAACATGAACAACTTTACTATTGATTCAAATATTTTTATAAATATTTTCATGATTCAAATATTTTTATAAACAGGAACAACTTTACTATTGATTCAAATATTTTTTATAAATAGCGTCAAAACAAAATTAATATTTATATACGGAAAAAATATATTGTTGATTAAAATATTTATAAAATTATAAAAAAATAATATTTTTATAAACGAGAATAACTTTACTATTGATTCAAATATTTTTATAAATATTGTCAAAACAAACAAAAAATATTTTGATTAAAATATTTTTATATAACGGAACAAATTTACTATTGACTGAAATATTTTTATAAATAGTGTCAAAATAAAATTAATATTTATATACGAAAAAATAGTGTTAATTAATTTTTTTATACAAGAGAGAAAATATTATTATTATAAACGAAAAATTTATTGAGTATATTTTTTAAATATATGAAAAAGATTAGGAGAACTTATAAAAAAATTGAATAGATGTTTAAAAATTTTATTCTATCTTATAAAATAATAATTTATTTATAAAAAAACTAAAACAATAATTTATCAAATATAAATTTCCTTAATTAATTTAATTTCCTCTAGATTTCTTTTTATACCCTTTAAAACTTTCTCTAAAAAGAGGTATTATATGTTGACACTATCTTACTATACCGTAGCATGTCTCTTAGTCTAAAGAAGTGTGATGACGCGTCATGCCATGCATCATGCAATTACCTCATAATTTAACATTCCATGTTTTGACTCATTTAATCAGCCTAATCATAAATAATTTATCATAATTGATCTCAACAACCAAGTTAGAAGAATATCCCAACAACCAAATATTTTCTTACTCTATAAAGAAAATCACATGCAAATGGGGCCTATAGCCTTTATTCTCTACCTCTCTTTCCTTTAGAATTTCTTCATCCTAAAAAAATATACCAGACATGGCAACAACAATCCTCAAACTCCTCACAATAATAGCTTTCATAGCTAACTCATTTCAAGAAAACATAATCAAGTTTCTGCATCACATGAATTATTATTATTACGGCTATGTTGGCGGTGGTTCAGTGAAGGAAATAGAGAAAAATGAAAGTGATTGTTGTTCAGTTTGTTTAAGTCAAATGTGTAAATGGGAAAAACTTAGGTTATTACCTTTATGTAACCATAGATTTCATTCTGAGTGTATTGATGCTTGGTTGAAGAACAACACAACGTGTCCACTTTGCAGAAGCAAAATCAGTGAGCATAGTATTAATGAGAATCAAGAAAAACAGGTGAAACCTTTTGGAGAATGTTTGGTTAATCTTATTCGGAGTTTCTCTGATGTTATTGTAGCTATTCTTTATATCATTCTTCCTTCTAGTATCACCGAGAGTTTTCCTTTGGTTCATTGATGTTTTTGTAGTATTCGGAATAGTTTATCAGAATAGTATTTCGAACATTTATAGTACAATCATTTTCCTATGTGCCATGACTTTGTTCACATGATGTATTGAAAATTTCTGTGTATGTTTTATTATTATTATTATGAATAAAATATAGTTTTTTTTATGCTTGGCAAAGTGACATATATCACATTCTGCATTTTGCTCACTAATATAACTGGACAAAGCAAACTCTAAATAGTTTTATTAAGTGTGCATAATCTTAAAAATAAGAAAAGAATATTTTGGACTCTCGACAAAACAAACTATGAATAGAGCAGACTCTGGCTAAAGTAGATTCTGAATTTTGGACAAAAGTTTTGAATATGACGTTATTAAAATGTTATAACTTATACTAAGGCTCTAGATTTGATCTAGAAATATGAAGCTTTTAAAATGGAAGAAGATGAAACTATTGAGGATATGTTCTCAAAGTTTTAAACTCTAGTTGATTGATTGAAAGTTATGATAAAGGCTACACAAATGTAAATCATGTTAATAAAATCATCAGAAGACTGCCAAAGAAATGGAGGTCAATACTGATAGCACTCAAGGTGTCAAAGGATCTGAACAACAAAACTTTGGAAGAGCTTGTAAGCTTTATAAGGAGTCATGAGATCGAGCTAGAATAGGATAAAGCCCCAGAGGAAAGGGAAGTCTATGGCTCTGAAGTCTAAGGGCAAGCCTGAAAAGACTAAAGCTCTTCAAGCTAAAGAAGAAGAGTTTGAAGAAGGTTATGATGAGGAGGACGAGTTGTCTCTACTATCCAAAAGGGTCAACCAACTCTAACAACAAAGACAAGAGAAGTTCAAAGCCTATAGAAGAACATGTGGACGCTTTTAGTTAACATTTGGGCATAAGAAGTTTGAAGCTGACAAAGAGGTTATCTGCTATGAGTCCAAAGAGCCTGACCACTACAAAAGTAAGTGTTCCAAAATCAACAAAGAAAAGCCTAAGAAATTCCTCACATATAAGAAGAAACTGCTAAAGGCAACATATGATGACTTTGACTCTTCTAAGGATGACTCTGAAGAAGAGAAAGCTAACATGACACTTATGGCTAGCAGTGAAGCCTCTGGATCAAAATCAAATTCAGAATCAGATTCAAACAATGAATATGTATTTTCTCATCTAACTCATTCTGAACATGAATTATCTTTAGCTGAAAATTTTGAAAAGAGTCAGAGACTACAAAATAGATACCAGAATCTGAAACAGATTCATGCAATTGATTCTGGTTTCCATAATGAGATGATAAAAGAAAATTATTATTTAAAAGAAAAAATTGATAGTTTGAAAAAAGAAAACTCTGGTATCAAAATCAAGAGTGAAAAACTAATGAAGAAAATTCTTTCAGAAGCTCTTATGGATTCTGAGTGTGTTTTAAAGAAATATGAAATATCTTTTCAAAAATTTCTAGCAAGAAACATAGATAGAAGCAAGATGGATTCCATGTTCTATGGAGTAAGTAGAAATGCGAAAATAGGCATTGGTTATGTTCCACCAAAGAACTCTATGTTTAAATCTAAACCCAGAGAAATGGTGTTAAAACTAAAAGCTATGCGTTCTCACTTTACTTATGGTCACACACATGATACCTATTTTGCACAAAAATCATGTGATGATAAAACATCTAGGAAAACTAACCACAAATGACCTAAAAAGATGTGGGTACCTAAGAACAAAATAGTCGATTTTACATATATCCTTACCAACAAAGTTGAGACACCAGTCATAATACTTGGACTCTGGATGCTCTCAACACATGACGGAAAGAAGGCATATCTTCCAAGAGCTGGAACTTAATCCTGAAGGTTCTGTAGATTTTGCAGGAAATTAGAATAGTTAGATCATTGGTATAAGAACAATTAGTAACAAGTCTCTTCCCTCTATTTCCAATATTTTGTTAGTTGAATGCTTAATGCATAACCTCCTGTCCATATGTTAATCAAGTGACAATGGTAATGAAATTATATTTAATCAAGAGTTTTGTAAAGTTACGAGTCAAAAGGATGGCTCTGTAATTTTATGTGGTTATAGGAAAAACAACATCTATAAAATCAAATTTTTTGATCTAGAAAAACAAAATGTAAAATGCCTTATGTCAGGAAATGAAGAGAAATGGAATTAGCATTGACGGTTGGGCCATGAGAAGAATTTATAAGCTCAACAAGCTCAATTTAGTCAGAGCCCTTCCAAATATGAAGTTGGCTTTATATGCTCTTTGTGAGGCATGCCAAAAAGGCAAGTTTTCTAAAACTTCTTTTAAAGCTAAAAATATTGTTTCCACCTCTAGGCCTCTAGAACTTTTGCACATTGATCTGTTTGGCCCAATTCAAATAGCTTTAGTAATGGATAAAAATCATGGTTTCGTCATTATAGATGACTATAGCAGATGGACATGAGTAAAATTCTTATATAAGGATGAGTCACATTATGTGTTTACTACCTTTTGTTTACAAGTGCAAAACAAAAAAGGTTTAACAATTATTAAAGTCAGAAGTGATCATGGTGGTCAATTAAAAGATAATTTTTTTTAAAGATAATGGCATCTCTCATGATTTCTCCGGTCCTAGAACTCCTCAATAGAATGGAGTTATGGAGAGGAAAAATCGTACTTTGCAAGAAATGACAAGAACCATGATCAATGAGACAAATGTTGCAGATCACTTTTGGGCAGAAGCACTAAATACTAAATGTTACACTTAGAACAAGATCTCTATAAGACATATTCTAGATAAAACTCCTAATGAATTATGGAAGAACAGAAATCCCAACATTTCTTACTTTCATTCATTTGGATGTATTTGTTTTATGCTCAATATAAAAGACAACTTAAATAAGTTTGATTATAAAGCTCAAAAGTGTGTCATGTTAGGATATTCTAAATACTCAAAAAGATATGAAGTATATAGCACTAAAACAAGAATTATTGAGGAATCAATTCATGTTAAGTTTCATGATAACTTGACTTTGAAAAGTCAAAGCAAGTTGAAAAGTTTGAAAAATTGGAAATGATATATTCAAACTCTGAAGACAAGGACTCTAAGGATAAAAAATCTGGAAGTTCTCAACATGAAACTGAATAATTAGCACTAGAAGTTGCTGACATACCGGCACCTCTGAGAAAGTACAAGCAAAAACTCTCTCATCCTGAAGAACTAATTCTGGGTGATAAGATATAACATATAAGAACCAGATCTTCATTTAGATAAGATGAAAAAATGATTATTGGTTTGGTCTCTATCACAAAACTAACATCCCTTGATAAAGCTCTGCTAGACATAAAATAGATATTGGCTATGCAAGAAGAACTAAATCAGTTCAGCAGAAATGATGTATGTGATCTAGTGCCAAGACCCAAAGGAAAACATGTCATTGGAACCAAATGGGTTTTCAGAAACAAATTAAATGAGCAAGAAGATGTGGTAATAAATAAAGTCAAACTGGTTGCGCAAGGCTATAGTCAACAAGAAGGGAATGACTATACTAAAACCTTTGCACCAATGGATAGGTTAGAATCTATTCGTCTCTTAATATCTTTTGCAGCAAACTATGATATTGTTTTATGTCAAATAGATGTTAAAAGTGAATTTCTGAATGGATACATAACAAAAGAAGTGTATGTTTATCAATCACCTGGTTTGAAAGTTATAAAAATCTTGAAATGGATGAAAAACTATTTAGCTGGACATACGTGTCCTTCTTAATATCCAAGTATTTGGATGATGACCATAATTAGCCTACCGTTTAAGTACTCATCTTCCGTTTCAAAATATATTAAATAAAAGAATCTAGTGCATGCTCTCTTGGACGGAAAAGATTAGTTGGACATAATTGTCCTCCATAGTCCCGAGTATTTGTGCGATGGTCGTACTTAGTCTTTGGTGCAAATATCCATCATCCGTTGAAGAAATGTGACTTAATTCACATCACACATTTCATAAATAACTTGGACAAAAAAGGATCTAGTTGGACATACTTGTCCCTCTTAATCACCGAATATTTGGATGATGGTCGTACTTAGCCTCCCGTTTGAGTATTCGTCATCTATCTAAAATAAACATAACCCATAAAAAATTCTCCGCCTTAAGGCGATGCCAAACATTTTCACAAATGAAAGATACTTCGTCCATTTTGAGATAATGCAAACAACACCTCGCTCCTACCATGCACAAGTTAGAATATTTTCTGCTCAAATGCAATAAGAACATAACTCTATGAGATTCCAAGTTATGTTGTCCATTCGGAAACGATGCCAATGTTAGCTTCTCCATATTTTAGGTTGCAAGCAATGTTTACCACTCGAATGCTAACTAAGAATCCTTCGCTAAAATCGACCAATTAACACACATTTGCTACCAAAACTACGTAGTCTTGAGTTCCCCATTACACCTGGGGATATGTAGGAGCGAGATTCAAAATCTCGTCAAACACCCTAATAAAAAACTTAATTTTAGTCATATTCTTTTTCCCTTTTAATAATTAGAAGAAATCAAATGACGAAAGCTGACATTCCACTCACAAGATAACTAAATGGTTCCCATTGAGTACAGTGGATGTGATGGGTGTTAATACATTTCTCTCTCATAATTGACTCTCAAACCCGAATTCGGTTGCGACAACCATTTTCTTTTTCTTTAAGAGCTTTATCGATATTTTCCATTTCCTTTTGGAATAAATAAATTTCGTGGCGACTCTGTTATTGTCTCGGGTGTGCAAGCGTTTGTGGTATTTTTTGCACCGCAACACATTAGATGTTACTATTCATCAAAAGCTAGTTCAACGCTTTTCACCACACTAGCTTCTGATCATCACCAGACTCTGATCCTGCACTCAGAACCAAGCACTAACATTTTAAAAAATGCATGTTCATATTTTTTTTAATAAACTCAAATCTTTCAATAGTAAAAGGCTTGACAAATATATCAGCCCCTTGATGATCAGTAAAAATGAATTATATATCTATCACACCCTTATGAACACAATCTCTAATAAAATGATATTTAATTTTAATGTGCTTAGTTCTTGCATGTTGAATAGAATTCTTTGTCAAACAAATAGTAGTAGTATTGTCATAGAAAATAGGAATACTGCTTCTACTTATCTGATAATCTTCCAACTGATATTTCATCCAGATTAGTTTTGTGCAACAATTTACAGCTGAGATGTATTATATTTTTGTTGTGGACAAAGCAATAGTTTATTGTCTTTTACTAGCCTTAATATAAGGTTTTCACCTATGAATTAACAATTTCCACTAGTGTATTTTCTCTCAATTCTATCCACAACAAAGTCAGCATCGTAGAATCCAACTGGCTTATAATCTAGGGATTTTTTATAAAGCAACCATATATTAGTTGTTCCATTCAGATACCTAAATATCCTTTTAATATCAGTTAAGTGAGTCTCTCTAGGATCTGATTGAAATCTTGCACACAGACAGACACTGAGAAAAATATTTGATCTAGAAGTTGTTAAATAAAGTAAAGAGCCAATCATACCTCTATACAACTTCTGACAAACCCTAGTGTTACTTTTCTCTTTGCTCAAATTTCATGTTGGATACATGGGAGTTATCACAATCTTGCAATCATCTAGCTTGAACTTCTTCAGAAGCTCCTTTGTGTATTTTTCCTAATAAACATAAACTCGTTCTCTGTATTGATTGACAAGGAAGAACTTCAACTCTACCATCATACTCATCTCAAACTCTTTCTATATTGACTTAGAAAATTATTAGCCAAGGAAAGTATTATTAGAACTAAATATAATATCATCAACATATACTTGGAAAAATAAGATATCATTTTTAAGTGTCTTTTTGAAGAATGTAGCGTCTACTTGCCCTTTTTGAAAACCATTTTCTAACAAAAAATTACCCAGTCTCTCATACCAAGCTCTGGAAGCTTGTTTGAGTCCATAGAGTTATTTTTCAAGTTTGAAAACATCATCTGGGTGGATTGAATCCTCAAACTCAGTTGGTTGTTTTACATATACTTCTTAAGAATATACTCCATTTAAAAATGCACTATTAAGATCCATTTGATATAAAATAATATTATGATTGATAAAGTAAGAGAGAAAAGTAACTTGATTGCTTTTATCCTTGCAACAAGTGCAAAGGTTTCAGAGAAATTTATACCTTTTTGTTATTGTAGCCTTGAGCTACAAGACTAGCCTTATTTTTTACCACTTCTCCTTGCTTATTAAACTTGTTTCTGAATACGCATTTTGTTCTAATAATATTCTTTTGACAAGGTTGGGTACCAGATCCCAAACATCATTCCTTTGGAAGTAATTTAGTTATTCTTGCATTGCCATAATTCAACCATCATTAGAAAGTGCTTCATCAACAAAAGTAGGTTATGTCATGGAGAGTAGTTTTGATATTGAGTGTTTATCTCTAGACCTTGTATTTCTAGGACTATCTTTGTTTCCAAGAATTAACTCTTCTAAATGTGAAGACTTGTATTTGAAGATCTTCTTGGATTATGATGCTTCTGATGAGCCATATTGAGCTTCTTTAGAATCTTTTACATCTGGATGAGCTTCAGAGGTTGGATCATCTTTTAGACCACCAACTTCTAAAGTTCTGATAGCTTCTGAGCATCTTGCTTATGATGGATTGTTAGCTTTTGAACTTCCATCTTCTGAACCTCTAGCTCTTGAGGCGTCTTCATACATGCAAATTTCTGAAAATCTTTGAACTAGCTCTGACAATATTTTTAGGATCTTTGTCAACAAATTTGATGTGTATTGACTCTTCAACCATATTGGTTTCATATTTATACACCCTGTATGACTTTGAGCATTCAGAGTATCCTAAAAAGACACCCTTTTGAGCTTTGACATAAAATTTCTTTATATAAACTTTATTTTTTACAATGTAACATGTACATCCAAACTAATAAAAATAAGAAATGCTTGGCTTTCTTCCTTTAAACATCTCATATGAAGTTTTGTTAAGAATATGTCTAATATATATTATATTCTGAACATAACATGTGTTTACAGCTTCTGCCCACAAGTACTTAGATAAATTGTTTTCATGGATCATAATTCTGGCCATTTCTTGTAAATATCTTTTCTTTCTCTCTACAACTCCATTTTTCTGTGGAGTTCTAGAAGAAGAGAACTCGTGCAGAATTACATGTTTTTCACAAAATGTTTCAAATGGCTCATTTTCAAATTTTCCTCTATGATCACTTCTTACGTTTAAAATATTTGATTCCTTTTTATTTTGTGCTTGTATGCAAAAGATGTTGAACATATCATATGATTCATCCTTAGTTCTAAGGAATTTAACCCAAGTTCATCTGCTATAGTCATCAACTGTGACTAATCCATATTTCATCCCATTGATTGATGTATTACTAACAGGACCAAATAAATTAATGTGAAGTAATTCTAAGGGTCTAGAGGTAGAGTCAATGTTCTTAGTTTTAAATTTTTTTGTTAATTTTCCCTACTTGAATGCTCCACAAAGAGAATCTGAGTGGTAATTGAGTTTTGGAAATCCTTTAACAAGTTTCAACTTGCTAAGTTTGTAGATTAATCTCTAGTTAGCATGACATAACCTTCAGTGTCAAAGCCACTTTTAATCACTCACTGATAGAAGGAAAAGTACCTTCTAATAAACCAATTTAGAAAAATTAATTTTATAAACATTTCTTTTCCTCCTACCTTTGAGCACTGTAGATTTGTCAGACTTATTCATGAGTATATATTTGTTCTTATTAAACATGACTTCATAACCATTGTCACAAAATTGACCAATACTTAGTATGTTATATTTAAGTCCGTCTACTAACTAAACATTATTAATAGATATAAAGGAATTACAAACAACTACCAATGATCTTCCTTTATGGTTTTCTCCAAACCCCGTAGTTCATCCATCTTTTAGAGTTAGGGTTTGGAACATATGTGTTTCTCCCGTCATATTTCGTGAGCATCCACTGTCTAGGTACCATGGCTGCTACTTTTCTTCTCCCTTGAATTATATTTGTGGCAAAAATAATATAAGATTTAGGTATCCATAGTCTTATGGGTCTTTTGGGGTTAGTTCTGACATGTTTCTTCTTACTTTGTACATTACCTTTCATATAGTAATTCTTAGGTTCATCCAGAACCTTAACTACTAATGTCTTGGGTTCTGGTTTCTTCAGAACCTTTGACTTTAGAGCCTTACGTTATGCTTTCTTCAGAATCTTTGACTTTAGAGTCTTAGGTTCTAGTTTCTTCAGAATCTTTGACTCAACAGTTTAAGATTCTCACTGGTTCAGAACCTTTGCATTGTCTACACTAGGTACAAAATAAGAGTCTAACCCTTTCTGAGTAGAGCTTGAAAAATAAGGATTTGTTGGTTTAATCAAGGTTTCAAACCTTATATTAAAAGTTTTTTTTAGATTAACCAAGACCTTCTCTTTTGCTTCTACTTACACTATAAATCATGGATGCAAGTTTAGTTATGTTAAAGCCATTTATGATAAATTTCTAAAGATCCATTTCATGCTTATCAAGAGGTTTAGCAGACACTTCTTTTACTATAGCAATATAATCTCTCTATAAAGCTTTTTTTTTAAAAATATTTTAATTCATATTTCAAAAGATCATATTTCTTTTTCAATATTTTCATGTGTCTGTCTTTTACATGACACCTACCTATGAGGTCTTGATGATAGTAATTAAATCAAAACGAGATAGTTTATAAAATACCTCGTCTTATTCTTTAGAATCTGAACCAGAATCTAAGTCAGGTTATGCTTCAGAAGATGTAAGAGCCATCAAATCTAGATTGACTTATTCTTCATATTTTTCATAGCCTTCTTCATTGTCAAGTTCATCCCATGTTGCCATGAGACTCTTCTTGAACTTGTTTTTGAAGTTGTCTTCTGATAGCTTATGTTCATTGACATGATCTTTTACAACTCTAGACAGTCAACAATGAAGTGATTAGGCTTCTTGTAGTTGAAGCATCCCTTCTGATCCTCCTTATTTTCTCTTGAACTTGATCCTCTGAAGCCATTACTTTTACAATAGAATCTCTTATTCTTCTTTGCCAAATATTGAAATCTTTTAATAATGAAGGTCATTTGCTTATCATCTGAATCTTTTACATGATAAGCTTTTTTAGAATCCCAAACTTGAGGAGCGTTTACAAATTTTATAAAAGATTTCAAATCAAGTGACTTTGACTTCTTAGCAAGTTCATCTCCATTGAGCTTCATCTCATGGATCCAGAGATTGCTGATAAGGATTTCAAGACTTAATATGTTTAATTCTTTGGCCTCCTGAATAGTTGTCCCTTAGGTCTATATCTGATAGGAAGACTCCTAAAAATCTTCTTGATATGATTAGAGGTAGTATATCCTTTACTCACAACCTAAAGTCCAAATACAAGAACTTGAAACCTTGAGAACGTGGTTTTAATATCTTCATCCTCCTTCATTCTGAACAACTCATACTGTTGAACTAGAATGTTGGCCTTTTCTTTCTTAGATTTCCCCTATTAGTAGCACATAGGGATTCAAAAATGGTTTTAGTAGTAGATTTATCAATGATCTTGATGTACTGTGAGTGAGGTAGGGCATCAACCAGAATGCCTCTAACTCTATCATGTTTTTTATAAGTCTTTTTTTGAGCAGGTCTGAGAGGTTTTCCGTTAGTTACCATTCCAACACCATTGGTTAAAATATCAATGTCATCTTCCCGAATATTCCACAACTCATCATCAATACATATGATACAAGTATACATTTTACTCTTCCACCATTCAAACTCAGTAGAGTTTCCACTTAAAGTTGGAGATCTAGTTGTATAATTGTTCTTTTCATAAGTGCTACAATCATGCTTAATAGCAACATATTGATTAGGAGTACCACTATCAGACTAAAAAACTCCATACATATTTTAATATTTTTTCTCAGGAATTTTTTTGCACCATTGTCAAGTGTTTAGCACTGACCATGCTCTGATATCAACTAAAGGCAAGAAAATACAAAAAGGAGGGTTGAATTGCGTTGAATTTTTCTTTCTTTTTAAACTCTTAGTTAGATTCTAAACACAAAGTATAAAATCTGAATCAGAGGTAAGAGGTAGGAAGCGGATAAGTAAAGCAATAAAGAGTAGAGACACAACGAGTTATCCTAGTTCCTCTTACAATTAGAGATTAATTCATTCCTTTTGTACTTACAAGAAATTTTCAATATAATCACACAAAATTATAATTTTTTCAAGCACACAAGTAAGAGACTTACAATGCTCAACACTGAGTAAGAGACTTCTATGTTCAAACGCACAAGCAAGAGACTTCTAATGCGCAAGCACACAAACAAGATATTTCTACTCTCAAGCACACAAGCAAGAGACTTCAATTTCTCAAACACTTAGTAAGAGAGTTCTAACAATCTACCTAACAGATGAAAGATTGTTTGAGATAATACACTTGATATACAACCAGAGGTGTAGAAAGAATACAATAAAAGTAGACTCTTTAAGACTTAGGGATTTCTAAGACATACAAGCATAAGAAATCCTAAGTTAAGCTTGTGTTTTTTTTTGACAGAGTAACAACTCTTTGAATGTCAATAGTTCTATTTTATTTATTCTTTAAGTCTTCAAATATTTTTATAGAAAAGGAAAAGAGTCGTTGGAGAACTTACACAAGAAAGTCTTTTGAGAAGCTTTAATAGAGACATTGAGATGTTTCTTCAAATGGTTAATGTTATTGAAAGCTTGTTGAAATCCCTTTTCTACAAAGGGAATTATCAGTTACATCCCAACAGACTCTATGAGAAAATAAAGCTTAGGTCTTCATATGACAAAGTAGGCTTAGAGTTTGACAATGACTTATCAGAGTCACCTTGCTCCTTGTGCTTTAACTGATTCAAGTTCTGATCTTTAGAAGCAAACTTCTTCAAAGTTTGATCTTCAGAAGTTGACTTCTTTAGACTCTAGTATTCAAACGTTAACTTCTTCAGAGTCTGGTCTTCAACTTCTAATTATCCTTCAGATTTTGTTCTTTAAACTTCTCTTTAGATGTTCATAGTCAGAACCAATACTTGGATTATTCATGAAATTTTAGTCTATTATCTTGCACAATTAAACAAATATTAGTATACCTAATTGTTCTTTAAATACATAGTTATCATCAAAACCTAAAAGACGTGGTACAAATCAATTTTGTTCCAACACCATTATACCACGATACCCAATTGTTCTTAAACAAATTTTACACCTTTGGATAATAAGGGTCTATTTATTATAACAGTACACCACTAACACCTAGTAGATTTCATATTTAATAAACATTACTTTAACCCTTTAAAAATTATTTTGTTAGTCAAATTAGTCTATTTTATTAATTTTTAACTTTAAATGTCTTAGGTGAGACAATATTAATGTGTACCACCATAATATTTTTTAAAACTTTTAACCCCCTAGTATTTTTAATGAATTTTACACCTTTAAATCTTGACCATCTATTTATTATAACTATAAACCAACAACACATAATACTTTTTTATAGATATTTTCATTTTATTCCCTCTTAATTGTACACCTCTTAATTTAAAGTGAAACCACCAACACCTATTAATTAACTGCACACCTCTCAATATTGTCTCACCTTAGTCATTTAAGTTAAAAGTTAACAAAATGAATTAATTTAACTAACATAATAGATTTTAAAGGATTAAAAGTTAATGCTTATTAAAACGTGATCAAGGTGAAACTTTAAATTAAATTAAGGAATCAACCGATGCATTAAACCTAATATTTAAAAAAATAACACAATAATTTATTACAACTAAGTTAAGTAATTTTTAAATAATTTTTCTTTACAAAAATATTAAAAAAAGATAATGAATGAATTAAAAAATACATATTTTATTATTAAATTATTAAGTTTATTATTATATCAATTAAAAAACTAATTAAATTAATAAGTTAAAAAAAAAACATAGGCAAATAGATAGCCGAATGTTCTCTTTAAAAAAGTCGCATGCATCCCCTTGGTCAATGACTAAATGAGTCCTTTCATAAACTAGGGCACTTTGATATTTTTTTTCTTCATATTATGGTATATTGAGATTTGATTTTCAGAATTGGGGACATTTGAAGCAAAATGCCTCCATACTCTTGATTTAGCCTCATGTCACAACAACTACGGTAAAGAAAACTACTTTTCATGAACATGTTGCAACACAAAAGTGCAAGTGCGGTTTTATCATCTCCACAAGGATCAACTGTGTTTTAAAAACAGTTCAATAGTTAATATGACTTTAAGAATTTTATTATCGGTTGTATTTTATTTTGATTTATTTTGACTTGTACTTTGAATTTCTTACTTTGTATATATGTCATTTTCATCATATTAATTATATGGTTTAATTTTTATATATATATATATATATATATATATATATATATATATATATATATATATATATATATATATATATATATATATATATATATATATATATATATATATATATATAAATAAATGATAGTATAACTATAAGATATCATCAAATTCATTAGAGCATATATATATCAAAGTACAAAATATTATTAGTGTGGTTCTGAAGATGCATATCTGAATTATGTCTGATGTGAATACAAAAATATATCTCCGGATTAATTTAGTTTTAAAAAAATAAATTTCAATGAAATACATGTGACATAATATACATTAAATTCTTCCGGAAATATATTTTGAAACTAAATTAAAAAAAATCTTATATATAAAGTGCGTCTAATAATATATTTAAAAAACAATTTTAAATACTTATAAAATACTTTTCTACCACTTAGAGTGAGATTTTCAATTCTCTAAAATATTTTCAAGAATTGAGAAGCATGCAAAATCAAGAATAGTAAACCTGAAAAGGTCTTATCCATGGTTATTGGCCAACACTTTCTAAAAGTAGAGTCAAATATTTATAAAGTTAATAAGTTGAAAGGTCAACAAATTGAGTAAAGTGTAGCTAACAAACACAACATTTCCACCCATTTCTGCTAGATTGATTAGTTAGGTTATTTTCTTTCTCTTTCAACCCATTTTCTACGTTAAACAATCTTAATTCAACTTTTATTTGTGTCACATTAATTCATTAAACGGGTCAATGGGAAAATGAGAAATTAAATCCCTATAATTACAAATTAGTGTACCAAAATGAAAGGAACAAAGATCCCATGAACTGTCTTGGAACAGTTGAAGAAATGACAAAAGTGGGATTACAAAGTCAAAATTTTGAAGCCACCCCCTTATTCTTTTCAAATCAATAGTGCTAATTCAAATTCAATTTTTCAACTAAGTGTTCTATTTTTTTTGTTTCTTCTTTTTTTGGTACAACTAATTTTTTGTTTCTATTATCATTTAAAGTTGTTTTACATCAAACTAAAAACTAACTTTCATTAATAAACAAAATTTAAATATACCCTTACTTTTTGTTGGGCCATTTATATATTTATTATTTAATTGTTAGAGTTTAAAATTTGGGTAGAATAATTTTTTATTAAAATAAATATAAAATAATTGACATATGATCCCCTATTTGACATATTATAAGTGGTAAAGTATTTTAGAAGGATTGTTACTTTCAATTTTTAATATAATATTTTCTTCAATTATATCAATTAATTAACATTATATATGAGTCACATCAATATTTTATTTTATAATAAATAATTAAAAAATAGGTATGAATAGTATATATTTTAGATTCAAGCTCATAATATTTGATTAAACAAAAAAAAGTATTTGCAGGCATGATATTTGATTTTAGAAATTTTAGTAAATTTGAAGAGTTTTTTTAATACTCTTAGATAATATATTTTTTTTATTATTATCATAGATATTTAATTTATTAGAATAATTAATTTGATTCGAATGTTACTTTTGATATTATGTGATTTCAATCCTCTTTTGATTACATTCTCTTTTGATCGCGTCGCAATTGCGAGAATAGTTCTCCTATCTATTAAATAAAATTAATATTTTAACTTCTATAAATAAATACTTTATTATAAAAAAAATACTAAATCACTATTACAAAAAATTGACAAGTAAATTACTATTAATTTAAAATTTGAAAATTACAAACAAAACAAAAAAGTAATAATTTTCCTTAAAAATTTGTAATTAAAAATGAAATGAGAATTTAAATTATGTAACTACTAATTTGTACTCTATCCATTTGACTATTGACCCCAATGCCATCACCTTCTTCCTTCTTATGTTCATACAAGTCCAAGTCTTTAGTCCAACCTTGAGCTTCAAGTTTAACCTTATTCTTCTTATTCCTTCACCATCTTTCTCTTTATCTACTACCAAATTTCTCTAACCTAATTCACAATCCAATCTCAAATTTTCACTTTCTTCCCCATTGAAATTTCACACCATTCTCTCAATTTTTCATAAAAATTCAGAAACTTTACACTGATTTTGCATCTGGGTTTTCTTCATTCTTGTATAAATTCAATTGGGGTGTGCTTAAATTTGCAGATAAACCCTAAAGTTTCAACCTTTATTCAAATCTTCAGAGGTAACAAACATGGGTGCAACTGTAACTGCAACAGGAACACCAGGGTCAAGTGACAGATTGACTGATTCTGATCCAATTGAACTTACAGGAAAAATCATGGTGGTAGCTATAATTTTCCTGTTTGTAGTTGTTATGTTTGTTCTAATGCTTCATTTATATGCCAAGTGGTTCTGGTGGCGTTTTGAGGAGAGAACAGCTCCTCAACCAAGAAACCGCCGTCGCAGACGGCGGTTTCAATTTGCTCCTGGTCAAGATCCTATCTTCTATGGTAGTGGAACTCACCAAATTGGACTTGAAGCTTCAATTCTTAAGTCTTTGCCTGTTTTGGTTTTCAAACCAGAAGAATTCAAAGATGGGTTGGAATGTGCTGTTTGTCTTTGTGACATTGTTGAAGGAGAAAAAGCTAGACTTTTACCAAAATGCAATCATGGGTTTCATTTAGATTGTATTGATATGTGGTTTCAATCTCATTCCACTTGTCCTCTTTGTAGGAATCTAGTTTCTAATGAATCCTCTAAACCTAATAGCACTTCAAATGCTCAAGAGATGAATGTGTTAGTTTCATCAGAAAGTGAAAATTTGAGTCCTATGAATGGTTTAGAGTCTTCAAACTTTCCAACAAATGTTTTGGTTTTTGGTAATTGCCAAACCCAAACCCAAACACAAGTTAGTTCTATCGGTGTTTCTTTGGAAGAAGGAAGTTCTCAACATCATCAACAACAACAACCACCTTGTCCAACATCATCATCATCTTCTTTAGCTAGTGATAATAATACAATGTTGGTGATTGATATACCATTACCAAGTGTTGAAGTTGAAGTTCAAGATGAGATGAAATCACCAATGTCAACAAGATTAAGGTCATTTAAGAGGCTTTTAAGTAGGGACAAGAAGTTAAGTCCTTGTGGTCCAAGTTCTATGGATGTTGAACAAGGCCAGAGCTAGCAGGGACCTCTAAAACAGTTATATTTCGGCTGCAATTGCGGTTGAGAGAGTAAATTAAGAGCTATGCTACTTTCCTTTCAATACTTGTGCACATAATGGCTAAGTGAATCATTTCAAGTGTTTATATTGTATAAATTTATGACAGTTAGTTTATTCAGAAGATGAGATTTGTAGTGTTATTGTTTCCATTTTAAACTTTACTTGCTATTACAATGATAATATGGATGAAATGGAATAAGCAAGTTTTTACCACAAAAACAGTATCAGAAGGTGTCGATATTAATTCTGTCAGTAAACATTTTTACATAGAAAACGGAATATAAATAGAATCGTTAATTCAATTCAGTTGGTAGCTGCATGAACATCTATGTGCAAATGTCATGGTTTAAAATATGCGACATTCTATTTATTCACCAATGAATGTTGTGAAATTCGAATCATTCGACCAGTAAAAAAACACGGATTAGAAAAGAAATGAATAAATTAGTGGTTATTTCAGCATCAAGAAGGTTGATAAACTAATGGTTAAGGTAGAATATCACTCTCTTTTGTTTAGGTACCCTTTTCACAACTCTAAAAATCCGACAAAGAAGCTTTCTTAAAATAATTACTTATATTCTTGTTATTTCGGTTGCCTAGACAATGGCAGGCACATGTGCATTTTTTTCTTAATCATGTTGTCTTTTTGACAATCCATTGACTAATGCTACCAATGCCTTTTTAGCTTTTTTCCCTCCTAACCTTAGACCTTTAGGTGATTCTTCATTGCCTCTAGGTTAGGGAGTTCACTATGGATTCAAGACTAAAATGGTAAAAATTCAAGACTAAAATGTCAAACTTCATCAAACTCAAACTTTAAAAAAATACATATTCATTCATCACACTATGTTTCTGTTACATCAGTCAGCCAATGACTCAGACATAGTCATCAATAATAACTTTAAAAAATTGAAGTAATCGAATGTAACTATTTTGATATCATATTAGCGTCAGACACTAACACTAACACAACACATGTTAACCACCGAAAACAGTTACATAACTAGTGACGCAAAGAATCAAGTAACCTTATAAACGGGACCATAATTTTGAATAGGACGAGTACTATTTTGTTGATCTAGAGTCATATATGGAATCTCATTCTCCTCTCTCTTTGTAGATTTAAACAAACTTGTCAAAGGTCCAGAAAATGGATGCTTGTGTTTCCCATCATAACCTTTGTAAGAGTAATGCATTATAGGACCAGAAACATGACCTTGCCTTTTCTCAGAAACCTTGTTGGATGCTTCTTTAACCTTATTCTTATCAAATTTCCACCATGAAACTAATGTACTCTTCCACGATTTCTTTCTCTTTCCCTCTTTCTCTGATCCTTTTCTCTTAGATCCTTCTTCAGGATACACTAACGAACTCTTCTGCTTTGTTTCTTGTCCATGTTCCTTTGCTTCCTCCAAAAACTAATGAAAAACCAAACCAAAACAAAAAGAGGAAAAAAAAACATGTTAATGAATACAAACAATGTTGAAAAACAAAAAACAACAATTGAAAAACAAAAAACATTACCTGAGAAAAATCCTGTTGTAGATCAAATCCATAATCATCAAAATGGTTTGGTTGAGGTGAAAACTTGTTCATCATTATTACGAACAAAAAAAAACACAAACTAAGTGAATGCAGCATAACAGTGACAGCAGGGGATCTAATTTCCTTGAAATGACACTAAATTATAAACCATTTTTTTAACAAGGTACTTTACGCAAATTTACAAATTCAGCACTAATTTTTTTTTCACTGTCTGATACGAAAGTAAACATGTTTTGTTACAAAATGGTAACAAGGTCCTGCAAACTATGATTTCTTTACAAGAAATGATTCAAGAACACAAGACTTAGGATTCTTCATAGGAGGACCTTTTTCTCTCCTCTCTAGTTCATCAAGCCTGAAAGTGATCAACTTATCCCAATTCCCTCCTTCAAACAGTACTCCTGCTTTACCATCAGTGATTCTTTGAACAATACCACAGTACATGTAAAATGGATTATTCTGATTCTTCACTATAGCAATCATTCCTGGAAGTAACATAGGAAGTTCCGGTGATTTCGCCTTTTCTGACGATGAAAGTTTAAGTCTTTTCTCATCTGTATCAGGTTTTGGAACAGGGTTTTCTTCAATGAATTTCCTCAACCCTTTTTCACCTCCTGGAAACCCTCCAGTTAACCCCATTAACTCTTTCTCAAAACCTTCTTCTGCAACACTTTCAAAGGACTGTGATGAGTTGTTATTAGCTGCTTCTGATGATGGTGGTTGATTCTGATCATCAAAACCAATTTCTCTTTTGAGCTCTTTTTGAAGTCCTTCTTCTCCTTTACAGAGTCCTCTGCCTCCCATGATTTGCAGCAGGTCGAATTCGGCACATATTCGTGCTGTTTTGTAGGTTGGTTTGCTGTGAAAGATGGAAGCTTTGTTGCTGTGAGGATAAAAATGAGTGAGATTTTCTTGGCCTAAGAATTTGGATCTAAGAAGAGAGCCATGAAGGGTATTAAGGGAAACAAAGGAAGACATTTTTAACTAACTATTAAGAAAATTGGCTAAAGAGCAGAAAGTGGAAGGGAAAGAAAAGAATCATAATCTAATTCTGGCCATAGAATAATTGGATAGGCCTATCTTTTTCTTGAAATGAAAATTCTAGTAGAAAATGTTCATCCCATTTAATCTTGACCACAAAGTTTATTCTGAGACAAGAATTGCTAAAAACATCATAATGTGCTTCCACATCAACTTTTGTTTTGTTTTTTGGCATATTTTCCAAACAATTGTTTTAGAAAATAATTTCTTTTGTTTACAGAATAATATTTCGATTACTCCATGAAGGTCAAACAAAATGAGTTGACTTGAGTTTTTCAAGAATTTAGATTTATTTTACAACAATCTGAATGGTAAGTAACAACACTCAATTGCTGAACAAGGAAGCCTTATACGACAATTTCGTTTCTGCTTCATTTAAGCTTCAGTTGTAAGTGTTAAGTTAACGCCGTCTTTAAATGAAACCGGATTAATTTTTAGAGTTTGAACCAATCTAGTGATATCCATAGATATGTCGGCTGGGGACTTTACACCTCGGTCAACATGCAGTAAAGAACAATCAGAGAAACAAAAGAAGTCAAATGAAATCATGTTACAGAACTGCTCAAATGGCCATCAAAAGATGAATGAAAAGCTTTGACGGCTATGACACTGAATGAGAAAACAAAAAATAACTTGAATCCTTGATTACGAAATAACATCTTATTCTGTAACACAGAATGAGGTTAATAATTTCTTCATGAAGACGCGGAAAATGCAGATGAAGAAAGAAAGCATGAAACTTATTCTGTATCACAAATTTTATTTTGTGATAAATGAAGCATAACACATACCGATGAAGCAGACACTGGTTTGATTAATGACGTGTCATACCCTCTGATTTGTGCAACAGCCTCAGCCATTTGAACGCGTGATACCCTATCTGGTCCACCAACATTAAGTAACAACTGCATTTGTTTGCTCCCTGTGACAAGAATCAGAAATCAAATCATGAAAGAAAAATCGATAAGTTTAAGCTAGTTCAAAGAACACCCAGAAGTGTAAGACTAAATACCTAAGGAAATTATAATAAATGCACAAGAAAAAAAGTTGCTAGAATATTTAACTTGTACACTAGAAAATGAAAATTTCTGGCATAATATTTTCATAGGTAATAATGATTGACCTTCTCCAATAAAATTATATTTTGCAACCTTAAGAAAAGGTCTAACTGAAAATCAGTTTCATTAAGTATTTTGCAGTGTATTGCATGTCTAACCGATATAAACGAGGTTATTTACAAAAACAAGTGTACCTGATATCCATTGGTTTGTTAAAGCTAGTATGATAGTTACGAGATCCTTAACATAAATCGGACAACGGAACTCATCATGAAAGAACTCAACTGTTTCTCTTTTAGAAAGGACACCGTCCATCCACTGCAATAGTTAGACGGTATAAGTAAATCATACATTAAGAAGTAATTATAAGAATTATAAGAAGAATCTAATGAGCAATAATAGACAAGTGTAATATTTGCAACAGCGTTGAGCAAAAAATAAGTAAATGATGAGCCAAGCACTACCACCGTCTTTTAAGAAAGAAGCGTCTTATTCATCATGCAATAAGTAGCAAAACTTACAAGTATCATTGACATGTCAAGTTTCATCAATCCAAATGCTAGAAGCATTAGTTTTCCAATAAATCCAAACAAGGTCAAACAACTTAATTAAGTGCTTATCATGTAAGTGTCAATGTATAACCTACTTGTATATGAAAAGATAGAATCAAACTAAATCATTTTCATATAAGCTGTGTTATCATCAGCTATCCTAGAGAGTTATGAAAATAAGCTGAAAACAGCTTATGAATATGTTATAAGTTGCTTCCATAAGTTCTCTCGCACAGTTTTGCAAGTAATAAACTAAAATAAGTCAATCTAAACAGACCCTAAAAATGCACCTGAACAGGAAGAGATTTTGGAACTGGTAAGAGAGTTTGTGGCCCATAGATGATACTGCTTCTCAAAATTGCAAAGTTTGGGAAATTTTCCGAAATGAACTTTTCCGCCACCAGTTTAGTTTTTCCATAAACATTAACAGGAATAGCAATGTCTTCTTCCTTGTAAAAGGACTTCTCCCCTTCATAAACTAATGAGAACAAACATAAATTACAATTTAGCTGAAAATCAGTATAAATGAAAATGGATATGAACAACCAATACAATATATCGATCACGATAAGATCGGTTTACCTTGATCTGTGGAGAGATAAATGAGAAGGGTACTGTTCTGTGTAAAGCTCTGCATCCATTTTACAAGGGATGATGGTACATTAATAGCATTTGCAGTATCAGGATCAATTTCACATGCGCGAGGCACCGAGATCGCAGCACAATTGATAACCACGTCAGGCTGCCAATAACAAACCGACAGTCTAACAATAAACTGTTTTGAATAAGCTATAAATCGTTTATAAGCTGTGTTTAAGCTCTCTCAAACTGTATTGAAGTGTCTGCGAATGTAGATAAGCTAAAATAAACTTATCCAAACAGCCCCTAAATTGCTAACAACGCACGTCTAACTTGTTGTAATGCTGATTGGTAGCCCTTTTACATTCTGTATTGAATCGGATCACCCTAATTACTAAAAAAAAGTAAGAATCAAGTTTTGTGAGTGACCTAATTGAAATGAAAGTTGGGAGAGTGGAAAAGAGAGAAAAGAACCTGGCCGAATTCGTTGGAAATGGCTTCAAATCCTTAATCTCGGTCCTGCCCTTTGTTGTTGACGTAGAGTGGAGACTGAGTCGTGCTTTTCCCATTGTGTTATGTGTGTAACGGTCGGTCGGGCTCTTACCAAAATCACTGGTCTTTATGTGCTTGGTGGATGGGTTCTTACCCAGATCATGGCAGTCGGGTACTCACCGAGATCGTGCATAGGTCTTTAAGACCCACATAATGCAAGCATAAAAAAATCAGATAAGTTAAAAGCAAAAAGGACTAAACCAGATAGATAAAAAGCACACAATATTATGAACTCATACTCTCACATTTAACTAAAGCACACAACAGTACTAAATAAGTACCTTTAAGCCCCTTTAACGTGGAGTTTTGAAACTTGATAAGAGATGGGTGGAAATCAACTCACAAAACTGAGAAGGGCGAGGACGAGGAAGGCATATGCAAGGTACTACCATTTTTCGGTGCAGCAGCTGGCACTCCAGACAGCAGTAACAGTGGTCACATGGCAGAGGCAATCAGGCATCATGGTGGTTGGAGCCTGCTCCAGAAACATGGAGGTTAGAGTTTTACAATTTTGGTTTCTTGATGATTAATTAGCCATCAGTCGAGGAAGGAGTCTTGGTTAATTCACCCATCTTCCAGATCTTGTTGACCGGTATTGCTATGATGAGCCCGTTGTTGCCACGGTGGAACATCTTCACCCTTTCAGGCCTGATACTCGAGAGCTGTGTTTGGTACAAAATAGTTTGGTTACTCGGTCATTCAGAACATAACCTGCAGACCTGATGCTTGGAAAAGGCTGAATTATAAAGCAATGCTTCAAAGCTAATGAAGAAGCATAAGTATACTCGAAAAAAATGGTAGTGCACGATTCTGTTCATTATATAATCGTTATACTTTACACCAGAACTCAGAATCACAAACTTCTTAGGCGATTAAACATCTCGACTGACACTTTCAACAAATCGGAATTACAAAATGAAGATGCTAATGAACTCCAAACAGAAATTTCAGGAAGTTTCCCCTGGCTAATCATGTCCTCCAACCACATAACAGCTTCGTATTGCCGACCTAAGGAACAAAGACCCTCAATGAGCAAATTGTAACTATTGGCACAAGGCCAATATGATTTAATTGACATTTGCTCCAAAAGTTTGCTTGCTTCAAGATACTTTCTCTCATGACAAAGCATCTCTAGTAAAATGCTATACGTTTCTTTGTCGCCCATGCAACCTACCTTTTTCGACATCTTGTTCAAGCTCTCAAGCACTAATGTCGAACTTCCAACATTACTAAGGTTTTTCAAGAGAATATTATAAACCCTAGCATTTGGTAGACAATTGACTTCCACCATGTCCTCTTCAATTACCTTGATCGCTTCATCGACCTTATCAACCTTGCACAATGCAGCTACCTTTGCCTCAAAAATCAAATGTTTTGGTTTAAAGCCTTTGTTTTTCATTTCAACGATAACTTTATCCGCCTCGTCTATCTTACCTTCTTCGTATAGATCAACCGCCATGGCATTATAACTAGCAGTGCTAGGAACTGAACCCCTTACCAAAGCTTCGTGAATCCACCGTTTAGTAACTTCCGCATCTTTACCATCACCACACTGACTAAGATCAAGTTGGTTATAGCATCGCTTTGGAGCTTTCAGTCCTTTCCTCAAAATCTTACCAAGAATTTCCACAGCTTCTTCGAACTTTCCATCATCACATAAAGCATCCAAAAGAGTCCTATAGATTACAACATCCTCGCCATTACCTTTCAGAGAGATTCTCCAAAACATTGAATACAACAAATGAGTAGCCTCATGTAACCTCTTATCCTTACACAATCCCTTCATTACAACAAGATAACTATCTCTATCAGGATAACAACCTTGATAATCCATCTCTTGAAATATCTGCAACGCCAAATCCGATCGACTCTTCCGACACAAAGCATACATAAGCAAATTCAACGCCCGAACGCGAGACTTCACTTCCCAACCACAAGAACTCTCAACAAAAAGACCATGAGCATCTTCAAGCTTACCCTCATTCACCATTATCTCCAAAAGGGTATTGAAAGATTGCGTCCAATTCACACAGTTAAACTGAGGAATCTTCTTATATAGAGAGATTGCTTCATCTACTAGCCCTTGTTTTGCATATGTCTTAATTGCGGACACAAAGACGGAATCTTTGCACTCACATGAATCTTGTTTCATTTGCTCAATCAAATCACTCATCTCTTTGAGTCTACTTGATGATCCAAGGATAGTGATCATGGTGGCATAAACAGGACCATTGTGGGAATATTTAGGGTATTTTGATTTGGCTATGTTGAAAATTTCCAAAGCCTTTAAAGGGTTCTTTTGAGTTCTTATAATCTGAGAAAGCTGAGTTGGATTTAACACTCTTGGCCACCTTATATTCATAGTTATACTTTTGCAAAGCGATTAGCTTATAGGGTTTAGGGTTTAAATTTGGAGTAGAAGAAATAGAAAATCAACAGAAAGAATCTCAATTTCAGAAAAAGTTTGAAAAACAAGAGTAAAAACAAACCAGAACGGTGGCGGCGCTGGAACGTTGTTGACAATGAAACGTCGGTGAGTGGCGGGAAGAATTGATTGATGGGTATGTCGGTGGTTGTTGTTGACGGAGACAACGACGAAACTGAACTGTGGAAGGAGAAGAACCGCAGTTTCAATCCAAGAAAATCAGGTGATTACCAAGGCCCCTAAATTCGAAAGCTAGGAATTTAAGCCGAAGATAACCTCCTAACCTTCGAAGAATCGAATCAGACAGCTAAGAATCAGCAGAAGACAGGAAACAGAGGTTGAAATCAGGGATAAGATTAAGAAATTGGGGTTAGGGTTAGGGATCGGGGGTTTTTCCTGTTCATCGTGTTAATTGAGTTTGATTGGTATAGTATAGTTATCTTAATAGAAAACTATTCTTTTACGCCGTACTAAAGAGTTGTCTTGATACTGTCCAAAAGAAAAAGGAATTTTCTCGATTTTTTTCCATGGATAAAGAATCCTTGCTGCAAAAGATAGAGGTCCCAATTGGATAAATCCAACAACGCAACTAGGGCTGGAAATGAGTCGAGTCGAGTCGAACTCACCTCAGCTCGGCTCAACTCGTTAAGAATTGTTCGAATTCGAGTTCGAGTTCGAGTTTGACACGAACTTTTTTTTAAGCTCAAACTCGACTCGTTATAAGTTCACGAACAGTTCGGTTCGACTCGTTAGGTTCATCTCATTAGGTTCAGCTCACATGGTTCACGAACTTAAAAACTATTTTTTTTAAATATATATATTTTTTTAGTATATTTGACATTTTAAATAAATATATATATTTTAAATAAAATATTAAAATAAAATAAAAGTTATCATATTGAAATTTAACTTTATCTTCAAAATTTACTAATTCAAAACCTAACAACTTTCAAGAGAAACATTTGAGAGTCTAATTCAAAAACTACTAAATTGAAGATTAAATTTGTCTAAGATTTGAAGTAAATATTTAAACCTAATCTTAAAGACAGTATAATTCTTTTCATATGGAATCGAGTTGACTCATGAACCTAACGAGTCGAACTATGTATAGTTCAAGTTCAGCTCATTTAGTTAACGAACTTAATTTTTCGCTCATACTCAACTCATTTGGTTCATGAACCTAGTTCAACGATTTAATTGTCGAGTCGAATTCCGAACTATCTTCGAGTTGGTTTGGTTCATTGCCAGCCCTAAACGCAACAGATGCTCAAAGGTAGATAAGGAATATATAAATTTCAGTATTAAATGAAAAATATAGGTTACTACTGTATTATTTATAAATTGTAGTTGGCCGTGGTTTCGACTACAATGAATACCGTTGGTTTTGTAATTGTTCCGACGCTCACATCCACTTGAATCACCCCCTGGTGGTTCCTACTTTTCCTTCATAATTCGACAAAACTATATTATGTGGCTTTGTATCAGCGTCATGCTTTCCTATTTTGGTCAGCAAAGAATGTGGCATCAAGTTTACCGCAGCGCCACAATCCACCAGTATTTTGTTGATGGAGATGTTCTCCACTTTTGCTGTAATATACAACGGTTTCAGGTGGGTCCTCATCTCTTCAGTGGGTCGTTCAAAAAAAACGTTTTGCTCCTCGACACAGCCGTTGTTCATCACGTAATAGCATACAGGTTTATGTGCTGCCATTTCCCACTCAGCGTCTGCGCCTGGTTCTTCGACCTCTGAAGAAAGCTAGTTTCTTCATGTTATAGAGTTAGATCCAAGGTGGAGATTTGTGAGATATTGGATCGAACTCTAGTGTTGTCGAAGTCTGTTCACAAGTAATGCGTGTTGTAGTCGAAGTTTGTTCTAACATGCATTAGTCAATATTGCTAGGGTTGTTAGCATGTTGAATTGGGCCTTGCTTGTAAGTCCAATTGTTTAAGTTATCTTGTACCCTAAGTTAGCTTGTAATGGGTAATTGTTAAAAAACCCATTAGGTTAGTGTGCTATTTTATTATAAATAGGATGCTAGTTTCTCAATCTTGGAATAAGGAAAAATAGGAAGATAAAATCCTAATTTCAAGGGAGAGAGGTTATTTTGTTATTCTTGTATACTTGTAATCTTGTTCTAAGAAAAAGGAAAGAATAGCAGTTTAATAACCAATCCTTGTTGTTCCTTGGTGTTTTACCTTATTTTCTTTGTTAACCCTAACCCTTGTGAGTTTCTTGATCATTAAGAAACTGTTTATACTTTGTTTAAAGGTATCCGATTCACAACAGAGACTATTGGGGTATTTTTTTTATTATTATTTTTATATAGGGTTGCAGAAACAGAGTTTTCTTCTTTGGGCTTTATCTCCCAGGACATCTTCTACGATAACTAAAAATTGAATTGTACTTTTTCCTCAGTGATCATGCATCTAAACATGTATAAATGATCAAATGATTATTTTGATATGCCATTACCAATAAACATTGCTACAGTATAGTCATTATAATTATAATGGCTTAAATTGAAAGCATACTACTTTATTTTGATGCCAAGAGGAGGGGTTGAACTTTTTTATCAGTTACATTGTTTTCACAACTTACTTCTCAGCATCAAGCCTGACTTTTCTCATGAAAGTGATTTTATGGATAACCTATAAGTACCTGTCTTTGGCATTTACAGGCTTGGGTGGCTGATCCGTTTCATTAGCCATTCTGTAATATCCAGCTTTACAAGTGCTTCAGCTATCGTGATTGGTTTATCGCAAGCAAAGTACTTTTTGGGGTATGATATAGCTAGAAGTAGCAAGATTATACCGTTGGTTAAAAGTATAATAGTTGGAGCTGATAAGGTATGCAAAAAAATTTGAAAATGAATATCCATTGAAGTTTCTTCCACTAGGTGTGATTATCTACCAAATTTTCTAGTTAAAAAAACTTATGCTTGTAGTTCTAGAATACCTATAGACGTTACTAAATTATTTAGGATACTAAAGAAATTAGGATAAAGTTTGATGAAATACAAAGTTAGGTTTTGTAGGGTGGACTGTTGGTGGAAATGGATTTGTTGTGTTTTTAATATTTATTTCATTAAGTTTGATGAAATACAAAGTTAGAGACTACAAACTCAATTATACATCCTTGTATTCTCCCTCTTTGGATTTAGATTTTTCCTCTGGCCACCTTGGTTGAGTAACGTGTATTTATGTTACCCTTGGATAGAGTTTTGAAAGGTGTTAAAGACTCCTCATAGCATAAACTATTAGTTAGGCGCAACTGCATCATAAGAATGTTTGGTCTCAAACAGAAAACAAGTTATATTAAATCGATGAGACCCATGACAGAAAATAAGCTTTATAGTTAGTCTGAATGCTAACAGTATGAATTCTTGTCTCAGTAAAAGTTGCAAATACATGTCTTTCATGAGTTTTTAATTGTCAATTATTGTGGGAAAAGAAATTCTCTAACAATGGTTTATGTGTGTTGTGTTTGTGATTTTCATGTCGAATCTTTTCACCAACTTTGCTTTCGTGCGACTATTTGCTTTAATAAACCTTCTTCTTAATGCAGGTTTTGTTATCTAGAATAAGCTTCTTCAATCCAAAGGGTGTTTCAAGTTCATATGGTTCTGGCCTTCAAAAATATCAGAAATCTGCCGAGGCTGTAATGTGCGGCCTTCTTCCAAATTCTCCAACAGCCACAACAAGTAGAACCGATACTCCGATAGTAATGTTACCTGCCGAGGTTCCAGTTTTCGTAATATATTTTAACTGCTATATGTTTTCTAATTAGATTTTTATTTTTCTCTGATATAGATGGTTTGATATGGGTGAGTGAATGGAACTCTTTGCAGCAGCCTGTTGCATCGACATTCATTGGCACAAAGCAAAATGAATAACAAGATGTGGGGAACTATGAGTGGTGAAAACGATGAGGATGGTTTAAGGACTTTGAACATTAGCCAATGTGCATCACTTACTCATTCAGTTGTTCAGACTGTTTGTGACTCATTCCCTGCACTTCACAATGGTGCTTTGGTTGTGTTACTACATTGAAATTTATGTTGAATAATTTAAATTTAGATTTTATATGGTTCTTAGAAGTACTAATTTTAATTTCGTTAAACAATTTGGTGCATGGACTACTCCAGTGTCTACAGGATTCAAGAAACTCAAATCTATGATTTTTAGTCTCATTTTGTTCATAAATTGTTCTTTAAGTAATCAGTTTAATTTTGAATGATTGTTTGTTAATAGGAGCATGTAACATTTTGTGAAATTGTTTTCTAAGGTGTTTAAAACTGTTATAAAAAGTTTTCCAAACTTTTGTCCTGAGATGCACAAAAACTATAAACAAATATCAGATGAAGTTTCTAATTAATTGAATTGAAAAATGTTTAAAAAAAATCATAATTTTTAAATGGGTTTAAAATTGGATTGGCCCAACAATTAGCTAAAACTGAAAAAAAAAACGATCTAGTTAACCGAACCCAAAAAACCCGAATCCAAAAAAACCGATAGTTGAATTGGTTGGAATTGGGTTAATATATATCACCCGATGGCGGATTGAGGTTTTGGACTCGAACCCGAACCGATGCCCATACCTACTAAAAATCATAATAAGAGATGAGAGAAATATCTAAAATAGTACACAAAACTTCTCATCAATAAAAAAACTAATCAATATTGTTACTTTTCATATAATAATTTTCCTTTTACCTATAATACCCTTAGTTAATTATTATTCATTTTACTTTTTCTCTCTAAAATTATCCGGGAGCAATTTTGACAAAATTGCATTACAATTAAAAAGAAACAAAAAATTATCAAGAAAATGACACTAAAAAAAAAAGGAGTATATCTTAAATTGATGCTTAAAATAAATTAAGACAGAATCTTCTTATTTTCTCTATTTGGTACTCATTTGCCGTTCACACTTAATTGTATCACTTTCATCGTGAAATTCAATTTCAATATAGAAATGAAACCATATAAGTCACAATAACTAATCTTTTTACAATGTGCTGACATCAACTGATAACCGTACAAAATTGTTTCTGCATGCATTCTGTTAATTCAGGCATCTGCTACTTTTAAGCGCGGAACAATATTCATTGATTGGAGTTCCTGAAATTTTGAAACACAGATTAAATTGATTAACATATACATACATCAGGTATAGTAATTAGTATATCTAGGAGGATCCAACACATTCATTACCTGAATCAAGAGTTTGCATGCATATGGTAGCTTCATGGTAGAAATCTGGTCTCCATTTTTACAAGATGAACAAACACCAGTTTTCAACTTATGGTTGTAATATCCTAACAACCCACACTTTCTACATACCTGAACTTCATAAGGATCACTCGATAACATGAGTCGCTCAAAAATCAACATACTAGCACCATACGCAATTAAGCAATCACGTTCCATTTCTCCAACTCGTAGACCTAAAAATATAACGAAAAAAGTGATGTTAAGCTCAATAATTAACCAATATTTATTAACGGAGATCTCAAAGCATTCCACTTATTCCATTGATCCCACCATAGTTACTAGTAAAATGCTAATTTGTGGATATGTATATAGCAAATGGAGATACACTTAATCTGTGATTAGGGGTTGAAAATGATAAGAAGGAAGTAAGAAAAACACATGATATCCCATTTTATTATGAGAAACAATTCAATTCTTAAACATTAATGGCTCAAATAATACTCCAAATAAGTCACTTATTAATTGATAGTTACCATAAGAAAACCTCAACAGCTACAAGTAAAATGGAAGTATAAAACTTTTACCATAAGTCTCATTTAAATATACAAATTAACACAATAGCATGTATAAATTCAAAAACACATCAAAAGCATAAATTGAACACCTCCATTTTTAGCTCTCCCTTCTGTAGGCTGTCTAGTTAGCAGGGTACGAGGGCCACTACCACGAGCATGCATCTTATCGAGCACCTGAACATCAACAGATGTTTTGCTGGTGAGTTTATTGGTATGAATATAAGGTAAGTTACCACTACAATGAATAATAAACTTCCCTAAGCAATATTAGAATGCCATTGTATTAATTTGTGCCCTAAGGGCACATGTTAAGAAATCCATAAATAGAAATTTTGTATTAGAAAAAGTAATAAAAGAATTAATTATAAACTTTTGATAAAAACAATACAAAGTTTCAAGAAAACATTTCTACATTTAGTTCTTAACATGTGCCCCTAGGGCACAAGTTAGCATTACCCTTAATAAAATAAATATTTTCAATTTCATCTAGATCACTATACTAACAGCAATATTTCACCACATTAATGATCAAACCTTTACAGTGAAACATAAAGAAACATAAGACTAACTTCATTTTTTATAAAATGATTTCAAACTCACCATATGTTTTAATTTCTGATAGTATATTGGCCCCATAAAAATATATGCTTGCAATGGGCAACCCGTAATACCTAAAAAAAAGATGAACCATTACACCTCTTAAGATTGATAAAAGCCTGTAAAATCTAATCAATGCAATTATGCTTCGGAACCCTGTCAAAATTCATGGATTAGGTCAAAATCACATATAAGCAAGCACTAAAAAGGCCGCTGATTAGCTTCCTTATTTGATCAGTATTACTATTCTAGTATTTGTTTAAATAAGTATTACCAAATAATGCCCACATTAGCTCTACAATTCTTTTTCGCTAATTTCACATAACTCAGTACCAAAAAAGTTACGGTGTTACTCACCTATTCTATTCTGTAGAAATATGGAAATGTTTTTTATATCTTGTAAAGAATACATAAGAGGTATTTATAGACTATACATCTATCTAAATAAGGGTGTAATTATTCTCCCTATAAATGCTAATTATTCATAATAAATTGTATAGGATAGCAGCTCATAATGAGCTGTATGATATTCAACATATTCTAATAATAATAATACTAATATTACAATACTCCCCCTCAAGCTGAGGAATGGATATCTATCATCCCCAGCTTGCGAGTAAGATCTCGAAACCGCTCCAATGGGAGTCATTTGATGAGCACATCAGCTAACTGGAGTCTTGATGGGACGTACTGTGTAGAAATAAGACCACTATCCAATTTCTCTTTGATGAAGTGTCGGTCTATCTCTATATGCTTTGTTCTGTCGTGTTGGACCGGATTGTGAGCAATACTAATAGCAGACTTATTATCACAGAAAAGTCTCATAGGAGCTTCATATTTTATTTTCAAGTCATCTAGAATGATCTTCATCCACAACAATTCACAAACTCCTTGAGCCATGGCTCTAAACTCTGCCTCTGCACTTGATCTGGCAACTACATTCTGTTTCTTGCTCCTCCATGTCACTAAGTTTCCACCTAAGAACATACAATATCCAGTGGTGGATCTCCTGTCAACAATCGACCCTGCATAATCTGCATTAGTATAGACCTCCATAGACAACTGCTCACTTTTCTTGAACAATAGACCTCTTCCTGGGCTCATCTTTAGATACTGCAGGATTCTATCCACAGCCTGTAAGTGCCTCTCCTGTGGATCATGCATGAATTGACTGACAACACTAACCGGATATGCTATGTCAGGCCTGGTGTGAGATAGATAAATGAGCTTTCCCACAAGTCTCTGGTATTGAGCTTTATCAACCCTTGGACTTTCCTCATCACTCTCAATCCTGTGGTTTTGCTCTATAGGCACTCTACTGGGTTTACAACTTGCCAGTCTCTTTGAGAAGGTCAAGGACATATTTTCTCTGAGAAATGAAAATGCCTTGTTTTGAGTATGCTACTTCCATACCTAGGAAATATTTCAACTTTCCAAGATCCTTCATTTCAAACTGAGCTGCCAACTCCTTCCTCAAATTCATCATTACCTGCTATGATCATATCATCTACGTAGACTAACAAAAGAGTTAGTTTACCATTTTGAGAATGCTTTATAAAGAGAGTATGATCACCTTGGCTTTGTTTATAACCCAAGGACACCATAACATGAGTGAGCCTTCCAAACCAAGCTCGAGGTGATTGCTTGAGCCCATATATGACCTTCCTTAATCTGCAAATCTTATTACTTCCTGAAGTAGGGTCATATCCAGGTGGGATCTCCATATACACCTCTTCCTCCAAATCTCCATGCAAGAAAGTATTTTTCACATCAAACTGTTGCAACTCCCAATCAAAGTGAGCTGCCAAGAAAAGAATGATTCTTACAGTGTTCATTTTTGCTACTGGAGCAAATGTCTCTTCATAATCAATTCCATAAGGTCTGGGTGTATCCCTTTGCATCTAGCCTCGCCTTATATCTGTCCAGTGTGTCGTCGGATCGGTATTTTACCGTATATATCCATCTGCAACCTATTGGCCTCTTGCCATTTGTCTTCTCAATAATCTCCCAAGTCCCATTTTTCTCTAGTGCATGCATCTCTTCATTCATGGCTTGAATCCAGTTCTTATCCTTTAATGCTTCTTGTACTGATGTAGGGACTCTAATAGAGTCAATAGCTGAAATAAAACTCTGATGCTGCACGGAAAGTTTTTCAGTAGACACAAACCGGGATATAGGGTATTTAGTACAAGACCTTTTTTCTTTTCTCAAAGCAATAGGTAGGTCATCAAGGTTCAGCTCACAAGAATTACTAGGCTCAGGGTTGGGAACACTTACCTCAGGTTCAGACGATTGGACTTGTTGGGGCAGAACGGGTTTACCTTTCCACCTTTTTCGCTGGAACTGTAACTTGTATCTGTCAACATTATTACGCACCAGTATTCGTACATCACCACCATCCTCATCATTATTATGCACCGGTATTGATACATCACCACCATCCTCATCATTATTATGCACCGGTATTGGTACATCACCACCATCCTCATTAGGCATCAAAGGCTCTTGTATTACATGAATAACAGACAATTCAGGAGACGGCTCTGGGTCTGGTATTAAAGGAATAACAGGAAGAATAGACAACTCTGAAGACTCAGCTTCTTGATTATTCTCCCCCTGAAGCTGAGGACTGGGATAAAAAGACTGATTTCTGAAAAGTAACATCCATGGATATATATAGACACGACGACTAGGAGGACGATAACACTTGTACCCCTTTTTATCTGAAGCATATCCTATGAAAATACATTTAATAGCCCGAGGATCTAACTTACACCGATGAGGGCCATGAATATGGACAAAGGCAGAACAACCAGAGACATGATTCTGAAGATTTGACAAGATGGGCACGGACGGAAAGAATCGAGTCAGGACCTGCACAAGACTAACACCAGATAACACCCTAGAAGGTAACCTATTGATTAAATAAGCAAAGGTCAAGACAGCTTCCCCCCAATAAAATTTAGGAACATTCATTTGAAAGCGTAATGCTCGGGTGATTTCAAAAAGATGGCGATTTTTTCTTTCAGCAACCCCATTTTGTTGTAGAGTGTTAACACAAGTCAACTCATGAACAACACCATTAGTTTTGAGAAAATTGCCAAAATTTTAGTTTACATACTCCTTACCATTGTCTGACCGTAACCGTTTAATAGGTTTCCCAAACTGTGTTTTGACCATTTGAAAAAAGTTAACAAACAATTGACACACTTTAGACTTATCTTTCATAAGAAAAACCCATGTAACCCGAGTACAGTCATCAATAAAGGTAACATACCATTTTGCCCCAGAAATATTGGAAATGGATGAAGGCCCCCATACATCAGAATGAACAAGATCAAAGGGTTCAACACTCCTAATATTACTAGGGGAATAGGTTGCTCGATGAGATTTGGCAAACTGACACACATCACAATGAAAGGAATCAACAGCCACCACTTTGGTAAATAAGTGAGGGAATAGAGACCTGAGCATCTGGAAAGGAGGTTGTGCAAGACACCTGTGCTGGAGCCATATTTGAGTATTTGCCCATGACTCTGAACCAGTCTGATGACATTTACTTTCCTTATGAGGCAAACAATATAACCCGTTCTGTTCATTAGCAATTCCAATCGTCTTACCTGTGGCAAGGTCTTGAAAAACACAATGAGAATGAAAAAAGGTTACTACACAGTTCAAGTCTTTAGTGAGTTTATGGATGGACAACATATTGTTAGAAAGCTTAGGGACATGAAGCACATCATTTAGGTGGAGAGATGGGCTTAGGTGGATGTTACCAGATCCGACAATCGGGGTTTGAGACTCATTTGCAACGGTAATATGGCGTTTATTAGGTAAAGGTGAATAAGAAGAGAGATATGACATATACGGAGTCATGTGATCAGTTGCACCAGAGTCAATAATCCAGATATCTTTAGAACAAGAGGCATTAAAAGCTAAGGAGCTAGAGTTCTTACCCATCATGGTCAGAGAACTAGTGTTAGAGAACTTACTCAAGGAGTCCATAAAGAGAAATAAACCGTCTCGAATCAGGAGAGGATCGAAGGGCTGCCAATTAGAAACAGCAACAACGAAGACAACCGAACAATCAAGGGCTGCAAACAACAAGTATATAGAGGTACAACAATGAAGGTTGTCATGAAAAAAAGATGAAGGTGAAAACGTCCGGATCTGCAACGGCGGTTGAGCAGTGCACGATGGCTGCAAAGTCACCAAGATCACTAGGGTTCCAAGAGAAAGGGAACCTTGACAAAAAAAGAAGGACCGTAATAAGAACGGCTAGTGTTTTGAGCGCGGAAGCAAAGCCCCTAGAATCGGGAGCTCTGATACCATGTAGAAATATGGAAATGTTTTTTATATCTTGTAAAGAATACACAAGAGATATTTATAGACTATACATCTATCTAAATAAGGGTGTAATTATTCTCCCTATAAATGCTAATTATTCATAATAAATTGTATAGGATAGCAGCTCATAATGAGTTGTATGATATTCAACATATTCTAATAATAATAATACTAATATTACAATATATTCTATTAAACTTTTGTCTAGGTAGATGTTACTCTCTGAGTCACCCACATCACAAAAAAACAACTTACTGCTCATTAGTAGTTAATCTAGATATATTATTTGTCAACCAACAATTCCAACATTGTTAAGCTGGACATTTTGTATGGTGTCCCGGGATTGAACCTAGGATCTTCCACTTTGTGTGTGAGTTTATGGTGCTCTTTTCCATATTGTCTAAGGTCAATAAGAAACCTTACCTCCACAGCCAAACCTCAAAAGGTATTTGATTTTTTGTAATCACTCTACTTGTGAGTTATGACACTAGAAAAATGCTAATTATTCATAATAAATTGTATAGGATAGCAGCTCATAATGAGTTGTATGATATTCAATATATTCTAATAATAATAATACTAATATTACAATATATTCTATTAAACTTTTGTCTAGGTAGATGTTACTCTCTGAGTCACCCACATCACAAAAAAAACAACTTACTGCTCATTAGTAGTTAATCTAGATATATTATTTGTCAACCAACAATTCCAACATTGTTAAGCTGGACATTTTGTATGGTGTCCCGGGATTGAACCTCGGATCTTCCACTTTGTGTGTGAGTTTATGGTGCTCTTTTCCATATTGTCTAAGGTCAATAAGAAAGCTTGCCTCCACAGCCAAACCTCAAAAGGTATTTGATTTTTTGTAATCACTCTACTTGTGAGTTATGACACTAGAAAAATGACAAGGGCAGAATTTGATTGTCGGTACAACAGAACACACAAGCAATTAGTAGCTCCAATCCAACTCCTAGGCAGAGGAATACAAGCATAAACATAAATTATCTTAGAGGTACTAAGACCGCCTGGTTGAGAATAGTTGAAAAAAAGCATAAAAGAATAGATTGGTACTACCAATATCATAAAAGATTAATCTTCTTTTTTGTAGACTGTAACATAGAAAATTCAAAGGTATGCATGACTTGGACCAATCCTAAGATGTGTAACCTTTACCCTGTGTTTGTTATCAGAGTTAATGAGAAGAGTGAAGTAGGGTAGAAGAGACTTTTTTCTTTTTTTTTTTTGTTTCCTTCACTCGTATATGCACAACACAACTTAACCACTTTTGTAAATCCATGTTACATCTACATTCGTGGGACTATAGGTTAAGCCTTTTCGCTTCTAGAATGACTACAGACTACGGTTGATCAAAGTTGTGCACTTAATGGCGTGGAACATTATAACCATGTTTCCCTTCCTCCAAGGAAGATAGTAAATAGGACGTTGGCATATCTTCATAGTTAGAGTGAATCTTGATGACCGGCTCAAGCCTCATCTAGTTAGAACCATGTTTCCCTTCCTCCAAGGAAGATAGTAAATAGGACGTTGGCATATCTTCATAGTTAGAGTGAATCTTGATGACCGGCTCAAGCCTCATCTAGTTGCTAAAGGTTATCCCAGGTTTTTGACTTGCATTATGGTGACACCTATTCCATAAAATGCATTCACCCGTGGTAATCTCAATCAAGATTTGATATAGAGCAACCTCCTAGATTTGTTGCACAGATTACGTTTCAAGACAAGTTTTTCATCTTTGCAAATCTCTATATGGCTGAAGCAATTCCCTACGGCTTAGTCGGGTAGATTTAGCACTTCGATTCAATAGTTTGCTAAGGTAAGGAGTGAGTATGACTACTCGGTTTACTTATACTTAGTTGTGTTAGTGTACATTGACAACATTGTTGTTACAAACAGTGAACACCACGGGCATGCCCAATTAAATTAAAATGAAATTATTATCAACATTTTAAAATAAAATGTCTAGAAGGAAGTTCCTAAAGTAAGCGTACAATGGAAATTCAAGAGGAGACAACCTTTATCAATGCTATGCCTATTGACACTCCTATGATCCTAATGTAAAGCTTCTGCGATATTAGGTACTACCACAACCACTCTAAACAAATATCTATCATTGATAACATAATACTCTTCGTTTAAAGAATACTTCCATCTGCAATAGAACCAAGAATTCTAAAGTGAAATGAAAACCTGAATAAATGAAGTCTTTCCCACTGTAGTTGAAGCCGTGTTTCACAAGAGTTTCACTGCCAAAGCAAGAAAACGATGAGAACACTAAACAGATAAACCATATAAAACTTACCAGAGAAAAACATGATACCTTATGGTTTCAACCTTGTCAGCATGACCACTTTCTTCCCCAAAAGCACTGCCATAATGAAATCTACCACATGAAACCCCTGCTTTCCCTCCAAGAAGCTCTATCATCTTTCCAACTGTCATTCGACTGATGCCATAGAAATATTAGTTCACATCCAGAACACATGTAACATTGTACTTACATTTATTAATTTAAAAATAGTTATTTTACTGTAAAGCATAAAAGAGAAATCACATCCATTCTACAAAAAGACCATTTGAGCACTGATACTCTACCGCATAGCACACACTCCTTCACATCTCTACCTTCCGATTTAATTCCTCGTTATCAACAACTATATCATCTTTAAAAAATGCATTGTGACACCCACTTTTAGATATGTTCAATAAGTATATTGGTAAACAAATAACAAAGATAGTGCCTCAAAGTTGGCCTCAGTGAACTCCTATCCGATGTTCTCACACAAGTTACACATATCTCTGACCTTAACGCCCCCTCATTTTGGCATTGTCAAACTTTCATTAAAGAAATAAAAAACGCTACCTTTACTGTTTGTTTTCTTCTCCATCTGAAGAACATTAATCTTATTTAAATATAACATTACTTTGAAGTTCAGAATCCTGCTCCGTTTTAGTGTCAACATATAACTAGTGAGAATGATATGAATTACCTTGGAAACCCATGAGGATTCATAATCAGATCTGGACAAATGCCTTTCTCAGAAAACGGGAAGTCTTCCTGCTGGACAATTGTTCCACAAACACCTTTCTGCCCATGTCTGCTACTGAATTTATCACCAAGCTAAGGAAACAAATACAGCCTGAGAAATCAATCAGCTGCTTCAAATCAAGAACAGAACCTCACAAAAAACCGAACAAAACTTTACCTCAGGCCTCCTTGTGTGACGGACTAGAAGTTTGATACACATGTTACTATCCTTATCATTGCAAAGAACTACTCTATCAACTACTTCACCTCCATGACATTTACTGAAAGTTGAATGACTGGACCGATATGCACTGCATATAAGGAAAACATTTAGGAAAAACATGAAGAAAAATCTATTTAACACAAACTTAACCACAGTAAAATTTTAATGTCAATAAAACAAACCTATCGGGCAAGTTAGCTATAGATCCTTGAGTTTGCGTATCAATTGGTGATTGCTTGTTTACCATAATGTCATTTGGCCTAATAATTTCTCCAGGAGCAGCAATCCCATCATCATCAAGTATCTAGAGCAAGCAAGAAAACAGGGGGCAGAATTATTTACTTACCCGAGAACTGATTTAGGGATTAGACAATGTATTTAATCTCAGCAATAAAATCAGAATATGCGAATATACAAGGAAATGGGGAAACTAATAAAAAAAGAACATTACAAGGAAATCTGGAAACTGGTAAATAAATAAAGGAAATAAGGATTCTAGACTATAAGGAATCTCGAAAATCATAAAGGTTTGTTTCCCTGTTCGAATTACTTCCCAACTTATAAAAAATGAGAACTTCCTAACATAGAAAAGTCTGATTTCCTAACAAAAAACTGTCTGAGATAGAAGGCTAGCTTGAAAACAGCTTTCAGTTAAAGTTAAAGTGCAAAGAGGAATGTGCCAAAGTTGACAAGGGTCCATATCAGAAGTTGGTGGGAAAGTTGATAGAAGATCTACTTCAGACTATAGTATCTTCTTGTATGAAAACCTTCTTGCTTGGAGGAGTAAGACGCGAAGTGTACTTACTCGAATAAGCGCTGAAGCAGGGCTCAGAGCTATGTGCCAGTTCACATATTATAAGCATCTCTCTCACAAAAAACATTGAGATTGATTGACATTTCATTGAAGAAAAGTTGGATAGTGGATTGATAAGTACTGCCTACATACTAATGGGCCTCAGCTCACTGATGTGTTAATAAAGGGTTTACCAACAGAGCGATTCAACCAACTTACTAGCTAATTTGAAATGATTGATATTCATTCACCAACTTGAGGGGGAGTAATGTAAATATTAGACTGCAAACACGACGTCAAGTTGTCATTGCGGGAATGATTGAGATAGTAATGAAGGGTGTTGTCTAGGACTTTTTGTTGCATAGTCAGAGGCGGCTGCTTATAGGTTTTGAGAGCACCAATGATATCTCAAGAGTTAGGGAAAAAACTAATTACTAATTTAATTTTAGTAAGAATACATTAGTCCTATATACATTTCTTGTACATATATATTACTATACAAACTATACAACGACCAAAGCCTCGATCAAGAGATTTTTTAAAAGTATTGAAATATTCAATTTTAATTCAATACATCTTATGTAACATCAATTAAAAATATATTACTATACAAACTGAAGGCATATCACCTGCATATTTCCCCCCGAGTCTGCAGCTCTATTGGGCCTCAATATACGATCTTGTGTGCCATTCTGATACTTTTGTCTAACGGCAACATACCTAAACATTCAAGACTATCAAGCTTGACATTGCTACTTAAAAAACGTATCAATGAAATATGTTGCAACCAGAGAAGTGAAATCACCAAATAAAATAGTATATACCTTTTCATAACTATACAACGACCAAAGCCTCGATCAAGAGATGACTTGTTCATGACAATTGCATCCTCAATATCATAACCACTGTAGCTCATTACAGCTACAGTGGCATTCTGACCTGCTCCAAGCTTATCATATCCAACCTAAAAGCCTAAAGATTAATAAGAGCCCTTGACACATTGAGAAATAAAACAATGGAAGCATTACTAACCAGCTCAATTGATTTTGTTGTCAGCAAAGGTCGTTGAGGATAAACCAATAGATAAAGTAAAGTGTCCATTCGTCGGAGCTAAAAAAAACCAAATTAAAACTTCATCACTAAGCATGGAATATCAAAGTTTATCTCTAATAGAACAAACATACTCTACAAAGAAAACACAGTGCAGCCTCCACACACAAAATGCAAGAAGAAAAACAGTCTCTGTAGCACCGAAACTCTGAATAAATGCATGTATGTGTCTGTGTCGGATACTGACACCGACACCTGTGATTACGTTCAATTAGTTTTTTTTAAAAATTATTCGTGCTTCATAGAAAATAGTTGCAACTCATCAGTTATTGGAAAAAATCCAAGGCTGCATTGAAACAGTATAAAGAGTGGCACTACATACCTTCCAACCAATTTTGTAAGGATGAATCAGATTCAAAATAAAAACCTAAAATCTTATAATAGCTTATTGATTTGGACCACCAACCAAATTGTCAGCACACCAAACTCAATAGTGTGGGAGGTGGATGGGCGTATTATGAAAAACTCAAGTCCTACATTGAAAAATGATTAGGCCGGTAAAGAGAACCTAATATTAGGTCCTCGTGTAAACTATTGTGCTTAGACATATATTCATTTCTATACTTTCGAATTAGATCACCATCCAAAGTATTAACATGATTGATACATTACAACACCTCTACAATCACCCGGCTAGCATACAGTGCAAACTTCACCGCTTCTAATTTCATAATAATCAAAATAAAAATCAATAGAACATATATCATGTCAAACAATTCCAGCACAAATAGGTTCTAATGTGGTGGGTGGGGGGGCATAGATAACAAACTTTTATGGGCATTAAATTTAAGAGCTTCGGATTCCAGGCAATAAAATGCACATTAACATAGAAGTCCTCACTCCAAAAGCGGAGTAACTCGATAAAAACTGATGCTGCGTATCATTTTGAAAAGAGACCATATGATTCAGGTATATTTCAAAAACAGTATTTGCAGACCTAAACATATGTTTGTATTTAATTCCATACAGACTAAAGAAATAAAGCTAATAGAAATTGACTCATTAAAAAAATTAGTCTAAATTTAATAAATTTGTTTAGAAATATATGGATAATATTTTCATCAAGTTTAAGCTGCATAAACAACAAATTGTTTACTTGCCTGGTTATATGCTATATTTCCCATAGCTTGCTTTCCCATTGCACACTACAGTGAACAGAACAAAAGCTATTTCAAGAACGGAAATGAACATTGTCTATTCTTACAAGTGCAAAATCTTAGTTACTAACTTAAAACCAAAGGGGGCCAAGGAGGAACAACCTGATAAGTGTTTCTAGGAGATTGATTATGATGAGGGTATGGAATTAGCCCCGCGCAAACTCCTAAGATAGTGAAAGGCTCAATCTCAATATGGGTAGTTTCTAATGTTGCACCTCCTTCATATAAAGCAATCTATTAAAAAAACGAGGCACTGGTTGTCAAGAATAAGATTTTAAAGACAAAAGAAGCTAGATTTAATTTGAGAAAAACACACCATAGCATTGTTTTCCTCATTGACATCAAGATACTCAATCAAGCCCTTACGTAAAAAGTCACGAAATGTGCACACTCCATCCTGAAATCACATTTGAGTTAATATTTTTATAAACAGCTTACATTCTCTATTTCAAGATAAAAGTGTATAAGATTACCTTTAACTCTTTCATATGATAAGCTTTGACTCTTGATATTCCTTTGTCAGCAATGACAAGAGGACGGCAAACTCTACCACCATCTGAAGCTAAGTAAACACAACACTGAAAACATGTTTTTGTCAGTTAATAACAGTTTCAACTCACTCCCTTCTAACATTACAATAGTTGAAGAAGCACAATAAGTATAGATTTTGAGCTAACCCATAGATAGTGGAAATAGATAGCAATTGTTGTAAATACAGGGTCAAATTGCATATGTAATTATTAGGAGTATAATACTTGCAATGATCAGCATTAGTGTATTTATTATTTATCTAGTAAGTAGAACTGGTCTAATTATTTATATATACCTTGTACACTTCAACTCGTTCAATAATATTCATATTAAACCTTGTACACTTCAACTCATTCAGTAATATTGAAAGTTTCACTCTCAAGCGATGAAACTAGAGTAAAATAGTACATTCTTGGCATATTTTTAAATATAACATACTTACAAACACAAACAGTATAACCATATTTTTAAATATGAAAATAAAAACTGAAACATACACCAATTAAGAGATATCACCAACCCAAAAAAAATGACTGAACTAGAAATAAATAAATAGTATAAGTACAAAACAGCGAGAATAAAATGTAAAAAGAATCAACTGCAACAGAAGTACTCACCTGTTTTTCATTGACATAGATACTCACAAATTCGCCAATTAGACATGCTCTTCGCAACTTTCTCATTGCAGTAGCAAAACGCTAGAACAATAAAATTTTAAGGTTTAAGATAAAATGAAATAATTATGAATGCATATTTGAACAAGTACAAATTGTATATGATAAAAAGCATATCAATACCCGTGGTCTCCTGTGCTTGCCAAGGATCAAACCATTAAAAATGACAAGAAAGGAATCGGGTGTATGAAGCTCTTCTCCAGAGAGATGTTCCATGTTTTCAACACCCAAACTATAGCACTGACAGAGAAATAATAAACACAAAAATTGTAAAACACTAAAGTAAACAATAACGCATGTGGAAACATGTTCTATCTTGCATCTTTTTTAAACAATACAAGTTAAATTGAAGCACAATAACTAGTTAAATAAAAAAACAAAAAATAAAAAAACATACACACAAACAGACACCCACACACATATAATATCCAAGGGAAGAGAATCAAAGAGTGAAACACAATCTTATTTAGACAAATACATAAATAACAAGATAAAAATCCAGCTTATAGAGGATAGTCAATGACTAGCCTTTGCAAGCACAAAGAACGTAGCTGCATAAATGCTCTATACTGGCCAAAGAATAAAAAATCTTCACTTTAAAAGCATGAAAAATGCCGGCCCGGTCAAATCCAAACCTGCTTTAACCCCTAGACTTAGAGTGGTATATTACATGAAACATAAGTTTGACAAAATGATGACCCCGTAGAAAATGCTTTGGCTACCATTGATTGGCCCAACTTACAAGTGTATTGGAGGAAATGAAAAATAAAAAGAGTAGGAGAAAGGTAGGACAAATGATCCCAGAATCCCACTGTATCGGAGGAAATTAGTGTATAGTTCTAGAAACTAGGTACGTGTAGTGTATAGTTCACTTACACGTACCTAGTTTCTAGAACTATACACTAATTTCCACTGTATACAGGATTGTTATCAAAGGTTCTGCTGTCCTAAGCATTGACAATCGGCAACAGCTACACACTGCACTAGTTTCTGACAGTTACAATTTACAAATTGTCTCATAGTTAGAATGAGTACAGGTTAGTACCAAATTGATTGAAGGTTAAGTTGTGTATAAATACTTATAATATAAGTTATCAAGTTCAATTTTGAGAATCAAATGAATGAATGAATGAAAATTCGGTCAATTTCTCTCTTTTTCCTATATTTCCTATGGTATCAATGAGTTCATGATGTTTGAAACATGGCCTGGGATATCTTCCTCTACCACCACCTCTGCCAGTTGTTCATGCCACTAATCAAAATGTGGTGAGTACAACACATACTTGCAATTTAAGGCTTCGGCATCAGCAAAAATTGTCATGCTGGTTATTCTAAAGTTTGTCTCTCAGTCTTTGTCTAATGCCCCTTGGGTTGTGGACTTTTGAACTTATAGTCATGTTAGTGGTAATGCATCTCTTTTATCGAAAATATCCCAACCTAAAACCCTATATTACCTGTTGGAATTTCCGCCTTCATTTCGGTCTGCCCTTAGTCGCCTAATTGCAGCATTTGGTTTGCCTTAATTGCAACCTCCAACGCCTTAATTGTGTTGGGTTTGAATGGGTAGATTTAGTCTCACATCGCTAAAAGATATGACATGTGCTGTGTTTATAAGTGGGGGCAATCCTCACCCAACAACTCGGTTTTGTAGGATTGAGTTGGGTTCAACCCAAACTTTGAGATGATATCAGAGCCTATCCTAGACCTGATGTCGAGCTTCCCGCATCGTCTACGCTTCGGCCTCATTAAGGCCCGAGCGTAAGGGGGTGTGTTGGAACTGCTGCCTTCATTTCGGTCTGCCCTTAGTCGTCTTAATTGCGGCATTTGGTTTGCCTTAGTTGAAGCCTCCAACACCTTCATTGTGTTGGGTTTGAAGGGGGTGAATTTAGTCCCACATCACTAAAAGATATGTCATGTGTGTTTATAAGTGAGGGCAATTCTCACCCTACAAGCCAGTTTTGTAGGATTGAATTACGTCCAACCCAAATTCTGAGATTACCTTTGCACACAGATCAAAAACTAGATCAAGTGGCATTGGTCCAGCCACCCTTCTCCTATCTTTATTTCTTGACTATGTTCTTTTTGTTTCTAATTGCCCATTTAATTTAATTTATGTTAGTCGTCTCACCCAAAGTTTAAATTTTACTCCCTCCGTCCCAAATTATAAGACATTTTGGGTATTTCACACGAATTAAGAAATGCAATGATTGTTTT
>CAWUDS030003075.1:0-12500 GCA_963859935.3 Lathyrus sativus
CCATATGAAAAGAAAATGATAAATTGGTTCCTCCATAGGAACTCTTTTTTTTTTAGTAAAACATTCTATTTTTATCCTACTCCTACCGTAATAGAGAATATAGTAGAAAGAAATAGATTTGATTTCTTTCTACTATATGGTTAATAGAATTCTGCTGGTTGTAGTCTGATCATTTTATTTAAAACAAAGATTAAAAGAAATAGAAATCCTTTTTTCATGTTTTTCTTCAATCATTGCTAAGAAATAAGAAGTCATGTTTCAGTAAAATTAGTCACTTTGACTTACCGTTTTTACATAAATTATAAGTAAAAAGGCAGTAGGAACTAGAATAAAGAGTGCAGTAGCTATAAATGCGAGAATATTTACTTCCATAATCTCTATGTTTTCTTTCTCTTTAATTTCTAATAAATACTTCGGGATTTAATCCCATAGAAATAAAAAATATTTCTTCACTAAATTCAATGGTATAAATAGGATCTCGATGATATCCAATCGGATCCATATCACGAATAACTATATGTGATCTATCAAATCAAGAATTCATGGTCGAGAATTGAATAGTATAACATCGGAAGATGTTTTATCCATACCAAATAAGAAAATGACTTTCTGATGCAATCCAAAAGTCCTTTTTCTTTGTCCCAACCTTTCCCTAAAACTAAAAAAGAAAAAAGGAGATACCCGTTAGAAATGATATTTTTTTTTTATTTTTATTCCCTTTCATACACTAAATCCATTGATATTTTTTGGATTTGTATCCATCGGGACTGACGGGACTCGAACCCGCAGCTTCCGCCTTGACAGGGCGGTGCTCTGACCAATTGAACTACAATCCCAGGGAAAAAGTCGTATAGTATACATATATATTCTTACAATTTCATCCAAATTCTTTGTTTTTCTATTTGAGATTCGAACCCCTGGGGCTTACTTCTATATATATTCCTATTTGGATGGGTCTGCACTTTATCGACACGGATGACTCGCATCGCAATCCGTTCGTTATTGCCAACTTGATTTAAAAATAAATCAATCAAGAAATCAAGGAAACAAAAAAGAGTCTTTTTTGTTTTTTAACTTTAACCCTTTCCTTAGACTTTAAACTTACAGATCCCGATAGGAATTTTGCAAAATCCTAATTTGTGGAAAAAATATGTAAGTAATATGGAAAAAACACATAGGACTCGAGATTCTAATCTTGTGTATCCGAACCCATTGGTGATTTTAAGAGAACACCAAATGGGGTCTATCATTTCATGGTGGATCCGTAAATATTTTATTTTTGGGCCGAGCTGGATTTGAACCAGCGTAGACATATTGCCAACGAATTTACAGTCCGTCCCCATTAACCGCTCGGGCATCGACCCAGCAGGAAGAATCCAATTTAGTCTTTATTGATAATCCCTGATCCATTTCCTTTCGTAGTATCCTACCCCCAGGGGAAGTCGAATCCCCGTTGCCTCCTTGAAAGAGAGATGTCCTAAACCGCTAGACGATGGGGGCAGCCTTGCCCGACCTCCATTCTACTATGTTCATAGTATGAACAGTTTTTTGAAATTGTCAATAGAATGATTCAATCAGAAGGATCTTCCCATCTTTCAGAATTCCTTACAATTTTTGGATTCACCCTTTCGATTTCGAAATGGTTCATTCCAATCACCAATCTAGAATTCAACAAAATACAAAATAAAACGAAGTAATGCGAAAGAAACCAAAATAAACATAGAATCCTTTCTGGAAATAATTGATTTGCTGGAACAGGGGGGCATTAACACCTTATTTCGTTCACTTTCATTCAGTGTTAAGAAGATTGAATTAGGTATATTTCTATTTCACACTAAGTAGGGAAATAAAAAAATGAGAATGAATCCGGAAATGGAGTAAAATAAAAAAGGATGAAGATCAATAAGAATTGAGTTAAGGGACAGGATAGAATCCATTTATCAAAGATTCGGAAATATTTGAAATAGATGTACTCAACTCATATTCATATTCATATTCATATTGGCTGATTCTGTATTCGGGAATTGACTCAAACGGCGCCCTTTTAACTCAGCGGTAGAGTAACGCCATGGTAAGGCGTAAGTCATCGGTTCAAATCTGATAAAGGGCTTTTTTTTGATCAAAAAATGATAACAGTAGTATTTCTATTTGAAGAAAGATATACAAATATTCTTGATATTTGTAAGAAGTTTCTGTTTGTAATAAAATAAAAAAAACTAATGAATAGTTGAATTTCATTATAAAAAATCCAATTTAGAATTTAAACTCTATTAAGTTATTGTTATCATTCGAATAGAGTAAACTCATTCTAGTTAGAAAGGGAAATAGTATTCTTTTCTATATATATTTCTTTTTTTAGAATCTGATATTTTCTTTGCTTTAATTGTCATATACTCCTATTTTGGATTCTTCCAATCCAATAAAGGGAAAGATTCTAAAAAAAGTAAGTGGACCTAACCTATTGAATCAGAACTATATCCACTATTCTGATATTCCAATTGGTGGATAGAAATGAAATTCGAACAGTGTATCTTTTTTTCTTTTTAATACCCTTTTGGTTCGAACTCTGCAAGAATCCGTCTATATTTCGGATAATATCTTATTGTTCCTAGGAATCAATTGCTACTCCTCTCCTCCAATGGGAGGGCTTATTCTAAGTTCCAACAGACAAGTCATTTGACTTCCAAATATCTTTTTTCCGAATACAAGAAAAGATCAAAATTGATTTCTATTATTTCTTTAAGATAGGTCTATAAAAATAGAAGATATGTCTATAAAAAGAATAGAAAAATCCATCCAATCATGACTTCGAGTATCAAACATTTGGTTTTCATATCTATGATGCATACGAGATTTTGAAGGCAATTATTGGACGAAACTTTCAGTTAGAATCTATTATTATTAATCCAATTCCCTAGAATATTCAAAAATAGGACAGATAGATAAAAAAATAAATAGAGAAAAAGAGTCCAATTTATTACCTCGATCCGCAAGTAAAGGGTATACGTCGGAATTAGATTAATCTGAATGACAGAAAAATAGAACAAAGAATACAATAAAAGAAATCAATGTAAAATAGAAAGTAAAAATAGTAAAATAGAAAGTAAAAATAGGATCCTCTAGTAGTTTTCTAGACATACAAATTCGAATAATATAGAAAACTATTTTTTTTTTTTAATTTCACGAACAAGATTCAAAAAGAATCTTATTTGATAAAAGCAGAGTAGTATGTCTGGGGATCCGCTGGTAACGAGAGTAATAAAAGCGATCGATCATTTGTTTTTGGAATAGTTCTTTAAAAAATGTATTTCTAGGATTTATGAGTCATAAGACAATTTTCGAGTCATGACTTAGGGAATTTTGTTAGAATAGAAAGGAATAAGCCAATTAATTAAGTTAATGGATTTATTAGATATCAATGGACAAAAAAAGAATTTTTCTATTCGAACCCCAGTAGAAAAGAAGGGACAGTCTACGAGAAATCATATTCTATATAAAATGAAAAAAGCCTCGAAGGTTCCATCGTTGAAAATCCTAGGAGGTGTTCGGAAATGGTTTGAAGTAGTTGAATAGGAGGATTACTATGACTATAGCTCTTGGTAAATTTACCAAAGATCAAAATGATTTATTTGATATTATGGATGACTGGTTACGGAGGGACCGTTTTGTTTTTGTGGGTTGGTCCGGTCTATTGCTCTTTCCTTGCGCCTATTTTGCCGTGGGGGGTTGGTTCACAGGTACCACCTTTGTAACTTCATGGTATACTCATGGATTGGCAAGTTCCTATTTGGAAGGTTGTAACTTCTTAACTGCAGCAGTCTCTACTCCTGCTAATAGTTTAGCACACTCTTTGTTGTTACTGTGGGGTCCTGAAGCACAGGGAGATTTGACCCGTTGGTGTCAATTAGGTGGTCTGTGGACTTTTGTTGCTCTTCACGGTGCTTTCGGATTAATAGGTTTTATGTTACGTCAATTTGAACTTGCTCGATCTGTTCAATTGCGGCCTTATAATGCAATCGCATTCTCCGGTCCAATTGCTGTTTTTGTTTCTGTATTCCTGATTTATCCACTGGGCCAGTCTGGTTGGTTCTTTGCGCCTAGTTTTGGTGTAGCAGCTATATTTCGATTCATTCTCTTTTTCCAAGGGTTTCATAATTGGACATTAAACCCATTTCATATGATGGGAGTTGCTGGTGTATTGGGCGCTGCCCTACTATGCGCTATTCATGGCGCTACCGTAGAAAATACCTTATTTGAAGATGGTGATGGCGCAAATACATTCCGTGCTTTTAACCCAACCCAAGCAGAAGAAACTTATTCAATGGTTACTGCTAACCGCTTTTGGTCCCAAATCTTTGGGGTTGCTTTTTCCAATAAACGTTGGTTACATTTCTTTATGTTATTTGTACCAGTAACTGGTTTATGGATGAGTGCTCTTGGAGTAGTCGGTCTGGCCCTGAACCTACGTGCCTATGACTTTGTTTCTCAAGAAATCCGCGCAGCGGAAGATCCTGAATTTGAGACTTTCTACACCAAAAATATTCTCTTAAACGAAGGTATTCGTGCGTGGATGGCGGCTCAAGATCAGCCTCATGAAAACCTTATATTCCCTGAGGAGGTTCTACCACGTGGAAACGCTCTTTAATGGAACTTTACCTTTAACTGGTCGTGACCAAGAAACGACTGGTTTTGCTTGGTGGGCCGGGAATGCCCGACTTATCAATTTATCCGGTAAACTACTGGGGGCCCATGTAGCCCATGCCGGATTAATAGTATTCTGGGCCGGAGCAATGAACCTATTTGAAGTTGCTCATTTCGTACCCGAGAAGCCCATGTATGAACAAGGCTTAATTTTACTTCCCCATCTAGCTACTCTAGGTTGGGGGGTAGGTCCTGGAGGGGAAGTTATCGACACCTTTCCATACTTTGTATCTGGAGTACTTCACTTAATTTCCTCTGCAGTATTGGGCTTTGGCGGTATTTATCATGCACTTCTGGGACCTGAGACTCTTGAAGAATCTTTTCCATTCTTTGGTTATGTATGGAAAGATAGAAATAAAATGACTACTATTTTAGGTATTCACTTAATTTTGTTAGGTATAGGGGCTTTTCTTCTAATATTGAAGGCTTTTTATTTTGGGGGTATATATGATACCTGGGCTCCAGGAGGGGGAGATGTAAGAAAAATTACCAACTTAACCCTTAGTCCAAGCATTATATTTGGTTATTTACTAAAATCGCCTTTTGGGGGAGAAGGTTGGATTGTTAGTGTGGACGATTTGGAAGATATAATTGGGGGACATGTATGGTTGGGTTCCATTTGTATACTTGGTGGAATCTGGCATATCTTAACCAAACCCTTTGCATGGGCTCGGCGTGCACTAGTATGGTCTGGGGAAGCTTACTTATCTTATAGTTTAGGTGCTTTAGCCGTTTTTGGTTTTATAGCTTGTTGCTTTGTCTGGTTTAATAATACTGCTTATCCTAGTGAGTTTTATGGTCCCACTGGACCGGAAGCTTCTCAAGCTCAAGCATTTACTTTTCTAGTTAGAGACCAACGTCTTGGAGCTAATGTAGGCTCCGCTCAAGGGCCTACCGGTTTAGGTAAATATCTAATGCGTTCTCCGACCGGAGAAGTCATTTTTGGAGGAGAAACTATGCGTTTTTGGGATCTGCGTGCTCCCTGGTTAGAACCTCTAAGAGGTCCTAATGGTTTGGACTTGAGTAGACTGAAAAAAGATATACAGCCTTGGCAAGAACGTCGTTCCGCAGAATATATGACTCATGCTCCTTTAGGTTCTTTAAATTCCGTGGGTGGCGTAGCTACAGAAATTAATGCAGTCAATTATGTCTCTCCTAGAAGTTGGTTAGCTACTTCTCATTTTGTTCTAGGATTCTTCCTATTCGTAGGTCATTTATGGCACGCGGGAAGAGCTCGCGCAGCTGCCGCAGGATTTGAAAAAGGAATTGATAGAGATTTGGAGCCTGTTCTTTCCATGACTCCTCTTAATTGAGACATGAAATCCAATGCTTGACGTAAGAATCACTTTGATTTTAGTATACATATTGAGTTGAGTCGAGGAGATCATATTGAAAAAATATTTTCTTTTTCAATTCATTTATATCTAATCTTTTTTCGGGCTCGGCTATATCACCACTTAGCCGAGCCCGAAAAAACCGAGCCAACTTAAATCAATTTAAATCAATAAAAGAAAAAAATCCATTCGCCAAGAAAAAGGAGAGAGGGGGATTCGAACCCTCGATAGTTCTTTGTTTGGAACTATACCGGTTTTCAAGACCGGAGCTATCAACCACTCAGCCATCTCTCCAAAAGCTAATTTCTATTTTATCTTTATTCCACTCAAGAGAACATGACCATACAAATTAATACCCTTTTCTCTATGATAAAGATATCCAGTGTGAATCTATTGGTCTAGTTCTCTATCCATATATATTATATATTATATATTCATGATCCAGCATGCTCTTTTGTGAAGTAAAAAAAAAAAAAACTACCCCTCGATTCATGCCTCAATAAGGAGTGTCATCTAAAATCAATGGATTCATGATAAAACCCCCCATAATGAGAATGTGTTTTTTATTTATTTTTGGAAGGGGTCAAATCAAAAGAAAAGGGGTTGGGGGATCAAATGGTATAGTTCTTTTGTTGGTAAATTAGAGGATTATAAACATGACTATTGCGTTTCAATTAGCTGTTTTTGCATTAATTGTTACTTCATCCATTTTATTAATTAGTGTACCTGTTGTATTTGCTTCTCCTGATGGTTGGTCAAGTAACAAAAATGTTGTCTTTTCCGCTACATCCTTATGGATTGGATTAGTATTTCTAGTGGGTATTCTGAATTCTCTCATCTCTTGAAACTATTCATTCTAGATCAAAAAACGAAATGACCCCTCCCCCCGAATTCTTTCGGGTTGTGAGGCACATGAAAATGGAATATATAAGACCCCACCAATAAAGAAAACGAAAACATTAATAATGGGAATTATTAATGGGAGGGGTCAAACTTCTTCTATTGGAAAAAGCTTATATCTTATACTTAATATGATATACATAGTAAAACGAAAAACTTGAAGATTAAAATATTCATATTATTTTCTGAATTTCATATTCTTTTCGGAATCGAAAATAAAATAGATATATAGATCATAGATAAATATCTATAATCTGCACAATTTGACATCAAAGTAACATGCTGGTGTCAGACAACTTCATCATTTTTTTATGCCAGTAGGTGTTCCAAAGGTAGCCTTTCAAATTCCTGGCGAGGATGAAGCTACTTGGGTTGACTTATACCATCAACTTTTTTACGACAGAATCCTTTTTTTAGGGCAAGAGATTGAGAGTGAAATAGCAAATCAAGTTGCTGGTATGATGATATATCTCAGTTTAGATATAAATAAATACATAGAGAAAAGAGAAATAAATAGAATAGAAAAAACAATCGATAAAAAAAATACATCAAATTTTTTTAATTTTTTTAAATAAAGGGGGATATATGAATCAAACGAAGAAAAATGACTTAGACATTTGGATTTTAGAATTGCGAGACATTTTTAGAGAGAGCAAGAATTCTTCCTATTTCTCAGATTCCTGGACACAATTCCATTCAGTCATATCTGTCATTCACATTTTTTTCCATCAAGAGAGTTTTATCAAACTCTTAGACTCCAGAATTTGGAGTATCCTAGTTTCACGCGGTTTAACAAGATATTTCACGATCAAGAATTTTGTCTTATTTCTACTAGCGATCCTTATATATCGTATTAACAATCGAAAGATGATCGAAAAAAAAAATATTTATTTGACAGGGCTTCTTCCTATACAAATCAATTCCATTGGATCCGGGAATGATCCATTGGAAGACTCAAAAGATTCGTTCAATATCAATAGGTTGGTCATGACTAGGTTGATTGTTCCGCTCCTGTCTGGTCCAAAAGAAAAAAATATATCTGAGAGAGATAATTGCTCTTTTTTCGGCGACAGATGGTCAGAACTTCATCTGGATTTGAATCCTACTGAGAAGTCCGCTCAAGATATAAAATTATTTAAAAAAGAAGAAGATGTTTCTTTTGTTCTTTCGAGGCAATCGGAAAATAAAGAAATAGCCAATATAGTTAAGATAATCATGTATTTACAAAATAATGTCTCAATTCATCCTATTTCATCCGATAGAGGATGTGATAGGGTTGCAAAGGAGAAACTTTTGACAGTTCCAAATCATATTTCATTCTTGAACAAAAAGCTAGTTTTTGGTTTATTTGATCTATTCCATGACCAGAATAGGGGGGGGTACTTGTTACATCGCGATTTTCAATCAGAAGAGAGATTTCAAGAAATGGCAAATCTATTCAATCTCTCAATAACTAAGCCGGATCTGGTGTATCATAATGGATTCTCTTTTTCTATTGATTTGTCGAAAATTGATGATAAACAATTTGTAAATCAAGTATTCAACTCCAGGGATGAATCAAAAAAGAAATCTTTATTGGTTCTGCCTCGGCTTTTTTACGAAGCGAATGAATCTTTTTATCCAAAGATCATAAAAAAATGGGTCCAGACCTCTTGTGGGAATTCTTTTCAAGGTAATCGATTCAATCGCAACTTAGAATATGTAATTAAAAGGTATGAAAATGATATTCATAATCATATACCTCTAAGGAAACACATGATCAATCAACGTTTCTCAAATTGGAAAAAGAGTCAGAAGAAATGCTTTGATCCTCTTCTTTTTATTTATCGAACCGAGAGATCCGTGAATAAGGATCCAAATACAGATAAATACAAATGGTCCAAGGGGAGCAAGAATTTCCAGGAACATTTGGACCATTTCATTTCTGAGGAGAATAGCCGTTTTCAAGTAGTGTTCGATCGATTACATATGAATGCATATTCGATTGATTGGTCTGAGGTTATCGACAAAAAAAATTTTTCTAAGTCACTTTGTTTGTTTTTGTCCAAGCTTCTTCCCTTTTTCTCTAACTCAGTTCCTTTTTTCTTGGTGAGTTTTGGGAGTATGCCCGTTCATAGGTCTCAGATCCATATGGATGAATTGAAACGTATGAATGATGCACTCGGGAATCAGTTGTTAGAATCAATGGGTCTGCAAACGGTTCATTTGAAAAAAAAGAAAGCCCTATTATTGGATGACTATTATACTTCTCAAAAATCGAAATTATTGATCAATCAGATAGCAAATCAAGACAATTGGCTGAATCCTGTGAAATGTTTTCATAGAAGTTCATTGATTTCCTCTTTTTATAAAGTAAATCGACTTCGATTCTTGAATAATCAAGATTTCGATTGTAAGAAAAGATTCTCTTTTTATGGGGAAAGGTCCTGTAATTATGATTTTTTGTATGAACAATTCCTCAATGTCTTGTTCAGTCGAAAGAAAATATTTTCTTTTGGCGACGGGAAAAAAAAACATGTTTTTTTGGACAGAGATACTATTTCACCAAGCGAGTTAGAGGTCTCTAACATATTAAATAATTTTCCGCAAAGTGGTGATGACGGATATGACTTGTACAAATCTTTCCATTTTCCAACTCGCGGTCCTAGAGCTATTGCGGACATTTCTGGAACACCTCTAACAGAGGAAGAAATAGTGAATTTTGAAAGAACTTATTGTAATCGTCTTTCCGCTATTAATCTGTCTGATCCAAAATGGAAAAAGTTGCATACGTATTTGGATTTCGATTTAAACATAGATTTGCTTGACACTGATTTGCGTGACACTCTATATACTCTATATTCATATACTCTATATTCTGAGGAATTTTTACCATCCGAAAAGAGGAAAAAAAAACCTCTAAAAAAATTCCTTAAAAAAGGGCAGATGTATAGAAACTTTCAAAGAAAGAGTAGTTTTTCAACCGTTCTCTCCAAATTGAAGCCATTGTACCCGTATATAATACCGTCGCTCCTTACCACGACAGGGCAAAAAAATCTACTTTTACTATTTATACATACTTTTTCAGACCTATTTGTGATACTAAAGAAGAGTCCTAAATGGAAAAAAATGTTATCTATTTTGCCTAATCTTATCCATGGAGCCAAGGCAATTCTTCGGAAAAAACTGGGTATTGGACAACGGAATCGTATAAGTGAGATTTGGAGTAAGTGTTTACATAAGTCTCTTGTAGAGGTGTACGAAAAAGATCTTCTTCACACAAATAATGAGTCACCATTCATATCGACACATCTGAGATCACTAAATATTGAGGAGTTCCTGTTTTCAATCCTTTTACTTCTTCTTATTACTGGATATTTAGTTCATACACATCTTTCCTTTGTTTCTCGATTCTCTAATGAGTTACAGACAGAGTTCGAACAGGTCAAATCGTTGATGATTCCATCCTACATCATTGAATTGAAAAAACTTCTGGATAGGTATGGTACATCAGAACAAAAATATTTCTGGTTACAGTATATTTTTCGAATGGCTCTAAAACAATTCGAAAATTTTCGAGAAGAAAGACGAGGTTCGCCTTCTGGCGTCCCAAGGGGTGAAGGTTTTAATCTCATGAAGTTCATAAGGATTCTACCAAATCCCATCAATCGAATCGCGTTTTTGAAAAATACGAGACATTTAAGTCATACAAGTAAAGAAATCTATTCATTGATAAAAAAAAGAAAAAACATGAATAGTGATTGCATTTCTGATAAAATAGAATCCTGGATCGCGAATAGTGATTTAATTGCTGATAAAGAAAGAGAATTCTTGCTTACTTTCTCTACCTTAACGACAGAAAAAAGGATGGATCAAATTTTAGTGAGTCTTACTAATAGTGATGAGTTATCAAAGAATAACTCTGGTTATCAAATGATTGAACAACCGGGAACAATTTACTTACGATATTTAATTGACATTCATAAAAAGGATCTAATGAATTATGAGTTCAATACATCCTGCTTAGCAGAAAGACGGGTATTCCTCGCTCATTATCAGACAATCACTTATTCAGAAATCCCGTGTAGGGCTAGCTGTTTGGATTTCCCATCTCATGATAAACCCTTTTCGCTACGCTTAGCCCTATCCCCTTCTAGGGGTATTTTAGTGATAGGTTCTATAATAACTGGACAATCCTATTTGCTCAAATCTCTAGCGACAACCTCCTATGTTCCTTTCATTACAGTATTTGTAAACAAGTTCCTGGAGAACTTTCCTAGGGGTTTTGATACGAGTTATGATGAGGACGATCTTTTTGATCAAAGAGAGGGTACCATTTACAGTCTTTTACCGGATTACGAGGGTAGTTGCTATAATCCAGAGAATTATGAAAGGGATCATAGCGACGATTTCGACCGTAAGCTTGATAGCCGATTGAAGTTTCTAAGTATGGAGGATCCGGTATCTAGCGATATCATACCGGAAAAGGAACTAGACCGGTTTTATCTCACAATTCAATTGGAATTAGTAAAAGCAATGTCTCCTTGCATAATTTGGATTCCAAACATTCATGATTTCGATAGGAAGGAGTCGGATGACTTATCGCTGGGTATATTAGTGAACTCTCTTTCCAGAGATTCTGAAAAAGGTTCTACTAGCAATAATCTTGTTATTGCTTCTACTCATATTCCAGAAAAAGTAGACCCTTGTTTAATAGGGACGGATAAATTAAATACATGCATTAAGGTACGAAGGCTTCTTATTCCACAACAAAGAAAGCACTTTTTTACTCTTTCATATACTAGGGGATTTCACTTGGAAAAGCAAATATTCAATACTAATCGATTGGGGTCTATAACTCTAGGTTCTAATGTACCTGATCTTGTAGCACTTACTAATGAGGCGCTATCGATTAGTATTATACAAAAGAAATCTATTATAGACACTAATATAATTCGATTTGCTCTTCATAGACAAACTTGGAATTTTAGATCTCATATAAGAGAGATTCAGGATCATGGGATCCTTTTTTATCAGATAGGGAGGGTTGTTTCACAAAATCTACTTCTCAGTAATTGCTCTATAGATCCTATATCTATCTATATGAAGAAGACAGCATGTCAGGAGGGGGATTCTTCTTTGTACAAATGGTACGTCGAACTTGGAAGAAGCATGAAGAAATTAACTATACTTCTTTATCTTTTGAGTTGTTCTGCCGGATCGGTCGCTGAAGACTTTTTTTCTGTACCCAGACCTAATGAAAACAATGATGCTTCTTATAGACTCCGTGAGAATGATTCTGATCTAGTTCATGGGCTATTAGAAATAGAGGGTGCTCTGCTGGGACCCTCCGAGACAGGAAGTCGGTTTGATAATGATGGAGTGCCGTTGCTTCTTCGGCCCGAAAGAAATCCCTTAAAGATGCTTCAAAATGGGTTTTCTTCTATCATTTATAATAGTGAACGATTTCTCTATAAAAAATATGAACCGGGGTTCGAAGAAGGGGAAGGAGTCGGAGTCTACGACCCGAAACAGATAGAGCTAGAGCTAGAGCTAGACCTAATGGAGGAATTATTGGAAAACATA
>CAWUDS030003075.1:22500-35048 GCA_963859935.3 Lathyrus sativus
ACAAAAAAAAGAGTGGTAATCCGACCATTAACACAGAATTTTGAACTTGTTATCCTCTTGTCTAGCAGGCAATTACTTCAGCGAAAAGGATGATTTATTCGGATCGACATGAGAGCCCAACCACATTGCATTGCCAAAACCTATGTTGTATATTGGAACGACGTTGATCTACTTGCTTTTATGATGTTACAATCATCTTGTTGCCTTTCTCCTCCGCCCACAGCGATAAAATGTAGCTAGTTCATCACGAAAGAAAGGACTCTCTGAACCGAGATCATTAACTAATATATAATAATAGAATAGTATACAATACAACTGTCTTTTCCATATATTCTCTCTGGGTTCCGTTGCTACTACACGCTTTACACAATTAATCGTAAAAATTAGATTATTCTAAATATATATAGAATCTAATTTTTTTGAATGAGTCATAAGCAACTACAAAAAAATAATTATCTTTTTCATTACTGGATTGAAGTCAGAACTAGATAGTTCTAATTTAGTGCTTTTTTTTTTGATTTCAAAAAGTCAAAATTGAAAAAAAAAACAGATCTGAATAGAGAAATCAAAACGTTCTTTTACTTAAATAAAAAAAAATGATTCCATATATCATATATTTCTCTATTCAGATCTGTTCAATAAAATTACTTTTTATTCTCAATTTATATAATAAATGTTTAGAAATGTACTCAATAAATATCGAACTTTACTTTATTCAATCTCGACGATTGACTAAATACTGGGTTATTATGATTTCGAGTAAGCCGCTATGGTGAAATTGGTAGACACGCTGCTCTTAGGAAGCAGTGCTAGAGCATCTCGGTTCGAGTCCGAGTAGCGGCATGGCATCCTATATTTTATTTGAAAAATTTTCAAATAATCATATCATAAGTCCTATAATGAATTCCCTATTTCTATTCCGAGTATTCATACCTTTTTTATTTTCATTATAGATATTTTTATTTTCATGATATATATGATATTATCAACTTTAGAGCATATATTAACTCATATATCGTTTTCCCTTATATCAATTGTTATTTCAATTCATTTGATAACCTTATTAGTCAATGAAATTGTAGGATTATATGATTTGTCCAAAAAAGCCATGATAATAACTTTTTTCTGTGTAACGGGATTGTTAATTACTCGTTGGTTTTTTTCGGGACATTTACCATTTAGTGATTTATATGAATCCCTAATCTTTCTTTCATGGGGTTTTTCAATTTTTCATATGGTTCTTTTTTTTAAAAAGGAGAAAAACCTTTTAAGTACAATAATTGCACCAAGTGTTATTTTTACCCAAGCCTTTGCGACTTCGGGTCTTTTAACCAAACTGCATCAATCCGTAATATTAGTACCCGCTCTACAATCCCATTGGCTAATGATGCACGTAAGTATGATGATACTGGGCTATGCAGCTCTTTTATGTGGATCATTATTATCAGTGGCTATTTTAGTCATTACGTTTCAAGAAGTCATCCAAATTCTTTCTTTTACCAAGAATTTTGATTCTTTAAAAAAATCAGTTGATTTTGTTGAAATCAAATACATGAATAGGAATGAAAGAAACAATGTTTTACGAAAAACTTATTTTTCTTCTTCTAGAAATTATTATAGGTCTCAATTTATTCAACAATTGGATCGTTGGGGTTATCGTATTATTAGTATGGGTTTTCTCTTTTTAACGGTAGGTATTCTTTCAGGAGCAGTATGGGCTAACGAGGCATGGGGTTCCTATTGGAATTGGGATCCAAAGGAAACTTGGGCCTTTATTACTTGGACCATATTCGCGATTTATTTACATACTAGAAAAAATAAAAAATTAGAGGGTGTAAATTCTTCAATAGTGGCCTCGATAGGATTTCTTATAATTTGGATATGTTATTTGGGGATCAATCTATTAGGAATAGGACTACATAGTTATGGTTCATTTACATCTAATTGACTCAAAGAACCTGATAAAGAAAAATATGGAAAGCATATAAATATATACTTTCCATAAATCGTCGAGAACCCTTTCAATCAAGTAATGTAATGATTCAAGGGGTTCTCACAAACAACAAACATATTCGATTCTAATTTCAATTTTTTAAATGAATCTAACGGGAAAATATTTTTTTGTATCTTTTTGATTCATTTATTCACAAAAATCATCCATCAAAAATGAGATAGAATAGCTTCAACCTTGTCAACCGAAAATGAGAAAATGAAATCTGGATAAATACCAATACCTATTATGGGTATAAGGATAGAAATAGAAATAAATAATTCTCTGGGCCCAGAATCAAAAAAAGAAGAGTTTGATGTATTAAAAAACTTGTATCCATAGAACATTTGCCGTAAGATAGATAATAAATAAATAGGAGTTAATATCATTCCAATTGCTGTTACAAAAGTAATTAGTATTTTCATCATGAAAAGATATTTTTGACTAGTAATTATTCCAAAAAAAACTATCAATTCTGCAACAAAACCGCTCATGCCAGGCAATGCAAGAGAAGCCATTGATAAGATAGTGAAAATAGTGAATATTTTTGGCATTGGGATAGCCATTCCGCCCATTTCGTCAAGATAAAGAAGACGCAGTCTATCATAACTAGTTCCTGCCAAGAAAAAAAGGGCAGCGCCAATAAATCCATGAGATATTATTTGTAAAATGGCCCCGTTGAGACCAGTATCACTTATAGAACCAATTCCTATAATTATAAAACCCATATGAGATACGGAAGAATAAGCGATTCTTTTTTTTAGATTCCGTTGACCAAAAGATGTTGCAGCGGCATAGATTATTTGAATACAACCTAATATCATTAACCAGGGGCAAAATATGGAATGAGCGTGGGAAAAAAATTCCATATTAATTCGAACCAACCCATATGCTCCCATTTTTAATAAGATTCCGGCTAAAAGCATACAAGTGCTGTAATGCGCCTCTCCGTGGGTATCTGGTAACCATGTATGTAAGGGTATAATCGGCGATTTGACAGCAAAAGCAATAAGAAATGCCGTATAGAATATTATTTCTAGTGCCACGGGATATGATTGATTAATTAATGTTTCAAAATTAAATGTTGGTTCATTAGAGCCATATAAACCAATACCCAGAATTCCCATTAATAAAAAAACAGAAGCTCCTGCAGTGTACAAAATAAACTTTGTAGCTGAATACAAACGTTTCTTTCCCCCCCACATGGATAAAAGTAGATAAACGGGAATTAATTCCAATTCCCACATGATGAAAAAAAGTAAAATGTCTCGAGAAGAAAATGGTCCTATTTGACCGCTATACATTGCTAACATCAGGAAATAAAATAATTGGTATTTTCGAGTAACCGGCTGAGCTGCTAAAGTGGCTAAAGTAGTTATCAATCCTGTCAGTAAAATAGGTCCTATGGAGAGTCCATCTATTCCTAATCTCCAGTAAAAATCAAAAAAATGGATCCATTTATAATTCTCCGTCAGTTGAATTAGTGGATCATCCAATTGGAAATGATAACAAAATGCATAGGTTGTTAGAAGGAGATCGATTAAGCATATACAAATGCTATACCACCTAATTACCTTATTTCCCCTATGAGGAAATAAGAAAATTAAGGAACCTGCGGCTATTGGGAAAACAACAACTATTGTTAACCAAGGAAAAAAATTCGTGATAAAAATAAGATACACTTGGGCCAGAAAAGCCCATGCTCAAAATAAAATAGAATTTTTTTCTTTTTTATTTTGAACACGAGTTTTTGCCAGTAAAAAACGTATTCGTGTGGTGTTTTTTGAAACGAATCAATAAGCGAGACCCATACTTCGAGTTGTTTCATGCCATAAATAAACTCGAACACTTAAGAAATCCGTCGGACAAGCGGACTCACACCTCTTACAACCAACACAGTCCTCTGTTCTTGGGGCAGAAGCTATTTGCTTAGCTTTACATCCACCCCAAGGTATCATTTCTAATACATCTGTGGGACAGGCTCGGACACATTGAGTACATCCTATACATGTATCATAAATCTTTACTGAATGTGACATTATCTATAGTAATTTTGGATGTTCAAAAATGCAAATTATCGATCTAGTAAACTCGTAAATGAATCGTATATTTATATACCAGATGAATCAATGATTTGTGATAATATTGTTAACTGTTAATAAAAAAAGGCGTCTAGATAAATTTACAAGAGGGAATCGAAGAGGACCAGGATACTTTCATTTCTTATGATTTAGGCAATGTAAACATGATATGATCATAAGTTGTGTCGAATAAATACTCAAATGAATTGATTAGATTCATATTACACTATTTGAAATTCTACTTTATTATTATAGGATTAATGCTATTTATTCAACAAATTCGATTGATTGATACGGGTTGATTTTCTGTTACGAGCAATTGAGGAAACAATAGCCAGTCCGATAGCCGCTTCAGCGGCTGCAATAGCTATAACAAAAATTGAAAAAATATTTCCTTTTAATTGGCGATTATCAAAAAAATCAGAAAAAGTTACTAGATTTATATTAACTGCATTCAGTATAAGTTCAAGACACATAAGGGCTCTAACCATATTTCGGCTCGTGATCAATCCATAGATACCAATAGAAAATAAATAGGCACTCAAAACAAGTACATGTTCGAGCATCATTGACCAACTCCTTATAAATTTGGATTCATTAACAAAAGAATATATCGGCAATAAAAAAAAAAAGAATTTCTACATAAAAAAAAACTCTTTCACTTCACATAGAATTCGACAGAAATAAATGTGAGAAAATTGAAAAAAAAAAGAATCTTGATTTCTATTACTAGTTCTCTAAAGATTTCTTACTGGCGAGCTACGACAATTGCACCTATCAAAGAAACTAAAAGAATTATGGAAATTAGTTCAAATGGAAGAAAAAAATCTGTTGATAAATGAATTCCAATTTGTTGACTAGTACTTATCAAATCTTGCTCAATAATCTGATTTGGTCTTGTAGTCCAAATAATTCCGTACCATGATGTATCGGAAATAATAGTGATTAATGAAACAAAAATACTTGTACAAACTATCAAAGTAATTCCATCCCCTACGGTCCAAAGATTCAAATCTTGGTAATATTCGGAACTATTCATGAACATCACAGCAAATATGATTAAAATGTTAATAGCTCCCACGTAAATAAGTAGCTGTGATGCAGCTACAAAATGCGAGTTTGCTAAAATATATAATAAAGATATACAAACAAGAACCAGTCCCAACGAAAAAGCAGAAAAAATGGGGTTGGTAAGTAATACTACTCCTAAACTTCCTAATAGAAGACCCGATCCCAGAAAGACTAAAAGAAAATCGTGCAGCGTTTCAGGCAAATCCATTATATGTAAAAAAAAAGACAACGAAATCGAAATTTCATGACCTTATTGATATGACCAGGAAAAAAAATTTATATATTTCAATTTTTCTTTGCATTGAAAAACCTAAGTAGTTTAAATTGATATAGTTATGGTTATATAATCAATGTCATTCCACTCTTTATACAAAAGAGTAGTTTGAAACGATATGAAAACTCAAGTATAAAGGTAGATAGAACATATATAACCATTGAAAATCTTATTGAAATTCCAAAATATTTTCAATTTCGAGAATATATTAATATATTCTATTGAAGAATATAGTTCTCTAATAATTATAGAATATTTCTACTAATATGATATTTACTATATTATTCATTTTTTATACATTTAAAATATTTGATTTAGATTATTCTATTTATATCTATTCTATCTATAGAAATATATAGAATATTTGTGTGTGTTTTTTTTTTAAGTTGTATTTTATTGAATTATAATAAATTGTCTTTTTTGATTTGAATTGTTCGAATTGTATAATCATCAATTATTGACATTGGTAAACGGCCCAAAGCAATTTGATTATAATTCAATTCATGACGATCATAAGTTGAAAGTTCATATTCTTCAGTCATTGATAAACAATTTGTTGGACAATACTCAATACAGTTACCACAAAAAATACAGATTCCGAAATCAATACTGTAATTTAGCAATCGTTTCTTTCGAATATCCGTTTCCATTTTCCAATCAACAACGGGTAAATCTATAGGACATACACGAACACATACTTCACAAGCAATGCATTTATCAAATTCAAAATGGATTCGACCGCGGAAACGTTCTGATGTGATTAATTTTTCATAAGGATATTGAATAGTTACAGGTAAACGATTTGCGTGAGATAAGATAATCATGAAACTTTGACCAATGTACCTTGCAGCTCGTACTGTTTGTTGACCATAATTCATGAACCCAGTTACCATAAGGAACATATTGTAAATATCTATGAATAGTATAGTTTTTTTTGATTTCTTTCTCTTATTTGAGACAAGTAATGAATATAGAACATCTTTTACAGCGAAAACAATTGAGATGAAGTTGTTAATAATAGATTACCGAGAGAAATCGGTAAAAGAAATTTCCATCCAAGATTTAATAATTGATCCATTCTTAGCCTAGGCAAAGACCATCTTGTTATGATAGAAACGAATAAGAAAAAATAGCTTTTAGCTAATGTAATAAAGAGATCAATTGTAGTTCCAAAAACTCCGTATGTTTTATTTATTTCAAAAAATTCAGAAACAAATATGTATGGAATAGAAATATTGGAACCGCCCAAGTAAAGAACTGTTACAAATAATGAAGAAATGAAAAGGTTTAAATAGGAAGCAACGTAAAATAAACCAAATCGAATACCTGAATATTCTGTTTGATAACCAGCTACTAATTCTTCTTCTGCTTCTGGTAAATCAAAAGGTAATCTTTCACATTCTGCTAGCGAAGAAATTATAAAAACGATGAAACCCATAGGTTGACGCCACAAATTCCAACCCCAAAAACCATATTTTGATTGCGCATCAACTATATCAATTGTACTTAAACTGTTAGATAATCCTAGTCGGTGATAACATTCCTGTTCCCATCTCTATTACAGAACCGTACATGAGATTTTCACCTCATACGGCTCCTGGAAAGCCTTAAGTAAATCTAAGGACCGGGTCGATTATTTATCTCTTGATATATCCCTAAGATATAGAAGATTAAAATCTATCGAACGGTTCTGAATTAGACCAATTCAATTCTGTCTGTTCTAGAAATAAGAAAGAGAAATCGATTTTCATAAAAGATCCAATTAAAGCACTTCTGAATTGATCTCATCCCTAAGAAAATACAAATTTGTTGAGTAATAACTGAATTCTTCAATAAAATACTCTTTTATAATTCTCAATAACCCTCATGATTTTGAATGACGAAAAATAATTACACATCCGTTTCTTAATTATGATGTGAATTTTATCTCCATGAATATGGATATAAGAAATCAAAAACGAAAGAGAAATCTATTTTTCGTTTTTGATTTCTTATTTTTTTTTCGTTCCTATTCTTCTTTTTTGTGCTATGAAATGAAAAAGGGACCTCCAAAAATTGGAAAGGATTTTTTCGTTCCTGATAGTAATTTATTTAGTGATTGAATGGAAGCATACTCTGGATCGGAGTTGTGGGGAGTACTGCTTTCTTTTTTCTACCAACTTAAAGCCCCCAATTAGTATTCTTTTTATATTCTGCGTAAATTTTCTTTTGGATAATTTACAAAATCTGTGTTACTAATCCTTTGTGTATCTTGGTGTTTCTAACCATCCAGTCTTTTTTATTAACCCCCCTTATTTATTTTTATATATCTATGATAATTCATAAAAATGGTAACTAAAACTCAATAAGGTTGGTCTTTTGAGACCGCTTCAAAACAGGATGACAAATTATCCAATCTTGGGTTAAATGTCCTCTTCTGTTTATAATTTTATTTCATTCTTATACATAGAAAATGAGACTCAATATTTTGACTGCCCTTATAAAATCATCATACTATCTATTAACTAGCAGGAATCTAGTATTCTGAAATTAGATTCAATATAAGCTGTTTTATTTCACTCATATAACTATCTAATTTAGTTCTTCAATCAGAATTTTGAAAAAGAAAATAAAGATAATGAAGGTTTCTATTCAATTTATTCGCTATATAGTACTATACAGAAATTATAGTACTATATAGAAATATAGTACTATAAAGAGAGGAGTATAGCAATAGAATAGCATCGAATAGCTTTTTCGGTTTCAACGAATCGCACGTAGAGATATTGATAAGACACATAGAGTTAATGGTATTTCATAACTAATCGATTGAGCAGCAGCTCGTAGACCACCCAAAAAGGAATATTTATTATTTGAGCCATATCCTGACATAAGAAGTCCAATGGGAGCAATACTCGAAATAGCAATCCATAAAAAAACACCCATATTGAAATCAGATAAAACAAAATTATAGCCAAACGGAATTACTGAATAACTTATTAGAATGGATATGACTGATATGGATGGTCCAATACTGAATAAATGAATATCTCCCCTAGATGGAATAAGATTCTCTTTGAATAGTAGTTTTGTTCCGTCTGCTAGAGCTTGAAGCATTCCAAAAGGACCAGCATATTCAGGTCCAATACGCTGTTGTACCCCTGCAGATATTTCTCTTTCTAACCATACAATTGCTAGTACACTTATTGTAATTCCCAAGACAAGAATCAAAATTGGTAAAAGTATCCATAGAATTCCATAGACCTCTTTGAAAGATTCCAATCCGGAAAAGGAGTTTATATCTTGGACTTCCGTTGTATCAATTATCATTTCAACGATCAACTTCTCCCATAATGATATCTATGCTACCTAGTATTGTCATAATATCAGCCAATTTCATTCTTTTAACTAATTGAGGAAGAATTTGCAAATTGATAAAACCGGGTGGACGAATTTTCCATCTCCAAGGAAAACCATTCTGATCTCCTATTAGAAAAATTCCTAATTCTCCCTTGGGGGCCTCAATTCTCACATAAAGTTCTTGTTTCGGCAATTCAAAAGTAGGAGACGGTTTTTTACCAATGAATCGATATTCAAAATCATTCCATTCTGGCTCCTTTTCTCTATCAAAGCAGCGAATTTCAAAATTTTCATAAGGCCCCCCTGGAATTCCTTCCAAAGCCTGTTGAATTATTTTTATGGATTCCACCATTTCACCAATTCGAACTAAATAACGAGCTAATGAATCTCCTTCTTTTTGCCATTGAACTTCCCAATCCAATTCCTCGTAACACTCATAATTATCAACTTCACGTAGATCCCATTGTATTCCGGAAGCCCGAAGCATCGGTCCTGATAACCCCCAATTTATAACTTCCTCTCTACCAACAACACCCACTCCTTCAACCCGTTCTAAAAAAATTGGATTTCGCGTAATAAGTTTTTGATATTCAATAACCCTTGTTAAAAAATAATTGCAGAAATCCAAACATTTATCGATCCAACCATAAGGTAGATCAGCCGCTACTCCCCCAATACGAAAAAAATTATGCATCATTCTCATACCTGTGGCAGCTTCGAATAGATCATATATTAATTCTCTTTCTCTAAAAATATAGAAAAAAGGGGTTTGTGCACCAATATCTGCCATAAAAGGTCCCAGCCATAGTAGATGAGAAGCTATACGACTTAACTCCAACATAATTACTCTTATATAGCTGGCTCTTTTAGGTACTTGAATATTTCCCAATTGTTCCGGTCCATTTACAGTTATTGCTTCTGTGAACATAGTAGCTAAATAATCCCAACGTGTTACATAAGGCAGATATTGTATAATTGTTCGGTTTTCCGCTATTTTTTCCATACCTCTGTGTAAATAACCCAATATTGGCTCACAATCAATAACATCTTCACCATCCAGAGTAACAATAAGTCGCAGAACACCATGCATCGATGGGTGTTGAGGCCCCATATTTACTATCATGAGGTCTTTTCTTGTAGCTGGGACATTCATAGGTTTTTCCTCGATTCATTCTTCCATGAATCGTTCAAAAAAAAGTTAATCAAAATTCAGTATCTAATAAATCGAATAATTGAAAATGATTCTTGAAATTAGCTAATTTGTGAATGAATCCCGAATACCCAACCGATTTATTAAATTTTGATAACGTATTTTGTTTTTCTTTGACAAATACGACAATAGTCGTTGTCGTTTTCCCAGAATTATACGTAAACCTCTTTGAGATAAATAGTCCTTTGGATGTAATTCAAAATGTGAAGTAAGTCTTCGTATCTTATTAGTTAAGATGAATACTTGAAATTCAACCGATCCCGGGTTTTCTTCTTCTTTTTTTTTTTTTGAAATAACAGGTATAACTGGATTTTTGATCATAAAATGAAAGCTTCCCCCCCCTCCTTTTTGGTAGATATTTTTATTGATCAGTAATAGTAATTACACTTATTTTTAATTTTTTATAAAAAATTTTCTCTTCATTTATTTAACAATTCTGAATTTCTTTTTTTTTTTTCAAATTAATTCATTATTAAGGAATGTAATTCAAATAGATAATAAATACTATATTTATGGATTCATAAAATGAATAAAATCTATTGTCTTGTATTTTAAAGACAAAAATAAGACAATAGATTTTATTCATTTTTCGATGGATTTATGGAGACATCATTGAGAAATTGAATTCGTATGACTCCCACAATGTGTGTGGACGTTTATTTTATTTATCTATAAATATTGTTCACATATCAGATAGATATGTTACGAGAAATATTAGGATAAATAGAACAAAAATCTAGATTTTCAATCGAGGCGAGGATACATACGTATTCTCAATATACTGAAACGGCTTCCATTATGTGTATCAAACCAATAGCGGTTCATACAAGCTAAATCTTCGAATCGATAATTTGGCCAAAGAAAGAATTTTAAATTCCTTAGTTTTTTTGTATCGCTATCAAGATCTTTCTTTTTAGTCAAAACTTCAGAAGAATTCGTTTTTTCTTTATCAGTTATTGTGTTTCTATCCATCGTCTTCCGATTCTTCCTATGGTTCAAACAAGTTAGAATTCGCAATTCTCTACGGCGTCTAGGGGAGAAAATATTTTCAGGAACAAGTAAATCATAATGATTTTTATCTTTATTTATAATTTGGCGTTTGTGCTTCAATGATACGCTTATGGTTTGATATAGAAATGATTGTTCGTAGTTTTTTTTGTAAGAACAACGAATGGGTTCTAAACAAAAAACTAGGTTGTCCTGCACTTCCTCAATATCCCTGCTGTAAAAAAAACAAGGATCATCACTGACTATACGCACAAAAGTTTCCAGATCTAGTTCTCCCCTCCTTATAGTAGACAACAAAATTTGTTTTGGTTGTTTCGTTTGCTTCAGGAGATTTAGTACGCCGACAATGTTCGCGTAGCTGTCGCCGTAGTACGTAAACTCCGCACAGCGTAAATAATAACCCACATATCTATCTATTAAGAAATTCTGTTCTGCAGCCATATCCTTCCTGTATTTAGGGCTATTTGCATTATAACGATGCTTGGGCTTATAATACCTTTCGAGATATGATTTTAGATTGCTGTGAATCGCGTATTCGTTCTTTTCTAACTGTAATTCCAGTTGATCAGTAATGTTCTTCTGACTATAAAACGGCATAAACAAGAAATTTAGTGGTAAGATCCACGGATTCTTCTTATATGCATCTATTTTTGATTTTGACAAAAAACCAAAACTCGGAGTCAATAATTTGTCATTCGTTATGGAATTCTTTTTTCTTTTTCCATTCATTGCTATCCTTCTTATTTTGGTCCTTCTCCTTCTTTTTTCATTCATTCCCATCCTTCTTTCTCTCCAACGAAAATACTTTCTATCCGGCTTATTTTCATCATCTTCCGCTATATAATTTTGGATAAAGCTATCGCCCATTAGATCAAATACTTCTTTTATATTTTTAGGTGTGTTATAACTAGGTGATGTATATCTATAAATAGAAGGTTGATTCTTATCTACATAATTTAGATATTGATAGGCAAAAAGATCATATCCATATTGTTTTTTTATTTTTTTTTTATTTTTTAATAAGTCTACTTGTTCTAATAAGTCTACTTCTTCTAATAAGTCTACTTTTCGTTTTTTGGAAACAATTAATTGAGTTTTTTCCGATGAATCATAGTCAAGTAAATCTTTATTTTGAGCCACGCGATGTTCATGGATTGTATTCCTCCACTTTTGTGGTGCTAATCTCGACCATGTGCTCTCAGGTAAAGCATATTGATAATGAATCTTTAACCAATTTGTCCATTGATTCATTATAGAATCGGGACGGTTCTTATGGCTTAATTTGGAATTGAATCTTTCTCCTTGTATTTTTAAAAAATAATCCTTTATTTCATTCGGAAGAAAAAAAGATTTTCCAGGTGATTCAAAAATAGATCTTAACCTATATTTATATCCATTACAAACTTGCATTTGTGATAATTGAAACAATACATAGGCTTGTGACAAAGAAGATACATCACAAGAATTCTGTGAATACATATCCGTCCTATTCCGACGTTTTTGTTTGTCTACAACCGACATAAATGGAATTATACTTTGATTTATTCTATCAATATATTCTTCATTTTTTTTTTT
>CAWUDS030003076.1:0-13995 GCA_963859935.3 Lathyrus sativus
ACAAATAAGGAAAGAGACGTTGAATGATTCCAACGGATACATTCTTGAAAACACTTCTTCAGTTTCAGCAAGTTCTTCAGAGTCTGAATGGATCAGAGTCTTCTGATGAGTTTCAGAACTATGCTGTATCAGAGTCTTCTGCAGCTTGTGTGCTTCTAGCGTGTTGATCATCAGAGCATCTTGACACAGAACTTCAGCACTTGGCAGCGTAGGTGCTTTCAGAAACTTCTGTAGATCAATGCTTTGAGAAACTCTTCAATTAATATTCTTCTATACTTCTGATGCTTCAGCTTCAGATGCTTCTGATTATCTTCAGATGCTTCTGACTCAGAATGTTCTGGAGCTTCTTGCTTCAGATCCTTCTGGAGACTACGCTCAGGATCTTCTGTAAGGAGCAAGCAGATTCTTCTGAAAAGTGCATTTGGCGCTTCAGAGTCAGAACAACTTCTTGTATTCAAAGGCAGATTTGCTTCTAGAGAGTCAATATAATTTTAATCTGCAGTAAAATTCTCAAACAAATTTTAGAGTATATAAATCTTAAATATAAATTTCCTAACAGTTATCATCAAAACAAAGAGTAATTATTAAGAACCAATCTGTGTTCTAACAATCTCCCCCTTTTTGATGATGACAAAAAGTATCAGAAATTTTATTTAATTGAACATAAAGAATTATAACTCCCCCTGAGATGATGAATCTCCCCCTGAGTTAAATATGAAAAAGGAATAGAAACTTCCCTTTTTATCTTGAGTAATCTTCAGAGTCAGATCTTGTCTGTCTTGTAATAATCAATGGTCAGAATATCTTGCAGATATAAGATTCAGATTTTGATAAAGGATAAATGATCTGAGAAATTCAGAGGTTCTTTTATAGAGTGTTCTTATCAAAAGTTCTGAAATAGTCAATTAAGATATTAGAAAGAATAGATATGTCTGAAGATTCATTCTAGTGAAATTATAATTATATTAAATAGTTCAGATCTTTATTTCCCCCTTTTTTGTCATAAGCAAAAAGTAAAAAAAAACTTTTAATAAAGACAAGTAAAAGGAATAAAGCAGATAATTCAATGGAGAATAACAGTCTGATTTAAATAAGGATAACAGATCACAAAGTACATCAGAAGATATTACAAAACATTCAGATGCAAAGATAACAGATGCACAAACATGAGAAAAAAATCTAAGTGTGTTTAGACAAAAGCATCTTCAATAGGTCTGTGATCTCAGATTGTGATTGCTCTTGCTTGACATGAACTTAGTGATTGTCTCATTCTTCTCATCTTGTTTGGTCATCCATTCTGACATGTCCTCAGATTTCTTGTCTTGCTTCGCCATCCAAGATCTGATTTCAGATTGACCAGCTTCCAGAGCAGCAATCTTGTTTGCCAAATCTGGATTCTCTGTCTTGATTTCAGATGATGGAGGTACAGTATCCTGAACAGAGTCAATTGCCATATGTTCTGGAGATCCTGAAGAGGGTTCTACCAGAGTCATAGTTAAAGTAGGGGCAATTTGTTCTGGTGGAGGAGGAGGTGGAGGAGCATCCAAACACAGCAGAGGCCCAGTCTTGTTATCAATCCAGAATTGATTCCTTTCAGCTCTGAGCTTTGCATCATCAGAACAGATGTTCCTTCAGATTAGAAGCTACAGTGTTGAATCTATTCAGAAATCCTTTCCAAATGATTTCAGTCTCATTTACATCCATAGATTCAGAGCATCTTCTTTGAACAGTACCTAAAGACATCTGTAATTCTTGCAAAAACGTTTGAAATAAATGTTCAATATTAAGTCTGGGTGGAGGTTTAAGCAAGGTTTCCAGAGTCATCTGTTTAGGCTTTGGTGTAGGTGGTATCAAAGATTTTGGAATGGAAATCAGAGGAGGGGGAACATATGGAAAGAATGGAATTTCTGGTTTCTGAGGAAGGGATCTGTTTAAAGCATTAATCAGATTGGGTTGAGGTCTGGTGCGTGGGTAAACATCATCAAAGACTGCATTAGAGTATGGTACAAAAGCAGATTTTGATGGTTTATTAGATGCAACTGTGTTGTCAGATGCAGAATGCTAGAGCTGAAACAGCAGCTTTTACCAGATTTATCAGATATGGTGGCTAAAGATCCTTCATTTTCCATAGATTTAATATATGAAAGGATCACAGAGGGAAGGGTTGGTGTAAGTTTAGGTCTCAGAGGTGTCAAGGGTTCAGAGGGCTCAACTCTATCATAAAAATCTTTAAGTTTGAAACCATAAGATAAATTATGATACAGAGAGGACACTTGATCACAAGAGATTCCAGATGATAATGGAATAAATGAAGGCACAATCATCTCAGATGAAGGTTCAGGTGGAGGCATAGGTTCTGGAATTGCAGTTTTGGTAGGTACAGATGATACAGGTTCAGGGTCATGAACAGGGTATTTGTCAGATGGGTTAATCAGAAAATCAGGGTGAATTTCTGATTCAGATGAATTTGAGGATGTTTCTGATGTACAAGAGGTAGAAGAAACTTGAAACACTGTTTTTAATGGAGTGATGTCAAGAACTTCTGTCTCAGGGATGTGAGATGGTTCTGAAGGAATATCAGGTTGTTGAGTAGGTGGTTCAGATGAAACAGGAGCAGAAGTTACTTGAGTGGGTTCAGAAGTAACAGTTGCTACAGGTTCAGAAGATTGAATTGGTGAAGGTGGAATGACAGATTCATTTTGTGGTTGATCTTCTGAGGTTTGTTTTTCTGGGAGATTTTCTGTAATGAATGATGCAGATTTTTGATTATCAGAATTTTGTGGTAGTTCTGATGGTTGTGTTGGTTGTGGTTCTGTTTGTTGTGGAACAGTTGGTTGTGGTTCTGATGGTTTTTGGAACAGATTTTGATGGTTTTGAAGTGAAGTGTTTAATGTGTAATTTTGGTTGAGGTGGTTTTGATACAGGAGCAGTGGGTTGTTTCTGAGGTGATACAGAGCTGGGGGCAGCAACAGATGTAGTTTGAGTAACAGGGGGTTTGGGAATAGACTTAATAGAATCATTTATAACAGCAGTTTTAGAAGAGACAAAAGCTTTAATACCTTTGAGTTTAATCCTCTTAGCAGATGCAGCTTCTCCAGAATCTTTTCTCTTCAGAAGATCCTTGGGACTCTCAGCAATCTTAGCCTTCTTCTGGACAGGTTCAGATTCTGCTGCAGGTTGAGGTCTTTTCCTCTGAAGTGGAACTTCTGCTTCTTCTTCTTCTTCTCCTGCATCTGGCAGGGGTTGCTTGACAAGTTGAAATACATTTGCAGGTACAAACACTCCTTCTCTTTTGCATTCCTCTATATACATCAGAACAATGTGTCTAGGTTCTTCAGCAAAAAATAGAGGGAAATCTGATACTGGAATCCTTTTATTCAGATCAGACATGTTCAACTTCTTTGGAGCAGTGGTAAGTTCATCCATAATCTTGAGTCTCAGAAGGCTCTTAGCGTTCAGAGGCTTTCCCATAATGAACTCAAGTTCCTCTGTTACACCAGCATCATACAGAGCAGCCACTAAACCATTTTCAGTGAGAAGATCTGAGAGCAACCTTCCAAAAGGTATCCAATTCCTGGTCTTCTGAGTCTTTTCCTTTACAGATTCTCTGGATGCATTTATGTGATTCCACAGATGCATGAACAATAAGTAAGGAAGATCTACCTTATTACTCTGACTGAGGCAGTACATAAAATAGATCTGCTCATTGTTGACATAATCTGGGGAGTTTGTTGATTTTCTGTGATGAATGCATCCCATGAAGATCTTGGCCCAGATCTTGTATTCTGGTTTCAGATCTTTGAATTTGTTAGAGGCTTGTCCAGCAGTCATAACCTCTTCATAGACTTCATCCATATCAACACGTCCAACTGGCAGATGTGAAACACCATCTGTTTCTTCATAACCAATCAGTTTTCTAATAAGATCCTCTGTGATGATGATCTCCTTTCCCAGCACAGATGACAGAATAAACTTTGGATACACAGATGCATGAATCCAGAATTCCTTAATAAGCAAAGGGTAAACTGGTCCAAACAGTCTATCAAAGTATTTTACCCAGCCTTGAGCTCTAACAATGGAGCGAAAATCAAACCCATTTTCAGCCAGTGAGTCAAACTCAACCATGGATTCACACAACACTTCTAACTTTTCAACAGGTGTGAGAAGAGTTCTTTGTGGAGGAATGTATGGATTAGCACCAAGATTATCTGAAGTTACAGCAGCCATTGTTGATTGAAACTGAGCAGTTGTTGATGAAGAAGACGCCATTGAAGAATGCTTTTTAGAACACTTAGGTTTTGGGTTTTTGTGAAGAGAGAACAAGAGATGAAAATGCATATAAATTCTGAGAGTGAAAAGTGTGAAAGTGAAAACACTTCAAGTATTTATAGTAAACACATAGGCACACCAAAAGACAGAAATAAAGCACGTTGGATCAGCATTAAATGAAAAGAATAAAATCATTTCAAATAATAAATGCTTCTGACAGATTTGGGGGGAAAATCAAGAATTTAACTATTCAAATTTCACCTCAAATGTCTTTTCAGTTATCCACACGCCACCTCTTCAGATTTTGTGGGACACGTGTTTGTTTGCATGCTGTTCTGAATTCTCTCAAGAAATGAAACGTTAGCCACGTTCAGATCTTCTAAAGATGGTCAGTTCAGATTTTCACATCAGAAATAATAATCAGAATAGAACAAATGAACATATGAAATACTTCAGATCATTAAACAATTTGCATCTGAGAGATTGCTTCTGATAAATATTACTCTGGACAAAAATCCATACAAATATTTTTCAGAATGAACTTAAATCTATCCTCAGCAAGGGGTTTTGTAAAAATATCTGCCCATTGATGATCTGTATCAACAAAGGCTAAATTTATGATTCCCTTCTGAACATAGTCTCTGATGAAATGATGTTTAATTTCTATATGTTTAGCCTTAGAATGCAAGATTGGATTTTTTGACAAACATATAGCAGAAGTATTATCACAGAAGATAGAAAGATTACTCTCATAGATTTGATAATCTTCTAATTGACTCTTCATCCAGAGCATCTGAGTACAACATCCAGCAGCAGCAATGTATTCTGCCTCTCTAGTTGATAGTGCTATGGTAGGTTGCTTCTTGCTGTACCATGAGATCAGATGACTTCCAAGAAACTGACAGCTTCCAGAAGTGCTTTTACGTTCAACTCTGTCTCCAGCATAGTCAGCATCACAGAATCCAACTAATGAAAATTCATCAGATCTTCTGTAACACAAACCCATGTTAGCAGTACCTTTCAGATACCTTAGAATCCTCTTAACAGCTGTTAAGTGTGATTCTCTAGGATCTGATTGGAATCTAGCACATAAGCAGACACTAAACAGAATATCTGGTCTAGAAGCAGTCAAGTACAGAAGAGATCCTATCATACCTCTGTAGAGTTTTTGATCTACCTTCTTACTTACCTCTTCCTTACCTAGAGTGCTTGTAGGATGCATTGGAGTCTTTGCCATTTTGCTATCAACCATGTTGAACTTTTTCAGAAGCTCTTTAACATACTTGGTTTGATGTATGTAGGTGCATTCTGGAGTCTGATTGACTTGGATTCCCAAAAAGAATCTCAATTCTCCCATCATGCTCATTTCAAACTCTTCCTGCATACATTTAGCAAACTCCTTTCCAAGCGTAATATTTGTTGATCCAAAAATAATGTCATCTACATAAATTTGACAAATCAACAGATCTTTCTTAACAGTTTTACAGAATAAAGTTGTATCCACTTTTCCTCTGATAAAATTTTTCTTCAGAAGGAAATTGCTCAACCTCTCATACCAAGCTCTGGGAGCTTGTTTTAATCCATAAAGGGATTTCTTTAATTTAAAGACATGATCTGGAAAGTTTTCACTTTCAAATCCAGGAGGTTGATGGACATATACTTCTTCTTCTATAATACCATTAAGAAAAGCACTTTTAACATCCATCTGATATAGAGTGATGTTATTCTGTGCAGCAAAAGAAATCAGAAGGCGTATAGATTCTAACCTTGCCACTGGAGCATATGTCTCAGTGTAATCAATACCTTCTTGCTGACTATATCCTTGAGCAACCAGCCTTGCCTTATTCCTTTCTACTTCTCCCTTTTCATTCAGCTTATTTCTGAAAACCCATTTTGTTCCAATAATATTGAATCCTTTGGGTCTAGGGACCAGATCCCAAACTTCATTTCTGGTGAATTGATTCAGCTCTTCTTGCATAGCTATAATCCATTCATTATCTTCCAGAGCCTCATCTACAGATGTTGGTTCTATTATTGACACTAAGCCAAATAAAGAAGATTCAGAAGTTCTGAGAAATGATCTTGTCCTTATTGGATCATCTTTCTTTCCAATAATCACATCTTCTGGATGAGATGATTTGATTCTGGAAGAAGATCCTCTGACAGTTGGTCTTTCAGAAATTTTCAAGTTGTTTAGTTGGGAAGTCAAAGGTGTAGCATCTGGAGTTGCTTCAGATTCTTTGATTTTTGCCTTTTCTGCCTCTGAGCCTTCAGAGTCTGTGAGAATCACTTCTCTATCTGCAGAACTTTCAAACTGCTTTGGCTTTTCAGAGCCAAGCTTATCATCAAATCTAACATGAATAGATTCTTCAACAATCTGTGTTTCAGTATTGAATACTCTGTAGCCTTTAGAGCGTTCAGAATAACCAAGCATGAAACACTTCTGTGCTTTGGAATCAAACTTGTTTAGATTATCTTTAGTATTAAGCATATAACAAATACATCCAAAAGGATGAAAATAAGAAATGTTAGGCTTTCTGTTTCTCCACAATTCATAAGGAGTCTTTTCCAGAAGAGGTCTTACAGACACTCTGTTCTGAATATAGCAAGCTGTGTTAATTGCTTCTGCCCAAAAATGTTTTGCCAGATTTGTCTCATTGATCATGGTTCTGGCCATCTCTTGCAATGTTCTATTTTTCCTCTCTACAACTCCATTTTGTTGTGGAGTTCTAGGGCAGGAGAAATCATGTGCAATGCCTTTTTCAGAAAAATATTTTTCAAAATGTTTATTTTCAAATTCTCCACCATGATCACTTCTGACTTTAATAATTTTGGAATCTTTTTCAATCTGAACTTGATTACAGAAGTCAAAGAACACAGAATGAGACTCATCATTGTGTTTTAGAAACTTTACCCATGTCCATCTGCTGTAGTCATCTACAATGACTAATCCATACTTCTTGCCTCTGATGGATGCAGTTTTCACTGGTCCAAACAAATCAATGTGAAGTAATTCCAATGGTCTGGAGGTAGACACAACATTTTTTGATTTAAAATGAGATTTTGAAAATTTACCTCTTTGACATGCTTCACACAGAGCATCTGAGTTGAACTTCAACTTGGGAAGTCCTCTGACCAGATTGAGTTTATTAATCTGAGATATACGTCTCATATTAATATGCCCCAATCTTCTATGCCAGACCCATTTCTCATCATTCACAGATAAGAGGCATTTTACATTTTGAACTTTAAGTTCTGAAAGGTTAATTTTATAAATGTTGTGTTTCCTCTTTCCACTGAATAGGATAGAGCCATCCTTTTGACATACAGCTTTGCAACATTTTTGATTAAAGATTATATCATAACCATTGTCACTTAATTGACTTATGGACAATAGATTATGTTTCAATCCTTCAACTAACAGAACATTAGTAATAGAGGGAAGCTTACCATTTCCAATAGTGCCAGATCCAATGATCTTGCCCTTCTGGTTCCCTCCAAACTTCACGTCCCCTCCAGATCTAAGTTCCAGGCTTTGGAACATAGACCTTTCTCCTGTCATGTGTCGTGAGCATCCAGAGTCCAGGTACCATGATTGGTGTCCTGACTTCGCTGCTAAGAACATCTGCAACAGGAATTATTTTGTCTTTAGGTACCCAGATCTTCTTGGGTCCTTTGGGGTTAGTTGGTTTGCAAGTTTGTCTAAACTTCTGTTTTGCAACATAATGTTTATTCTGACTTGCCTTTGGTTTAAACACATAAGTACTCTTCTCAGAGCTTGTGTGTTTAATGTCATTCAGATGACCAAATTTGAATTGAGAGTACAGAGGTGTCTTACTGATAAAAAGTTTGTCAACAGGTTTTGGATTGCTTCCAGATGAAGACTCATATCCAATGCCTCTTCTGTTGTTTCCACTAACACCATAGATCATGGAAGCCATCTTGCTTCTGTCTATGCTCTTAGTGAGAAACTTCTGAAAACTAGAGTCATATTTTTCTAAAATATTTTCACAAGACTTAGTTTCAGAATCAGATTCTTGTTGAGTTCTATCAAAGTCATTTTTGATTTTTAAATTTATTTCCTTCTGCTCAACAAGTTCTGTTTTCAGAAGATCAATCTCAGATTCAAGATTGCTTTTCAGCTTCTTGTATTTGAGTTTGATGTTGTTGTAACTTTTAAGAACTTCTGTTAAAACTTTAATGAGTTCTTCTTTGGTAAGTTTGGCCATTACCTCTTCTGCATCATCATCAGATTCAGATTCTGATTCATATCCAGAGGTACCTTCTTCTTGATCCTCTGTCCTGGCCATCAATGCAATGTTTGCACATTCTTCTTCAGATTCAGAAGATGACTCACACTCATCAGAGTCATCCCATGTTGCCATCAGAACCTTTTTCTTCTTGTTGAACTTCTTCTTAGGTTTTTCTTTCAGAAGTTTAGGGCAGTCATTCTTGTAGTTCCCAGGTTCTTTGCACTCATAACACACCACATCTTTCTTGGCAGATCTTCTGTGACTAGAAGATTCTTTTCTGTTGTCAGATCTTCTGAAGTTGTTAAACTTCTTTCCCTTGTGCTTCCAGAGTTTGTTAATCCTTCTGGACAGCATGGACAACTCATCTTCTTCTTCAGAAGAAGATTCTTCAGAGCTTTCTTGAATAACCTGCAAAGCTTTAGCAGTTTTGTTAGATTTTAAAGCTATGGATTTACCTTTATCTTTCTTTTGGGGTTCATCTTCCTCCAGCTCAATTTCATGACTTCTTAAAGAACTGATAAGTTCTTCTAAGGAGATCTTGTTCAGATCTTTTGCCATCTTTAATGCAGTCACCATTGGTCTCCATCTGGTGGGAAGACTTCTGATGATTTTCTTGACATGATCTGACATTGAGTAGCCCTTGTCCAGAACTTTCAGACCAGCTGTAAGAATCTGAAATCTAGAAAACATAGTTTCTACATTTTCAGAATCTTCCATTTTAAATGCCTCATACTTCTGTATGAGCGCCAGAGCCTTTGTCTCTTTAACCTGGGAGTTTCCCTCATGAGTCATTTTGAGTGATTCAAACATGTCATGAGCAGTATCTCTGTTAGTAATCTTCTCATACTCAGTATGAGAGATTGCATTAAGCAATATAGTTCTGGCTTTGTGGTGATTCTTGAAGTCTCTTTTCTGCACTTCAGTCATTGATTTTCTATCAATCTTTTTGCCATCCTCTCCAGTAGGATGTACATATCCATCAATGACCAAATCCCAAAGATCAGCATCATACCCAAGAAAAAAACTTTCTATTCTATCTTTCCAATAGTCAAATTTTTCTCCATCAAACATTGGAGGTTTGGTACTGATCCTATCCTTCTCTTCATATTTATTGTTGATTGAATTATCAGCCATGATAACAAATAAATATATAGATCAAAGTATATCTCCTCTGGATCTTTACTGACACTGTTAAGTGATAGCACACTCAGAACCGGAGCTCTGATGCCAACTGAAGGTGAGATATAACTTAGAAGGGGGGGTTGAATAAGTTTGGAAAAATAATACTTGAAAATAAATCACACAATTATTTTTATCCTGGTTCGTTAAACAACTACTCCAGTCCACCCTTCCAGAGTGATTTGCCTTTCTCAACAAGGTCTTAATCCACTATTAAATCAAACTGATTACAATAGTATCACCTAAGAACTACAGTTCTTAGTCTTCTCAAGAGCTACTGATTCACACTGAATCCTCTTAAGGAAATTTCTTTACAAACAATGTAAATTAAATACAAGAGTTTTTAGTGCTTCTATAAAGCTATAATCACAACAGTGATTTTTTCTCTTAAGATTTAAGTACAAAAGATTCTATGAAGAATAAGAATGAGAGCTTAAGAATATGAGATTTCTTTTCAGCAAGTGTATAGCTAAAGAGTGTGTAACTGAAGAATGAAGTGAGAGACTCCTTTTATAGGCAACTGAATTTTCCACGTTGAAAAGAGAGTCCAAAAAGGTCTGAGCCTTTTTGTCTTCACATGTACTGACCTTTCCTTGAAATAGATGGCACAGATAAATCCTTTTTGTCTGTGTAAGTGTGTCAGGCACAAATAAGGAAAGAGACGTTGAATGATTCCAACGGATACATTCTTGAAAACACTTCTTCAGTTTCAGCAAGTTCTTCAGAGTCTGAATGGATCAGAGTCTTCTGATGAGTTTCAGAACTATGTTGTATCAGAGTCTTCTGCAGCTTGTGTGCTTCTAGCGTGTTGATCATCAGAGCATCTTGACACAGAACTTCAGCACTTGGCAGCGTAGGTGCTTTCAGAAACTTCTGTAGATCAATGCTTTGAGAAACTCTTCAATTAATATTCTTCTATACTTCTGATGCTTCAGCTTCAGATGCTTCTGATTATCTTCAGATGCTTCTGACTCAGAATATTCTGGAGCTTCTTGCTTCAGATCCTTCTGGAGACTACGCTCAGGATCTTCTGTAAGGAGCAAGCAGATTCTTCTGAAAAGTGCATCTGGCGCTTCAGAGTCAGAACAACTTCTTGTATTCAAAGGCAGATTTGCTTCTAGAGAGTCAATATAATTTTAATCTGCAGTAAAATTCTCAAACAAATTTTAGAGTATATAAATCTTAAATATAAATTTCCTAACAGTTATCATCAAAACAAAGAGTAATTATTAAGAACCAATCTGTGTTCTAACAGTTTTCTCAAGTCAGCTTGGTCGGGAATCAACTCCCTATAACCCTTCTTGAATATACCTCCATCCTATCATAAGTACGCTCAAACACGGGTATAGTGTTGTCTCACCACTCAAAGTTCCCAAGATCCAACAGGGCACATATATACATATTTACAAGTATTCACAAATATAGCAAGTATTTAAACAAGATAGGCTAAACCCTCAAAACATATTTCCCCAGTGAAGTCGCCATTTCTGTTGCGGTGAAAATTGGATATCAAGCTATTATATTAACTTGAATCTTAATTCTTTTACAACCGAATTTTATTTTATCCAAAGGAAAGTTTTAAAGAAAGAAAAACCTTTTTCGCGATGTAACGACAATGCTTAAGAGATTTGGGGATCGGGGGTTGGTTATACCTAGGGAAGGTATTAGCACCCTAAGCATCTGTAGTACCCTACAGGAACCTTTTGTTTATTTATTTGCTAAGTTAGTGAAATGTGCTATGGTTTGGGGTTAGGATAAGTTGAAACCTAAAGTTATATACACTAAGTTTGCTCGCAAAGATATTGCATCTTCTGCCTACGTATCCTAACTAGGATAGAATCAGAGAAATCGTAGTTCACCTCACAAGGGATGAAGAACACTTGATTATGATCAAGGTTCAAGGGGGAACAAACATGACAATGTTTGTGTGGAGTTTGACAAAACTCCCTAATCTAAATTGTAACACTCAAAAGGGAAAGTAAGAAATCTTGACGATGATTCTTACATAGAGTTGACAAACTCTATCCTAGGGTTTTAGTTGAAGAACACTCCTAGTACAGGTGGGTTTCTTAGACTTAAAGCAAAGTCTAATGGCTCATAAACTAAGGTTAAAGTGACTTAACAAAGTCAAGGGAATGGGTGAATGAGCTATCCATGACACAGGGGTCAATGGAAAGACCTTTTCCCTTGGAAAGAGAGAGGGGAGGCAACTGGGATAAAAGCTAACAAGCTTCATCACTTGGGGAAAGAAAACATTAAGAAAAGTAACAACATGATAAAGATACATACATGGTGACAACCATTAAATGAGCATGTGAAAAAATAAAGACGCATTGATGACAATCAAAGCAGTTGATTAAGCAGGAAGTGTGACGACAGATCGAGCTTAAGTAAATGCAACAGGGGAAAAAAAATAAAAATGGTAATAACCAAAGATGAAATCCTAGAATGTTGACTAACACTTAAGGATATGAATGCAAGAAAGTATCACAAACAATCACAAGTATAACAAGAGAAAAATTCATCTGCATACGCGAAAACGATCACAAAACGCACTTAACTTGCACATAGCCAAAAGGGATGAAAATTTAGGAAATCATGGAATTTAAAAATATGGCATGAAAGTATACATAAAAATAGACACAATGAAAAAAGAATGGGTGAAAAATGATAAATATTGAGGGAGATATGAATTTTTGAAATTTGGTTGAATAAATGGAAAAAATGTCAAAAGGGTTGCCCTCCTTAAGGGTCGAACCCAGGTTCATGTAGTGATAGGCACATTTAGTGACAAGTTGATTACCACTGGGGTGGCTGTACATCCAAGTACAAATTCCACCCCATAAATATATATGGGAAACATTCATGGCAGGCTGGGCACAAAGCAAGCAAAAACTTGGATTTGCATTTTCATTGTAACTTTCTCAAATCTTAATGGATTTTCACAAACTTTAGGTCTATATTGCATAGAAAATCACAAGGAACATGATGGTGGAATTGGTTTTTTTTATATGATGCACACAAATAAAAATTTGATAGCAGTTGCAAATGGAAGTATGTGGTTTGCATTTTGAGATGAGGATCACATTCCAGTCAGTTTCAAGTCCAAATAATCATGCACACATACTATATATATATATATGCTACTAAGGGAATCCAAACATATAATGGCATGCAAAACAGACTGTAATAAAAATGATGTTCAACTTGCAATTTTTAACATGAAGATGCATAATGAGATGAGAGTCCAATTCCAATCCTTTTTTGATCAAACCAAGTATACACACATACTATGAATATGAGGATGAATGAAATTAACAAAGAATAGGTTCAGACCAGCTCATAGTAAAAAGTAATGATTGAGATGCAAGTAGCTTTTGTGAAGTGCATGAGACTGTCCATTTTCAATTCCAAACAGGTTCTGATCAAACAAAACATATACATACTCTATATACATGTTATTGAGTGGCTTCAAGCAAGAAATAAGATCCAAAACAGACTGTCATGGAAATGGTATTTCAATTGCAAACATGGCATGTTGGAAAGGTATGAAAAATCTCAGTTCAGATTTAAAGCATTTTCAAGTTACTTCAAACACACAAACATGCTACAAATATGCATACAAGTGAATACAAATCACAAGTTTAGTGCAAAATAAACTGGTGTGAAAAGTGGTGCTCATGCTGCAATTTTGTGTTGGTGAAGTGCAGGGTCATGCTCAATTTCATTTCCAAACATTTCCAAATCATTTCAACTACACACATACACCTTACACATATGATTTTGAGTGAGATCAAGCAAGAATTGAAGTCCAAAACAGACTGTCATGGAGAGTGACCAACAAGTTGCAATTATGGCATGTTCAAAGCATGAAGACTTTCAAATTAAGTTTCAGGCACTTTTCGATCAGTTAGACCATGCACACACCTCTTAAATATGATAACAAACATGTTTAGGCATGGATTTGGTTTCAAAACAAACTGAGGCAAAAAATGAAGAGCAGGCTGCCACTTTGGTATTTTGTAATGCAATAGGATTTTCAAAATTAGTTCTATGCACATCTACACCAAATAAATCACTCACACATCTTGCATACATGTAAACAAGTGAGTTCAAACAAAGGGAATGGTTCAAAACAGGTCTGTTATGAGAAAATGATATGCAAGCTGTGATATTGTGCTTTGTACATTCATGAAAAACATTCAAATCAGTTTCTGGTCATGCTTAACCCAAATCAGTTGCACACACAAGTCATAAATGCATAAATGGATTATTCTAAACTCAAACTTAAACC
>CAWUDS030003077.1:0-38065 GCA_963859935.3 Lathyrus sativus
GAAAGAATCTAATTTCTTGTTGTTTGGTTGTGAAATCATCCATGAGAAAGCTGGAGTGGAACTTAACCTTATGGGATTCATCATCTTTTTGCAAGAATAATCTCACTGATGTGTTAAATAGAAGTTATGTGATGCAAAAAGAGTGAAAATAAGATACCTTGTTATAGCGTTCTTTTTTGAGGATTTGAGCGTGTAGCAAGATTTAAATGCAGATTATGCTGCTCAAAAATAAAATCTAAATTCTCCTTTTTTGAGCCTACTAATCAATTAGATGTGGTTCTAATTGATAATATTTTTCAATATCTTAGGATTTGTGAAATCTTCATAAATGCTAAGATTTGGTTTGCTTGAGACACACGTTAAGCTTGGGTCTGATATGAAATAAGTTATTTCGAACTTTTTTAATCGATTCTCATCTCGTGCTAATTGATTGGGCTTGTGTAATTCTGCCTTCTTGATGCAGTTTAGACCTTATGTTGATTTTTCTCGTGTTATCACCCATTGTCATCGTTTTCGCCCCTTATCTATAAGACAGTTTAAAATACTCATCTTTTTATGGGTTAGAAACATTTAAATTTTGATGAGTAATTTTTTTTTAAATATTATTCTAAGGGTTTAATCAGATTTTCGTGGTTATTTCAAACTTAAAATAATTTTACCTCTTTGATCAAGAAATCTTGATAAATATTTCCCAAGATGGAAAACACCAAATGTTGTATCCCTCTCCACACACCATTGGATGCAATAGTCGATAAAACCATAAAAAAAATAGTCCATTACAAACATATTCATTCAATTGATCACTATAGATCATATGCTTTGAGATAGTCTCAAAGAAATGCTTTGATCACAACTGTTGGTATTTTCCATCATCATTCATCTCCGGGATCAAAGACTTTATCAAATGTATACTTTTAAAAGTATATTATTGTTTTGCAATACTATCAATAATACCTTCAATACTTCCAAGAAGCAAAGCCTACCTGCAAAATAGTGAGGTTTGATCGGCTATTTAGTATGCCTAAATGCTTTGTGACTGCAGATGCACAGTCTGATCGTGTAGTTTTAAAAGATTATCGAACCCAAAGGACCAAGAGTCGATCTACCGCTATCTAATGCTACTATGTAAATCTAAGGCTAATGAATTTCTAAATTTTGGGATGTTAGAAATTAAATAAGTGTGGAATTAAAATCAAATTAACTTAAGATATTGCGAAATATCGGTATATAATCCTGTCAATCATCGGGGGTTCAGTAATTCGTGGACGTTTGGTTTAAAAAGAAAGAATTGTTATTCTGTACAAAATACCCATTTAAAAGACCTTATCTCACACTCTCGTGGTCTTGACTTAGACTATGCTCTCAAATAAGAATGCGATTCTCCCTCTCTCATTTTGCATTTAAAAATACTCTTTGAAAACAGATAAATCCTAATTAACCTTAAAGCGCTCTCGCTGTATTTAAGTCTAATGTTTAGTTTCAGCTATCCGGTTAAGGCCTCAAACTCTCGCTTTATTGATCTTAACCTTCGTTACTTTCTCACTCTCGTGACAAAAGTTATTAATTTGGCAAAAGAAACAGAGACCAGAAACATAAGATTCCATTAAATTTACGCCATGATTTACCTAACCCCCCCCCCCCCCCGATCGATCGTAATTACATACCGATACTAAGAGGTTTAGCCAGACATGTCTTTCATACTTTTTCTAAATCCAATCCTAATACTAACCAGAAAACAGAAAGGATGCATAAAAATATAGCAATAAAAATTAAAGCAGATAAACAAAACCTAGAAATTTGCAGAACAGAACTTGGATTTAATTTTTGAATACCGGCTTGCAGTTTGGTACAATTACTACAACCTTTTCAAATCAATCCTGAACTAAATGGCAGAAACAATTGCCTTACGAAAATCATCTAAAAAATGCAAAGAAACTAAACAAAAAGCTGGAAAAAACTAAAACTGAAACAGAAAATATAATATGTTCCTTTTTCCAAAACTGCTTTGTCTTATATAGTTGCTAGTGGGTAACGGTTACAAGGCTTTGAAGCTTCAAAAAAGGAGAAAAATCCAAAAAGAATGTAGCCAGGATGTTGAGGAAAAATAGGGATAGAGTGGAGAAATTCTGGGGAGGAAGTGGCAGGTGCCACTTCACATTTTTGTAGGAGTGGCACTCGCCACCCCTATGCATGTGGAAGCGCCATTCTTCATGTATCCTTTAGGTGGCAGGCGCCACCTCTTCACCATTTGGCAGGCGCCACACCCAAGTGGCAAGTGCCACTTGGTGTGTGGTGGCCCCCACACCTTTTTTCTTTCCTTTCTCTTACTTTCTTCTTCTTCTCTTTCCATTTCCTTCATTTATTTCTCCTTTTATTCTTTTAGTTCATATTTATGGTAACCTATAAAACAGAAGAAAACAGGGGCGTAATCGAAGATAAATCAAATAAAATAGTAGTAAAAGCAGAGAAAATTCATGCAAGTCAAGTCAAATATCTGATATAATTTCGCGCTATCAAACTCTCCCAAACTTGAACCTTTTCTTGTCCTCAAGCAAATAAAACATATGCGTGGAATTTAACACGACATAACTCAGATCATACATCGTTGCGAGACTTTCGCACGAAAGATAGGTACTGGTTAAAAATACTAAGGATACCGTAACAACACGAATTTACTAAGTGTAATAAAAAAACTCTCTCTCTCTCTGTGCAGACAAGTTCAAATTATGTTACTATAACTCAGCCTATTCATTTTCACCTCTTTTTTATTCTCGCGCAATCACATTAAGCCTGTTATCCTCGCACACCCCATGGTAAGTAAACCTGTTAGTGTTCATTGATCTCTTTTTTTCCAGAACTTTTTCACATTCCTTTTCTTGTGTATTTTTGAATTTCAAGAGTCCGATCTGTTGGGCTAAATGGTTGGGTAAGGACCACCTAACTTAGTAAGAGCATATCCTTCATTCATTTTAATAATTCTATTCGATTCTTTTATTTTTGAGATCAAACATGTATTTGCATCGGTTTATTACTTAGGTTGTGCTTCAGGATGGTGATGACTGCTAATATAAACTAATCAAGAGGTTACTCTAAAATTTTAGGCTTTGGCATAATAAGTACTCAAACTCATCAGCAAATTAACGGGGTTCAGGGTGTCAAGACGACACCGATATTATCAATACTTTCCCAAATCTCTCGGACTCAGTCTAAATCAAGCAATATACTTTCTGGGTCAGTGTCATGCTTTAAACCAACAATTAAAAAAATTCTGTTATTGCTCAAGAATTTGGGAGAATCCAACAAATGACGGAAACTATCTAAAGTGACTCGACAACACATGAATTTATTTTATTAGCACTTAAACAAAAAGTTTAAGCGAAAAATTAAAAATTTAAAATCTACCTAGAAAACAGTAAATAAAAGCTGTAAAGCTTCCTCTCCCACACTTAAATCGAGCATTGTCCCTAATGCAACAAATTAAGGTAAGACAAGAAGGTGGAACCTGAAAATTCTTCTATATGCGGCTTCTGCCGCGAGTTCTTGTCCGCCTGCCATATCCAGGGTGGTCAGGTGGATCTTCTGGATCTGCCGCACGTACTGATAAGTCAGCCATCTCTGCGATCAATCCTGACATTCTGTGTTGTTCGCTTTGCATCTGTCTGAGAATCTGCATCATCTCGGCTTGCTGGGCCTTGATGCTCTGAATCGTCTGATCTCGTTGAGCGTCTAATTTGCTCTGTCGTAGCATTTCAGCATATATTTCATCTAGAGTGGCTGGTATATCTTTGCTTCTTCTTGGTCTGCGTCTTTAGGATGTACCTGCAACATTTTCAGAAGCAACACGTGTAGTGTGTGGATGTGCGTTAGTGTCGTCCCCGCCAACAGCAATATTCTCAGGAATGTGCGCGGGGACTGGGTCATCAATATAACAGTAGTTATCAGAGTTGCGCACATCCGTTCGAGCAGGGTTTGGTAAAATAATACTCGAGAACACTTGGTTATTTATCATTAAATTGAAGTTCTCGTCTCTCCGTCTCCTCACCATTTTCATACACCTAATCATATCTATATATATGGTTCTTGGCGGCAGGGATATTAAAGATGAAAAATTATTTTGTAAGTTGAGAATTCGGCCTAGCGTAGTTATCAAGCCACCAAAAACTATAGCTCCCTTTTTGGCGGTGGCTATTGTTTTCATGTGAGCGAACAAAAACAGGACAGTGTTTATTTTCTCACCGGTTGCTAAAGCGGTAAACAGATGGAAAAATTCTGCTTCGTTTACTTTATTAGAATTTTACCTTCAAAAATGGTACAAGCCAACAGTTGGCGCAAATAGCGCACCGAAGGGTTTTGGATTAACAAGGCTCTATTTCCTTCGAAACTGTGGGTTATTATCCCTGTTATCGCTCTCCAGAAATATTTATATGCGCTTAGCCATCTCTCACCATCTGGCACATCATATTTAGCATAATCTTCGTAGGGACATTTAAAAAAGATGGCTAATCCGTCAAATGTAAACGTATATTCAACATTAAACAAACGGAAATGGAGGCTTCCGTTAACATCATAAATGAGCGAGCTAAGAAATTCGAGAGTTGTTTGCACGTAGACAGGATCTTTAAATGATAAAAGGTAGGTTAAACCTAATCTTTCTAGCATATACTCTACACTGTCTTTTATTCCTAGTGCTTCTAAACAAAGTACATCAATATACCTTATTAACTCGATTTCTCTATTCAGTAGAGCTCGGCTTGCTTCTCGCCCACTTCATCTTCTCTAAAGATAATTTGGTAGTTTTCCATGATGGTAGCTTGAAAATAATATTCCTTGCTTCTTTCTGAGTTTTGTGAATGAGTGTTTTTTATTGTGTTTTGGTATGTTGGTGAAGGTGGTATAAATAATGTAGTTATGGTGGTATACGAGTATATGTGGTAGGTTGGGTTGGTTTTTCTTTAATGGTGGTTAATGGCGGTCAACAAAATCAGAAATGGCAGGAGAGGTGTAATGCATGCAAGCTAATGAAAGGCCACGTGGAAGTGTGCATGACATAGGCAAAATTTAGGTGGCAGACATGCACAAAGGTAAGCAAGTGGCGGGTGCCACTTCTTTAAGATGGGTGTGTGGTGAGTGCCACCTCTTGCTAGGATGTGTGGTGAGTTCCACAAGCAAGAGTGGCGACTGCAACACCCTTTTCTTTAGCCAAGGTGGCGAGTGCCACCTCCTTATATGAGGAAAAGGAAAAAAAATTGGTTTTTGTGATATTTTGATGAAAAATGAAAATAAAAATGTTGCTAGTAATAAATTAAAAATGATATTGATAATAAAAATGAAATACTATAATTTGGAAAGGGAATAAAATCGTTAATCAATTAAAATAAATAAAAATGAGATGTTACAAAAGTCCGTAAAATTGCAAAAACAACAAAAAATTAACAATGTCCGAAAATAAATAATGTCCAAAAAATAAAGTTCATCTCCCACACTTAAGTCAAACAGTGTCCTCACTGTTTGAAAGTTCGAAGATTGGAGTGCAACAATATCTAAGATATCAGCCACGAGGAGGAGGAGGAGTAATAGAGAAAAGATGTTGATAGACAGGATCTAACTACTCCGTCACGACATCCATGAATTAATGAAAATCCACCCGTAAAGTTGTAAATTCACCTCTGAGGCCAACAAGGTTCATTTCCAGCGTCTGAATGGCAGCAGTATGATCCACGTGTTGGGCAGCAGGCACAATAAGAGCGCTTGAGCCAAAATCAGAGAGATGGTCATCATACTGGTCATAATGGTCGTAAATCTGTGGGGTCTCAGGGGGTGAAGGTGGAGCTTCAAGTTCATCTAAGTCATACAACCAATTATTTAGATTGTTGACACTAGTTCGTTCATAATTTGGTAAGGTAAAGAGATGGACGACTCGGTTATCGATCAGGATTTCAAAGGTATCCGGGCCTAGGTTTCTAGTGATGCCACGGTTGAGGAAAATTGAATATCCATAGGTCGTACAACACCTAAGGGGTTTATGCTAAGGAGTAGTTGTCTCAATCCAATGGCATTGGCAATCGTGGTTACTAGGCCGCCTATAATGATCGGTCAGTGGCTGGCTTCTGCTATTAGTTTAAAATTAGTCATCATAAAGGCATCCCTATTAACGGGTCGGCCTGAGAAGCACAATAAATAATGAAAAGCTCGTCTTTTGACACAGAATAAATATTTTTCTCTTTACCAAACAGAGTGTGAGCTAGAAACTTATGTAGGTATCGGATATCAGGGTTATGGATACTCTCAGAATACATATTGTTAGGCTCAGGATGATTATTTCCAGATATGCTACCCCAGAAATATTCCAACTCAAGGTTGGTTACTAGTTCCTATTGTACTATGGTATAAGAATCAGGACCACTGGGAAACCCTAGGAGTTCGACCATCTCACGGTGGGTAAAGTGGTAGTCCATGTTAAATATTCTAAAACTGATAAGGCCACAACTAAAGCCATACCCGTGGTCGGGATGATAAATCAGTGAGCTCAGGAATTCCAAGGTAAGCCTGCGGTAGAAACTAAATCTCCTTTTGATATCAGAAAGCTCCCAACCAATTTGGTTGAGAAGGTACATAACATTTCCCCTAATTCCTAATCTAGTCATAGTGAGTCCATCTGGATATATAGTAAGTGACATCTCTCTCTGAGCAAGGGCTTCGAAGCGCCTCCTCTGAGCTCTGCCTATGAAAGTGATGCCCATATAGTCGACTCGGTTCATCTCTAAAGTTAGTAACTAACTAATGCTAAGTTAGCCTGTATATAAGTTGACAATGAACACAAGTTAGTAATGACTAATATGATAGATAAGATTGCATGACTATTCTTGGAATAAAAAAATGAAAAGCATATAAAAGAAATTAAAAATAAAAGATTACGAAAATAAACAGTAAAATTAAAAAGTAGCGGGTTGTCTCCCACTAAGCGCTTTGTTTTATGTCGTAAGCTCGACATAATTTTAAATTCTCCTAAATATGGGGATGAGTGTGCAACTCAGCAAGTGTTAGACTGGCGGAGTAGTCTCTGTCCTCAATGTTGTGGTAATGTTTCAGGCGCTGCCCGTTAACTATGAACAGTTCACTAGATTTTCCTTTTATTTCTACTGCGCCATTTTGAAAGACTTTTGTTATCTCAAAGGGACCAGACCACCTAGAGCAAAGTTTTCCTGGGAAAAGTTTTAGTCGAGAGTTAAATAGGAGAACTATGTCACTGTCAGTGAACTCTTTCCTCAATATGCGCTTATCATGCCATTTTGTAGTTCGTTCTTTATAGATGCGAGCATTCTCGTAAGCATCTAACTAAGCTCTTCTAGTTCATGGATGTCTAATATTCTCTTTTCGCCTGCGGCGGTAAAATTTTAGTTAAGGGTCTTAATGACCCAATATGTTTTGTGCTCTAATTCTACCGGCAGGTGACATGATTTTCCATAAACTAGTTTAAATGGTGTGGTTTCTATTGAGGTCTTATAGGCTGTTTACAGGTGATAGGGTGTTGCTACACAGTGTCGGACTCCATATTTTGTCAATAGTTTTTTGAAAATCCTCGAAATAAAATGAGAGCCACCATCACTTATGACTAATCTCGGCACACTGAATATAGGAAAAATTATGTTCCTGAAAAGTCTAATCACTACCCGTGCATCATTTGTCGGAGAAGCTATAGCCTAAATCCATTTCGACACATAATCAACAACAACGAGTATGTATTTGTTACCAAAAGACAATGGGAATGGTCCCATGAAATCAATTCCCCACTGTTATACCCCAAATTTGTCCTACTTTTTTTCAAAATTTTTATTTGCCCGATTTTGTTTTTAATTTACCTCGCTTATACAGCGTAGCGTAATTTTCAGCAAAAACAGGCATTTTCACTTTTTAGCCCAATAAGAGCATGCCACGTGGCATCTTTTTATTTGTTATAATTTTTTTAATTATATATATATATATATATATATATATATATATATATTATATATATATATATATATATATATATATATATATATATATATATATATATATATATATATATATATATATATATATATATATATATATATATATATATATATATATATATATATATATATATATATATATATATATATATATATATATATATATATATATATATATATATATATATATATATATATATATATATATATATATATATATATATATATATATATATATTTTATTTTAAGATAATGTAATACTTTTTTTCTAATTAGGTTAGATTTTTATTTCAAAATTTAGAATTTAAATTATATTTAGATTAGATTTTTTTATTTTATTTTAATTTTTTAAATTAGAATAGATTATTAATTAATTAGATTAGAATTGTTTAATTAAGATAAAATTAAAATAAGATTAGAATTAATTAGTTAGATTATTAGTTAGTTAGTTAAATAGAAATTAAAAGGAAAATTAAAAAAAGGAAAAAATTGAAATTTATTAAGGACATGGTTAGATTGGGATTAGGGTTGGTTTTTTTTGGGATGAATAGGGTACCCTACACTGTTCACAGGATCCCCAATTCTGAAGGGTAACCCTAGCCGTCAGCCCCAATTACCAAACCCTAATTTTTTTCCCTCTTCCTCTCACAAACCCCCCGCCGCTCAAACCCTAAAAAACCCTCCGTCAAGCTCTCCGTTGGGAAAACGAAATGTTACCGCTGCCACCTTGCGCCGTTGCCTGAGCGACACTCACTCTGAACTCAACACACCACCACCACCTCCTCCATTCCTCACTCTACAACACTTTCTCCCACCATCAAAACCTCACCGCCATCTTCCGTTTCTTCACATTTTCCTCCTTCCACATTTGTCTTCGCCGTCACCACCATCGACACATCCGCCACCTTACCCTTTCTTCCCCTTTCGATTTCCTCTAAACACCCACCATCCACCTTAACCTCTCCGCTTCATACAACCACGTAGATCTCCGTTCTCTCTCGGTGAAAGGGTTCCAAAAGTGAGACTCAGTGCTCACTTCACTCTTCTCAATCCGCACCAACGAAAGCATCCTCCACGCAAACCGCCATCAATTTCGCCATGATATTGCTCGGAGAAACAATAAGAGAAGACACTGAGGAATTAATAGCAAATCTGTGACCGTCTTTTACACAATTAGCTTGTTCCACCTTCAGTATCAGTAAACAAAGAAGCTGGACAAAACACTGCAAGGGTTTGTATCCGGGTCGTGTAGCAGATTGAGAAAAATGCGAAGAACATTTGAGCATGGTTTGACAACTCAACAGCTCGCCGCAAGTTTTGTGTCACTATTGTGAGGTCTCCAAAAAAACAGCAGCAACAATTTGCATATTCCATTGACGATGTCACTCTCGTAGTGTTCGGTTGCGTTTGGTTTCGAGGCATGGTCGTAACACTGCGAAGCACGCAGGTTCGACGGACTTGACAACTTCCTGAATCACAGCTCAGTAACAACAATAGTGAACTGATATTTCGTTCTTATTCGATGATGTTTGCACCAACAGCAACATTGAAGCATTAAAAAAAAACAAGATCAACAAACTTCTCAATCTGCAGGTCGAAGTTTCGGAGATGTAAATTCAACGGCTACAGGGCAAGATAATGAACAAAGTTGCGACAATATCGGCGAGTGAATGACACAACGAACACCAGTAGTTGTAGTTCGATTTCAGCAACGACATTGGCTATGTTTCTCTCATACTTACGATGCTGACGCCGACATGGAGAATTTGATAGCATGCCTCGTTTGAAATATCAGTTCAGAAACGCATCAAGCTCATTATGTTGTGATGGTATTCTTGTAAGATTGGTCACATGTTATAGCACAATCGAAAAAGAAAGGTGGCTTTGCAGAACAGGGGAACACGCATGGACCAGGAGAATTTTGTTCAGACTTTGAAAGAGCTTTTACTGGTTGTAGCTTTCAGTTTGGGAGTCCAGTTAAGAAGTCATTTGACATGCTGAAAGGTGGTCTGTGTGAGCCTAGAGTTGCTCTTTATAGGGAGGGCTTGAATTTCGTTCAGAAGCGGCAACATTATCATATGTTGAGGAAACATCATAGACTCAATTCAGCAGCAGAACTTGATACTTCAAGCGGTGCACAGAGCAACTCTAATTTGCAACAACATTAGATCACGATGATAAGTCAGCATCGACATCAAACTGACTCAAACATTGATGCAAAATCAAGTTGCGACATCAATTGATGATAGATAGCAGTGGATCTGATGTCCTAAACAACGGCGGTGACGCGGATTGACTCTCGATGCTGATGTTCCTCACTGTTATGACTAGAACTGCAACCACGAGTTCAATGCTGATAACTCCGCAACAAATCTCTCCATCTATTTTCGTTCAACCACAAGTAGCTTCAGCCAAGGTTTTCGGTTTCGATTTGGCTTTCGGACTCATGAATCTTGTTGCGACATCGCAAGTAGTTGGATCCAGAAGCACTTAAATTCTGCAATGGAAAGTTGAGTAGCAGCTGCGGTAACATCAGATCACGGTTTTGATTTGAGCAAAGGGAATCTTGATAAAGGGCTATTATGTGTCTGTCGTGCCCTGTTCTGGAATCAACAACAATACACCATCTTCAAAGGCTCGCGCTGTTCCAACTTCGTAGCCACACTCACAAGGGTTGTATTTCTAACATTAGCTCCGTTTTCGATATATTTTTCTTTTGTTCTGTTTGGTTTGCGTTCCTGTTTTGTTGGTGTCTACTTCTGTACAGGTTGAGGACTGATTAATGGTTAGCCGCATAGATGTTCAGCAATAACGACATGAAGCGAGAGCCAAGGGCGTTGTGATTGTCCAACCTTTACGCCAAGAACTTCAACAACAGGAGGATATCACGAGACCTGAGTGCAAGTCACAGATTAAGAGAATCATAAACCAAAATGGTTGTAGTGTTTTTGATGTTATTCTTCACGATGGTTCACAGAATGTCGGTGGTGCTTGGGCTCAAGAAGCTACGAGTCAGAATGCTCTTGTTATTGACTCTGTTAAGTGGGTTACACAGTTTTTAGCACCTAAGGGCACGTTTGTCACCAAAGTTTTCAGGTCGCAGGATTACAGTGTTGATTGTGTATTGTTTGAAGCAGTTGTTTGAGAAGGTTGAGGGGGATAAACCACTTGCCAGTCGATCTGAATCTGCTGAGATATATCTTGTGGGGCTTAAGTACAAGGCTCCTGCTAAGATTGATCCTCGCCTTCTCGACTACAAGCATCTTTTTCAGGCATCTGCTCAGCCGCAAGCCAAGGTGGTGGATGTACTTAGAGACAATAAGCAAAAGAGGCATCATTGTTGGATCTGTTCTTCTCTTGATTACAGCGCAATGTGTATACCCCTTCGCAACAATTTTGCAGGTTGAGAGTGGATTAGTGAGTTGGTATCGATTCAGTTTCGACACAACGCCCTGGATTCCATCTTTCGTGAGCATATTGTCAACAACAATCTCAGCACGGTAACAACACAACAAGTTTCGCAGCAACTAACGCGTCATGATTCAAATCAAGATCCTCTCTGATGATTTGTCGTGATTAAATCAAAACTGATGGGCTTCTACTGTGTCGCCTATGTGAAGGTTATAAAGATTGTTATTCTATGGATCCCGGTATGAGTTTGATTTCAATCACGTAGCCGATTTGAATCTTATTGCTATGACCTTTTTGATTCAGTTATTGCTGCAAAAATGTTGTTGCTGTCATATTAGTTTTGTTTTGTCTGTCAACTATGATGTATATATCTCGTGGAAAATCTATCGAAACTTCGGGAAACCTTCAAGCTTCAAAGCGTTAGAATTTCACAATGATGAAGTCAAATGATAGTAGCAGCCCGCTGCAGCAGCTTTCAAGTTGCGGTTCGCATTGCGCAGTCACGCATTAGTAACTCAACAATTTTTCCTCTCAGCTGCTCAATATCATCCGCACTGGCAGCATAAAGCGGTCTCACGCTTGGTAATGTTCAGAACTGAATTGATTTTGGATCTGAGTCGATTTAACAATTTGAGTTACACTTTTCTTCTGCATAATATTTAAGGTGTAACTTTATAAATTTATTGTTGTTCATTATGTGCTGTTAATTTCCATTATGTTGGATACTGTTGAATTTTGTCGATGCCAAACTATTGCTTTTGTGTTTGATTTCAATTTTGAAGTTTGGTATTGGTTCAAAGCACTTTTTGGAGTGATGGATTGATGTTGCCGATTATTAGTTGATTACTGCAGGTTACCTTTGATTTTGGTGCGTGATCACAATACTACGAAACACGCAGGTTCGATGAGCTTGGTAAAGTTAGGATGGTATTATCGTGCAGTGCGCGTCTGGCGTTTTCAAACATTGCAGATAAAGCCTATCGGCTAGATCATGTGGGGGCTCATTTAGATCATTGAAGAGCCATTTTTTTTTCTTTTCTCTGTTTTTCTTTGGTGGATGCAGGTTATAGGTTTGAGATTCAGAAGTTTGAATCCAACTTGGTTCACATCAACAACATAAACTCGCGGCAAGCTTCACAAACTGCAGTTTTGGCGTCCTAAAAACTCAACGTCACAGTTCTGCAGAACTCAATGATTACGGCTCAACCGGTGGACCAAACTATGGAAGTTGGAGTTTTCGCAAAATTCTCTATCTCATTGCAGGCTGGAGTAAAAACAATCAAATAAGGAGTTGGAATCGCAACTTTCCGTACCTCAACAGTAACTCACTCAACTGCGAATTTTTGATTTGAAACAACAATAGAACCAGCTTACGCACATCGCAGTTGTGGCTCAGTTTCAGCAACAACATTGGTTCTGTTTCCCGCACACTTACGACGCTGACATGGAGGATTGATAGCACGCCTAGCTTGAGGTATCAGGTTGGATCAATCCCGATTATTTGTGCTGTAACTAAATTTAATTTGTAGATTTTTGATGTTTTTGATTATTTGGTTTTAGTTTTGATAAATTTCCATATGCTGCTGTTATGTCCTAGAGCTGTTAAAATTTGGATAACTGGTCGGTTGCCTTAAACTTATTACTAATTTTGTTCCTACTGATGCATACACGGTTCATTTATGACTCTTAGATTTCAAAGATAATCCTGAATACATTTTGTATGTGAATTTGTTGCTGCTGTTGTTTGGGCCAATTGATAAAACATTATTTTCATATTTAATTGAGTTATCGTCTAAAGTTCAATGTATGTAGGCTCTTTGTTGTTGTCTTTTTCTTTTGAATTCTGATAACGTACTGATGTTGGTGATTTTATTTCGGTTTTGTAAATATGGATTGTGACGATAAATTCCAAATTATAGAATAATTGTTTTGATGTTTATTGTGATTTGAGCTCGAAAAACTCTTCAATTTATGAGATACGGTCTGACGAAGCATAGAATCAAACACTGTTAATTTTTTTTTCGGATTCAACATTTTTATTTTGTGATCACGGCATGTTCATTTTCTCAATCTAACCGTTAATGATGCTTAACCTGTTCATTGGAATTAATTGATACTTATTTTATTCACTACAAAAGTTAATTGATAGGTAGTTATATATAAAAATAATTTTGATATGACTCTAACAGTAATTTTCTTGATTTGATTAATTTTTTTTTCCTTTCTTTTCGAAACTTTTTTCGCAATTAAGTGACGAAGGTAGCGGGTTCCTGGGGTCTAGCATCCCTTGAATCCTTGAACAACTGCTCTTGAGGCGCACACCCTTGAGTTATGGTTGTTCCGTCTCTCGGTTCTCAATTTTTTTTTATTTAATTTAATTTCTAAAAGATAGTTTTTAATTACTTTTAGATATTTTTATAAGAAAATTCAAACTATACTTTTAAAATATGTTTCAAAATTATCACCAAATAATACTTTAAATATTAAGCTTGGAAAATATATTTTATTAATTAAGTTAAAATCTTCTTTTTTAGATATTAAACTTTTTTTCAAAATAATTAAATATGACTAGCTTTTCTCAAAATATTTTTTATAAACAATTGATTAATTTATTTTTATATATGAAAATTAAAACTATTTTCTTAATTAAATTAAACTATTTTTCAAAATCAAATTCCAAAACAATTAAATTCTTGGATCTCGTCTTCCTTGAATTTTTTAAGCGACCGCTCTCGAGGTGCACACCTCGAGTTGTGACCCTTCTGATCTTATTTTCAAGAATACCTAGCGCGCCTAGTCCGAGTACGCTAAACTATTCAAAATATTTTCTAAATCAAATCACGAAAGAATCGAGTTCTTGGAGTCGCGCATTCCTCAAATTCGAGAGTGACTACTATTGAGGCGTACGCCTTGAATAGCGCGTCATTCGAACTTTCGTTTCTAAAACACTTCTCCTAATTATTTGGACAAGTATTTTCACTGTCCAACAAACACTATTTCCTAATTTATGGAATGAAAAAGGTGTCGTTGGGATCTAGCATTCCAACGATATCCCGACTAGTTGCTTACGAGGCTGACGCCTCGTTTATCGAGTAATCGTCATTTCTCCTAATTTTTTTTCTTTCTTTCAAACCATCTAATCTCGTTCCTCACCTTCATACGGTCGAGTCTAAAACCCTAGTATGTCTCTAAAACCATACGTAAAATCCAAATCATTTTCTTAATTAAAATTATGAAAGAATGGAGTTCTTGGAGTCTCGCATTCCTTGAATTCTCCAATAACCACTCTTGGGGCGTACGCTTTAGGTTGTGGTTCGCTCGACCTTTCGTTTACAAAACACGTGCCCTAACTATTTGGACAAATATCGTCATTGTCCATCCAAAATACAATTTCATAATTGATTGAATGAAAAAAGGTGTTGTTGGGATTTAACATTCCAATAATGCCCCGATTAATTGATTGTGAGGCTGATGTATCGTTTATCGAATAGTCGTCATTCTCCCTCAAAATTACCTAACTAAAATCCTCTTTCTTGCCCCCGTGCAATCGAAACTTTAAACCTATTCAGATCCATTCTCTTTCCCAAACCAAAACATCCAACGCAATAAACCTAATTCCTCGCCCTCATGCGATTTCCAACTCAAACAACTTTCTCCCAAGAACATTGTTTAGTCCATTCTTCCGCGCATATGAACTCGTGCTTCAGCCTCCCCTAGCGAGCAGACAAGCCAATGTTTAGAAGTTAGAATGCGACTTAAGCTCTCGTTCAACTCAATACACCTTTTACCAAGAACATTGTTTAGCTCATTCTTCCGCGCATAACAAACTCATGCTTCAGCCTCCCCTAGCGAGCAGACAAGCCAACATTTAGCAGTTAGAATGCGACCTAAACACTCGTTCAGTTCCAAACCCTTTTACCCGTAGTTAGCCGAACTACGGCTACTCTGATTCTTCATTCTCTTCTGAATGTAAGATACGTAGGCACAAGATTGCGATGATCTTGGCGAGCACAATCCCCTTTTACCCGTAGTCCTACGAACTACGAATGCTCTGATTTTCCACTTCTTACAAGTGAAGATACGTAGGCACAAGGGCCTCAATCCTTGGCGAGCACCCTATCTATAAACCACCCATTGCCCCTATAGGAGAAACCTTAGAAGAAAACAAACAAGCGTAGTTAACTTTACTCTCAAATCGAATCAAGAGGTTCCCGTTGAGTACAACGGACGTAGAGGGTGCTAATACCTTCCCTCTGCGTAATCGACTCCCGAACCTAGAATATTGGTTGCGATGACCATGTTCTTATCTCCCTAAAGGTTTTATCGATATTTTCCTATTCCATCCTTGGAATGAATAAAGTTCAGTGGCGACTCTGTTTCGAACAGTATTTTTCCGCGTCCATCGCGAGGATCGTATTTTTCGAGGTACGACAGATGGCGACTCTGCTGGGGAATATGCATTGCCCTATGCAAGAGAGAGTCAAGCCTAACTTGACTCGATTCAAGAGTACTAACCTTTTTCTTAACTGTTTTCTTTATGTTTATTTTCTCCTATCGTTTATTTCTTGTTTTCTCTTTCTATCGTATGCTGTTTATTATATCTGCCTGCTGGATTCAGGGATAGCATTGCAAGTAAAACTCTACACCCGAGCTTTGGAAAAATAAGAAAGAAAACATAGTTTATAATTGGTAGTAATTAGTGTTAGTCCGCAAGGACTCGCTCCTTGTGTGCCTAGCATGAAACCTCCTCCAGAATAGACCTTTTCGTAGATCCTATCGTAACGCAGCTAGCCTGTTGCACGATTTTATTCATGAAGGGTCCGTGACTCTAGGAACCACTCTTAGAACCAGTTTCTGCATTGGTGGTCGTGTAATGAGGACCCGCTCTTCGTGTGCCTAGCATGAGGACTCCGCTCAGGAGAGACCCTATCTTACTCTCGTTATAATACAGCTAGCCTGTTGCATAATGTTGATGCGATTGGTGTTCGTGATCCTGGGAACCTTATCCGTCAACATAGAAGCTATCCCGTGAGTGGGTCTATGGGTAAAGAATCTAGAACTTGCCTGGTATAGCCTACCGGTTAGGTTGCTTTGAGTTGCTTATGTTATCCTGGATCCTGTTTGCACCTGCATTGCATTCGCATATCACTGCATTTGCGTTTCATTTGCATCGTATATCATATTCCAAAACCAAAAAGCCTATCCACCCTTTTATCCATAATCCACAATTGATTTCCCGACACAAGTAATGAACTTGACTTAGTGCTGGAAGACCATGGAACACTTGAGACAGAATCAAGTTGAGCTAAGAAAAGACGAGAATAACGCAGAAGGCAATATGAAACAGCTGCCAGAAGTTAGCCCAACCGTGAAGCAAGGAAGAAGAGCTCAGTTCCTCAATACTGGCAGTTTCCTTATCATTTTTGTGCATTTGTAGTTTCCTTTATGTTAAGTGCTACTTGCTTTTAGACATTGTTTCTTATCAATGGTATTGTTAATGTGATGATTATGCATGCTTTCGATCAAATCCATTCGTATTCACTCACATTTTCTCACTTGTTGCAAAAAAATCACAAATTTTTTTTCACTCCACTTCCTTTATCGCACTGCTATTTAGCAAAGATTTGAGGGAGGATGATGAAAACGAAATACCCATAATTGTTGATATTATGCTTTTGGATAAAGTCTTGCTGATGATGTACAAGCATTGATTCAACCCCTCATACACTGGAGAGATAAGGTGTTAGTCCCTAGTTAACCACTTCGAGCCTAGAAGTAGGAGTTTCCTTCGGATCTATAAACCCTTACATTTAACCTGGGGAATGGGTAGTGTTCAGTTAACTTGATTACGCACTCGAATCACGAGACAACATCCAAAAGACATGACGATTGTTCATCAATGACCAATGACTTGGCAGTCACAAATCCTCCAACAACAAAAAAAAAGAAATCAAAAGCCTGCTAAGTCAAACACCTCAAAAGGAGACTTAGGCAAAAATCAAGGCAATCCCGATGGACTCGAAAAACAAGATCAGTCCAGGCAAAAGTTAGGGATCAAAAACAAAACCAAAAAGAGGTCCTCAAACCCTCGACAAAAAAACAAAATAAGATTCAGTGGCCACCCAAATCAAGGGGTTACTGACATCCATCAAAATAAGGTGGCTGCCATTTCGAGCATACCTTGAACCATCAAGTTTACACTGTCAAGTAGGTGCAAAATTAACTGAACGTAGGTATGGAGATCATCACGAAGAATGGGTGGGTACAAATAATACTTTGAGCCTAATATCCTTTGTTTCTATAACCGTGAACCAGACCATGATACAACCCTCAAAAGACCTAATTGAGGCGGAGTTTTATTCTGAAAGCATAACTACAGCAAGGTTGCGTAAACTGACTCCTACATATTTGCTAATCTTATGTATTGGTGTCATATTCTTGCTATATCTTTCACACCAATTAAATCAGTATTGCGTTTGGATTAACAGTCCACTCGTCACACATTTTCACATCATTCCCAATAAATGATATTTTCAAAACTTGCATGAATGTCGCATTAAAATTACCATTTTTGAATGAACAATTCTAGCTGCAAATCAGTACTTGGCATAATGGAATTCCAACGAAGAGCAACCAAAGAATAACTTGATCATTCACTGATACTGGCTTGAATAGAGAAATTCTCGTAACCGATTTGAGACAAATTCTTCTGAAGTTCAAACAGGGGCAAACCATTGCGAGATCTAGATGCTGTGGCAAATGGGCTCAAGCTTTGTCTTGGTACAGTCACTCCTAAAGTTCTCATCCCAGAAGAAATCCTTCAAGTACCTGGCAGACTGGGGAAGATTAGTTGAACATGGGCAATTTCCCTTCATGCTTTCAAATTGGTCAAGTTGGCCATGCCGGAGACCAGCAATGGTTGAGGTCAACAAGCGTCAAAAGGCTTAGGGCTGAGCAAAAGTACGACTAACATGTATTGGTTAAGTCGCTACGCTCGCGCAATCCATATGCATTGGTTAAATCGCTACGCTCAGACTAACACACGTTGGTTAAGTCGCTACGCTCGCACAGTCAAAATGCTTTGGATGAGTCGCTACGCTCAACATTTGTAAGCCGTCATGACATATCAGCTAGAAGCTAGGTTCTTATCAAAATGAGTATACCACTTCTGCAAAGAATCCAACAAGGGGTAGGCTACTCAGAGTTTCGTTTGATTAAGGGAAAGTCCCTCCAACGCTCAATCAGCACAAGTCATGTTGCTTCAACGCTCATTCTGGAGCAGACTACCTCAAGAATAATTTGAAGCCAATTACCCCAAGGGTCAGTTAATCAAGGTCAAAACCCTTTCCTGACTAAAATTTGCAACAAACCATCTCGATCTCATCTCATGGTATATCTGCGTCCGAATTCCTTTCATGACTTGGAGTTTTGGAACAAACCATCTCGAGTTCATCTCATGGTACAACTGTTTCCAACTTCCTTTCACGATGGGGAATGCTGGGGCAAGCCATCTCGAGTTCATCTCATGGTACAACTGTTTCCAACTTCCTTTCACGACTTGGAATGCTGGGGCAAGCCATCTCGAGTTCGTCTCATGGTATGATTGCTTCCAATTTTCGTTCAAGGAAAATTCCTTCATAGACCCAAACTAGGACAGGTTGAACAACATTGGGGCAGTTACTCAAGCAAGTTTATTCTCGTCAGCAAAAGTTGAGTGTCGGGGAATCATGCCATCACCCCACCAAATAACCTTAACCTCCTGAAAGAGCCTCTCTGTCATTGGGTTTCACCCCCCACGGCCTGGACCTGATACCTGTTAGAGCTTTGTAACCGAAACAAATCCTTCAAAGTCCAGTTCTCGTCTGGCAAATCCTTTAAAGTACAGTTCTCGTCTGGCAAATCATTCTAAAGTCCAATCCATTTGGCAACTACCAAAGTCCACCTCGATGGCATCCTCATAAAACCAAAGTCCAAATCCATTTGGCAACTACCGAATCCAATCCCTGATGATGTCCCCGACAGGATTTCATCCCCAGCATACCTGGTCGCGGCATTATCATAAGCATGACATACAACCTCATATCATAATCATATCAAGCATTAACATATCATTTGCATTCGCATCGTGCACTCCCTAGCAGTTGCACCTTAAATGCATGTTTGGGCATCATAAAACATTGCATTACATAGCAACATGGCAGGATCCAGGATCAGTTTGCAAACATCTTGGCCAGTCCTCCAGTGAAGTTGGCAGTATGACTCTGGAAAGAGTTAATAACCCGCGAGTTCAGGGAATCCTACTCCCCGACAAGTCATTCTTCAACCATGCAGTTGATGATGATAATCCTCAGCAATTATTGCTCTGGTGGCTCCCCAAGCAGAGGTTATATTAGAGAGTTTGTTGAAGATTTCTCCCCTGCAGAGTTTGGACGACGTTGTTCCTCTAATAGGGATTTTAGCTCAACTGGTCCTCAGCAAAATTATCACTCGAGATACTGCTTTGGTATCATCGAAGAGCCTTAATGGATAAGGTACTTCTTCGACCACCCAAAGAATCTCAAGTTTTGTTCGAGATACTGCTTTGGTATCATCGAAGAGCCTTAATGGATAAGGTACTGCTTCGACCACCCGAAGAATCTCAAGTTTTGTTCGAGATACTGCTTTGGTATCATCGAAGAGCCTTAATGGATAAGGTACTGCTTCGACCACCCGAAGAATATCAAGTTTCACTCGAGATACTGCTTTGGTATCATCGAAGAGCCTTAATGGATAAGGTACTGCTTCGACCACCCGAAGAGTCTCAAGTTTTCAGAGATAATGCTTTGGTATCATCGAAGAGCCTTAGTGGATAAGGTACTGTTTCGACCACCCGAAGAATCTCAAGTTTTGTTCGAGATACTGCTTTGGTATCATCGAAGAGCCTTAATGGATAAGGTACTGCTTCGATCACCCGAAGAATCTCAAGTTTTGTTCGAGATACTGCTTTGGTATCATCGAAGAGCCTTAATGGATAAGGTACTGCTTCGACCACCAGAAGAATCTCAAGTTTTGTTCGAGATACTGCTTTGGTATCATCGAAGAGCCTTAATGGATAAGGTACTGCTTCGACCACCCGAAGAATATCAAGTTTTGTTCGAGATACTGCTTTGGTATCATTGAAGAGCCTTAATGGATAAGGTACTGCTTCGACCACCCGAAGAATCTCAAGTTTTATTCGAGATACTGCTTTGGTATCGCGAAGGACCTTATTGGATAAGGGACTGCTTCGACCACCCAGAGAATATCAGGTTATCTCGTTCATCTATTTTGCATCCTGTCATCTCGTTCTGATATATCCCATCTCTTTGCATTTTACTTGCTTGTCGGACAAATTTCGGGGTCTTTTTTGTATCTAATTGACTTCCACCCTAAAAATGAACGCCATGCAGCTGTTCATTCTCTCAGGTTCAAGACAATTAGATAGGGGCATCTGTTATACCCCAAATTTGTCCTACTTTTTTTCAAAATTTTTATTTGCCTGATTTTGTTTTTAATTTACCTCGCTTATACAACGTAGCGTAATTTTCAGCAAAAACAGGCATTTTCACTTTTTAGCCCAATAAGAGCATGCCACGTGGCATCTTTTTATTTGTTATAATTTTTTTATTATATATATATATATATATATATATATATATATATATATATATATATATATATATATATATATATATATATATATATATATATATATATATATATATATATATATATATATATATATATATATATATATATATATATATATATATATATATATATATATATATATATATATATATATATATATATATATATATATATATATATATATATATATATATATATATATATATATATATATATATATATATATATATATATATATATATATATATATATATATATATATATATATATATATTATTTTAAGATAATGTAATTTTTTTTTCTAATTAGGTTAGATTTTTATTTCAAAATTTAGAATTTAAATTATATTTAGATTAGATTTTTTTATTTTATTTTAATTTTTTAAATTAGAATAGATTATTAATTAATTAGATTAGAATTGTTTAATTAAGATAAAATTAAAATAAGATTAGAATTAATTAGTTAGATTATTAGTTAGTTAGTTAAATAGAAATTAAAAGGAAAATTAAAAAAAGGAAAAAATTGAAATTTATTAAGGACACAGTTAGATTGGGATTAGAGTTGGGTTTTTTGGGATAAATAGGGTACCCTACACTGTTCACAGGATCCCCAATTCTGAAGGGTAACCCTAGCCGTCAGCCCCAATTACCAAACCCTAATTTTTTCCCTCTTCCTCTCACAAACCCCCCGCCGCTCAAACCCTAAAAAACCCTCCGTCAAGCTCTCCGTTGAGAAAACGAAATGTTACCGCTGCCACCTTGCGCCGTTGCCTGAGCGACACTCACTCTGAACTCAACACACCACCACCACCACCTCCATTCCTCACTCTACAACACTTTCTCCCACCATCAAAACCTCACCGCCATCTTCCGTTTCTTCATATTTTCCTCCTTCCACATTCGTCTTCGCCGTCACCACCATCGACACATCCGCCACCTTACCCTTTCTTCCCCTTTCGATTTCCTCTAAACACCCACCATCCACCTTAACCTCTCCGCTTCATACAACCACATAGATCTCCGTTCTCTCTCGGTGAAAGGGTTCCAAAAGTGAGACTCAGTGCTCACTTCACTCTTCTCAATCCGCACCAATGAAAGCATCCTCCACGCAAACCGCCATCAATTTCGCCATGATATTGCTCGGAGAAACAATAGGAGAAGACACTGAGGAATCAATAGCAAATATGTGACCGTCTTTTACACAATTAGCTTGTTCCACCTTCAGTATCAGTAAACAAAGAAGCTGGACAAAACACTGCAAGGGTTTGTATCCGGGTCGTGTAGCAGATTGAGAAAAATGCGAAGAACATTTGAGCATGGTTTGACAACTCAACAACTCGCCGCAAGTTTCGTGTCACTATTGTGAGGTCTCCCAAAAAACAGCAGCAACAATTTGCATATTCCATTGACGATGTCACTCTCGTAGTGTTCGGTTGCATTTGGTTTCGAGGCAAGGTCGTAACACTGCGAAGCACGCAGGTTCGACGGACTTGACAACTTCCTCAATCACAACTCAGTAAAAACAATAGTGAACTGATATTTCGTTCTTATTCGATAATTTTTGCACCAACAACAACATTGAAGCATTAAAAAAAAACAAGATCAGCAAACTTCTCAATCTGCAGGTCGAAGTTTCGGAGATGTAAATTCAACGGCTACAGGGCAAGATAATGAACAAAGTTGTGACAATATCGGCGAGTGAATGACACAACGAACACCAGTAGTTGTAGTTCGGTTTCAGCAACGACATTGGCTATGTTTCTCTCATACTTACGATGCTGACGCCGACATGGAGATGTTGATAGCATGTCTCGTTTGAAATATCAGTTCAGAAACGCATCAAGCTCATTATGTTGTGATGGTATTCTTGTAAGATTGGTCACATGTTATAGCACAATCGAAAAAGAAAGGTGGCTTTGCAGAACAGGGGAACACACATGGACCAGGAGAATTTTGTTCAGACTTTGAATGAGCTTTTACTGGTTGTAGCTTTCAGTTTGGGAGTCCAGTTAAGAAGTCATTTGACATGCTGAAAGGTGGTCTGTGTGATCCTAGAGTTGCTTTTTACAGGGAGGGCTTGAATTTCGTTCAGAAGCGGCAACATTATCATCTATTGAGGAAACATCATAGACTCAATTCAGCAGCAGGACTTGATACTTCAAGCGGTACACGGAGCAACTCTAAGTTGCAACAACATTAGATCGCGATGATAAGTCAGCATCGGCATCAAACTGACTCGAACATTGATGCAGAATCAAGTTGCGACATCAATTGATGATAGATAACAGTGGATCTGATGTCCTAAACAACGGCGATGACGCGGATTGACTCTCGGCGCTGATGTTCCTCACTGTTACGACTAGAACTGCAACCACGAGTTCAATGCTGATAACTCCGCAACAAATCTCTCCATCTATTTTCGTTCAACCACAAGTAGCTTCCGCCAAGGTTTTCGGTTTCGATTTGGCTTTCGGACTCATGAACCTTGTTGCGACATCGCAAGTAGTTGGATCCAGAAGCACTTAAATTCTGCAATGGAAAGTTGAGTAGAAGCTGCGGTAACATCAGATCACGGTTTTGATTTGAGCAAAGGGAATCTTGATAAAGGGCTATTGTGTGTCTGTCGTGCCCTGTTCTGGAATCAATAACAATACACCATCTTCAAAGGCTCGCGCTGTTCCAACTTCGTAGCCACACTCACAAGGGTTGTATTTCTAACATTAGCTCCGTTTTCGATATATTTTTCTTTTGTTCTGTTTGGTTTGCGTTCCTGTTTTGTCGGTGTCCACTTCTGTACAGGTTGAGGACTGATTAATGGTTAGCCGCATAGATGTTCAACAATAACGACATGAAGCGAGAGCCAAGGGAGTTGTGATTGTCCAACCTTTATGCCAGGAACTTCAACAACAGGAGGATATCACGAGACCTGAGTGCAAGTCACGGATTAAGAGAATCATAAACCAAAATGGTTGTAGTGTTTTTGATGTTATTCTTCACGATGGTTCACAGAATGTCGGTGGTGCTTGGGCTCAAGAAGCTACAAGTCAGAATGCTCTTGTTATTGACTCTGTTAAGTGGGCTACACAGTTTTTAGCACCTAAGGGCACGTTTGTCACCAAAGTTTTCAGGTCGCAGGATTACAGTGCTGATTGTGTATTGTTTGAAGCAGTTGTTTGATAAGGTTGAGGGGGATAAACCACTTGCCAGTCGATCTGAATCTGCTGAGATATATCTTGTGGGGCTTAAGTACAAGGCTCCTGCTAAGGTTGATCCTCGCCTTCTCGACTACAAGCATCTTTTTCAGGCATCTGCTCAGCTGCAAGCCAAGGTGGTGGATGTACTTATAGACAATAAGCAAAAGAGGCATCATTGTTGGATCTGTTCTTCTCTTGATTACAGCGCAATGTGTATACCTCTTTACAACAATTTCGTAGGTTGAGAGTGGATTAGTGAGTTGGTATCGATTCAGTTTCGACACAACGCCCCGGATTCCATCTTTCGTGAGCATATTGTCAACAACAATCTCAGCACGGTAACAACACAACAAGTTTCGCAGCAACTAACGCGTCATGATTCAAATCAAGACCCTCTCTGATGATTTGTCGTGATTAAATCAAAACTGATGGGCTTCTACTGTGTCGCCTATGTGAAGGTTATAAAGATTGTTATTCTATGGATCCCGGTATGAGTTTGATTTCAATCACGTAGCCGATTTGAATCTTATTGCTATGACCTTTTTGATTCAGTTATTGCTGCAAAAATGTTGTTGCTGTCATATTAGTTTTGTTTTGTCTGTCAACTATGATGTATATATCTCGTGGAAAATCTATCGAAATTTCGGGAAACCTTCAAGCTTCAAAGCATTAGAATTTCACAATGATGAAGTCAGATAATAGTAGCAGCCCGCAGCAGCAGCTTTCAAGTTGCGGTTCGCATTGCGCAGTCACACATTAGCAACTCAACAATTTTTCCTCTCAGCTGCTCAATATCATCCGCACTGGCAGCATAAAGCGGTCTCACGCTTGGTAATGTTCAGAACTGAATTGATTTTGGATCTGAGTCGATTTAACAATTTGAGTTACACTTTTCTTCTGCATAATATTCAAGGTGTAACTTTATAAATTTATTGTTGTTCATTATGTGCTGTTAATTTCCATTATGTTGGATACTGTTGAATTTTGTCGATGCCAAACTATTGCTTTTATGTTTGATTTCAATTTTGAAGTTTGGTATTGGTTCAAAGCACTTTTTGGAGTGATGGATTGATGCTGCCGATTATTAGTTGATTACTGCAGGTTACCTTTGATTTTGGTGCGTGATCACAATACTACGAAACACGCAGGTCTGATGAGCTTGGTAAAGTTAGGCTGGTATTATCGTGCAGTGCGCGTCTGGCGTTTTCAAACATTGCAGATAAAGCCTATCGGCTAGATCATGTGGGGGCTCATTTAGATCATTGAAGAGCCATTTTTTTTCTTTTCTCTGTTTTTCTTTGGTGGATGCAGGTTATAGGTTTGAGATTCAGAAGTTTGAATCCAACTTGGTTCACATCAACAACATAAACTCGCGGCAAGCTTCACAAACTGCAGTTTTGGCGTCCTGAAAACTCAACGTCACAGTTCTGCAGAACTCAATGATTACGACTCAACCGGTGGATCAAACTATGGAAGTTAGAGTTTTCGCAAAATTCTCTATCTCATTGCAGGCTGGAGTAAAAACAATCAAATGAGGAGTTGGAATCGCAACTTTCCGTACCTCAACAGTAACTCACTCAACTGCGAGTTTTTGATTTGAAACAACAATAGAACCAGCTTACGCACATTGCAGTTGTGGCTCAGTTTCAGCAACAACATTGGTTCTGTTTCCCGCACACTTACGACGCCGACATGGAGGATTTGATAGCACGCCTAGCTTGAGGTATCAGGTTGGATCAATCCCGATTATTTGTGTCGTAACTAAATTTAATCTGTAGATTGTTGATGTTTTTGATTAGTTGGTTTTAGTTTTGATAAATTTCCATATGTTGCTGTTATGTCCTAGAGCTGTTAAAATTTGGATAACTGGTCGGTTGCCTTAAACTTATTACTAATTTTGTTCCTACTGATGCATACACGGTTCATTTACGACTCTTAGATTTCAAAGATAATCCTGAATACATTTTGTATGTGAATTTGTTGCTGCTGTTGTTTGGGCCAATTGATAAAACATTATTTTCATATTTAATTGAGTTATCGTCTAAAGTTCAATGTATGTAGGCTCTGTGTTGTTGTCTTTTTCTTTTGAATTCTGATAACGTACTGATGTTGGTGATTTTATTTCGGTTTTGTAAATATGGATTGTGACGATAAATTCCAAATTATAGAATAATTGTTTTGATGTTTATTGTGATTTGAGCTCGAAAAACTCTTCAATTTATGAGATACGGTCTGACGAAGCATAGAATCAAACACTGTTAATTTTTTTTTCGGATTCAACATTTTTATTCTGTGATCACGGCATGTTCATTTTCTCAATCTAACCGTTAATGTTGCTTAACCTGTTCATTGGAATTAATTGATACTTATTTTATTCACTACAAAAGTTAATTGATAGGTAGTTATATATAAAAATAATTTTGATATGACTCTAACAGTAATTTTCTTGATTTGATTTTTTTTCCTTTCTTTTCGAAACTTTTTTCGCAATTAAGTGACGAAGGTAGCGGGTTCCTAGGGTCTAGCATCCCTTGAATCCTTGAACAACTGCTCTTGAGGCGCACGCCCTTGAGTTGTGGTTGTTCCGTCTCCCGGTTCTCAAATTTTTTTTTAATTTAATTTAATTTCTAAAAGATAGTTTTTAATTACTTTTAGATATTTTCATAAGAAAATTCAAACTATACTTTTAAAATATGTTTCAAAATTATCACCAAATAATACTTTAAATATTAAGCTTGGAAAATATATTTTATTAATTAAGTTAAAATCTTCTTTTTTAGATATTAAACTTTTTTTCAAAACAATTAAATATGACTAGCTTTTCTCAAAATCTTTTTATAAACAATTGATTAATTTATTTTTATATATGAAAATTAAAACCATTTTCTTAATTAAATTAAACTATTTTTCAAAATCAAATTCCAAAACAATTAAATTCTTGGATCTCGCCTTCCTTGAATTTTTTAAGCGACCGCTCTCGAGGTGCACACCTCGAGTTGTAACCCTTCCGATCTTATTTTCAAGAATACCTAGCGCACCTAGTCCGAGTACGCTAAACTATTCAAAATATTTTCTAAATCAAATCACGAAAGAATCGAGTTCTTGGAGTCGCGCATTCCTCGAATTCGAGAGTGACTATTATTGAGGCGTACACCTTGAATAGCGCGTCATTCGAACTTTCGTTTCTAAAACACTTCTCCTAATTATTTGGACAAGTATTTTCACTGTCCAACAAACACTATTTCCTAATTTATGGAATGAAAAAGGTGTCGTTGGGATCTAGCATTCCAACGATATCCCGACTAGTTGGTTACGAGGCTGACGCCTCGTTTATCGAGTAATCGTCATTTCTCCTAATTTTTTTTTCTTTCTTTCAAACCATCTAATCTCGTTCCTCACCTTCATACGGTCGAGTCTAAAACCCTTGTATGTCTCTAAAACCATACGTAAAATCCAAATCATTTTCTTAATTAAAATTACGAAAGAATGGAGTTCTTGGAGTCTCGCATTCCTTGAATTCTCGAATAACCACTCTTGGGGCGTACGCTTTAGGTTGTGGTTCGCTCGACCTTTCGCTTACAAAACACGTGCCCTAACTATTTGGACAAATATCGTCATTGTCCATCCAAAATACAATTTCATAATTGATTGAATGAAAAAAGGTGTTGTTGGGATTTAACATTCCAATAATGCCCCGATTAATTGATTGCGAGGCTGACGTCTCGTTTATCGAATAGTCGTCATTCTCCCTCAAAATTACCTAACTAAAATCCTCTTTCTTGCCCCCGTGCAATCAAAACTTTAAACCTATTCAGATCCATTCTCTTTCCCAAACCAAAACATCCAACGCGATAAACCTAATTCCTCGCCCTCATGCGATTTCCAACTCAAACAACTTTCTCCCAAGAAGATTATTTAGTCCATTCTTCCGCACATATGAACTCGTGCTTCAGCCTCCCCTAGCGAGCAGACAAGCCAATGTTTAGCAGTTAGAATGCGACCTAAGCTCTCGTTCAACTCAATACACCTTTTACCAAGAACATTGTTTAGCTCATTCTTCCGCGCATAACAAACTCATGCTTCAGCCTCCCCTAGCGAGCAGACAAGCCAACGTTTAGCAGTTAGAATGCGACCTAAACACTCGTTCAGTTCCAAACCCTTTTACCCGTAGTTAGCCGAACTACGGCTGCTCTGATTCTTCATTCTCTTCTGAATGTAAGATACGTAGGCACAAGATTGCGATGATCTTGGCGAGCACAATCCCCTTTTACCCGTAGTCCTACGAACTACGAATGCTCTGATTTTCCACTTCTTACAAGTGAAGATACGTAGGCACAAGGGCCTCAATCCTTGGCGAGCACCCTATCTATAAACCACCCATTGCCCCTATAGGAGAAACCTTAGAAGAAAACAAACAAGCGTAGTTAACTTTACTCTCAAATCAAATCAAGAGGTTCCCGTTGAGTACAACGGACGTAGAGGGTGCTAATACCTTCCCTCTGTGTAATCGACTCCCGAACCTAGAATATTGGTTGCGATGACCATGTTCTTATCTCCCTAAAGGTTTTATCGATATTTTCCTATTCCATCCTTGGAATGAATAAAGTTTGGTGGCGACTCTGTGTCGAATAGTATTTTTCCGCGTCCATCGCGAGGATCGTATTTTTCGAGGTACGACACCCACACGTCAAAGACTTCTACTTCCAGAATGCCTTTCAGTGGCATTTCGTCGCGTCTAGAAATATTGTCGGTGCATTGGCACCGGTCGCAGTTTATGATCATGATATGGACATATTTCCATAGAGTGGGCCAAAAAAGGCCAGACTGCAAAAATCTTAGTGCAAGTCTTTGAAGTGCTTGCATGTCCTCCATAGGGAGCATAACGATAGTGATATATTATATTTTCAACTTCGTCTTCGAGAACACATCGATGAAAGATATCGTCAGCACCTCTCTTGAAAAGCAGAGGTTCATCCCAATAATTATTTTTAAGATCGTGGAAGAATTTTTTTCTTTTATTGGTACGTTAAATCTGGTGGAAGAACTCCAGCTGCTAAGTAGTTGACAAAGTCAGCATACCATGGCAGTGTGGTTTCAGTAAAGATCGCTTCCACGACTTCTTTTGTTTTATTCTCATCATATATTAAGGATTGTTCAACCGTGTTTTCTAACTGACCTATGAGTCTCTCATAAGGAAAATCATCATTGATAGGCACTTGCACAGGCTTAATATCCTCCAGTCTTGATAAATGATCAACTACTACATTTTCAGTTCCTTTCTTGTCTTTGATTTCTAAATCAAATTCTTGCAGTAGTAGTATCTGCCGCAACTGCGAAAATGGGAGCCAGAAAACTAGACAGAAGAGTCGCCACCGAACGTTATTTATCCCAAAAGAGAGGGAAAGGAAACGATAAAAAAACCTAAGAAAATGGGAAAGGACAAGGTCATCGCAACCAAATCTTGGGTTCGGAGTCAGTTACGCAAGGGGAAGGTATGAGTACCCTTCACGTTCGTTGTACTCAACGGGATCCATGTTTGTTGTCTAATCTATGGGTGAAAACTATCTAATGCTACTGCTAAACGGGGGTGAAAGGAAATAACAGACTCGATAGGACACCGCCGCCATATGCCTACGTATTCCCTCGTGCAATGGGAAAGTCAGAGTCAACGTAGTTTGGGAAACTACGGGTGATAGGGGAAAAGTTGTTCGCCAAGACATCACCGTCTTGTGCCTACGTATCCTCATCTAGTATGAAAAATTAGAGCAAACATAGTTCGGGATAATAAGACCACTGGTTGGTTCAAGTGTTTTTTATGAGTAATGTTACGTTTCAATTCCAACAGTTAGGGACGATGCCTATTTGCGGTAGAACGAAAGTGTAACATACTCTTTCTGAAAATTAGGTTTGAAACAATCCCGAAGGATGAAAAGGTTTGATTTTTGTTTGTGTTTTTTATGAGAAGTGAATTGAGTTAGTTTGTAACTCATGTTGCACTAAAGACTATGACATAAGAGTGAATGCGTCGCATATCGCTCAAAGGGCATACGCTAAACACTCTAGACAACGTGAGAGGAGGCCCCCACTCATCATTCCTTATGTACTTAAGGCTCGTAGAGTACAACAATTGTTATCCTTTATTAAGTGTCTTAAGATGCTCTGAGATGAGAAGAGAAGACGCAAGACTCTAAGGGGAACTGATAAACCCTAATGTTGTCATGTAAGATGGTCCTAAAGTTGGGATTGAAAAAGGAACTACCTATTGTTATCATGCAAAGGATTTAAAGCCTAATGTCTCTCTTACTCCCATCTTAAACAGAGAGACTAGGAAACCTAGGGGATCATGGCAAAAAGCACAAGTAAACACCAAACACAATCAATCACAGATGAAAATGAAATGAAAGACTTAAACAAGTCTTGGAAGATAAAAAGAGATATGAGATGCAAACACAAATGCAAATATGAAACAATGCAAAAAACACAAGTCACAAAGATGGAAGACTTAAACAAGTCAAGAAGGGAAGACTTAAACAAGTCAAGAGAGATGAGATGAAATGGGAGAAGCAAACTCCTACAACCAAATACCATCAATCATCTAAAGAAGAAAGGTTCTAACACAAAAGCACACAAAGGATGCATAACCAAAGAAGTGAGGGAGGAAAGAGATTGGGGAAGCCACCAACTCATAATCAACTCAACCAAACACTTACTCAATGCTCAAGTAAAACAAAGCAACTACACAATGCAAAAGGAGTACAAATGTTCATGACAAACTCAAAGTGAAATCAACACCACTAAATCATCATGAACAAGTACATAAACTCTAAAGTCAGAAGTGTAACACAAATGGTATAATTAAAATTCAAGATCAAAATGGAAGGCAAGCATAATAATGATCAAGTTCAATTAGAGGACCAAAGTCCATCTAAACATCTCACACTTCAAACAAGTGGAAAGACAAGATCAAAACATAACTTGTGGCACAAGGTACACATGCAATTGACCTCTAAACATGCAAGACAACACCTCAATCATGTTAACAAAAGCTAACAAGGCTTAAGAGGTGCTCAAGGGATCACTCATGATCATATCCCAAACACTAGGTCAAGAAAGGATGTGTACACATGATCAAAACATCTTGAATTTGAAATATCCAGCAAAAATAGAAGAAGACTCCAATAAATTCTAAATAAAATACCCAAAGTAAGTTGAGATAATCAAAAATCAGTGTGCAAGAACTAAAGGCAAGAGTCAACTCAAGGCATCACCAACTAAGTCCAAGAAGGCAACAAGTCCAACTTGTCTAGCAAGCATCAAGGGTCCACAAAAAGGCAATGAAAAACAAATGAATCATGATCGTTAATACCTCAAACTAACCCTAAAAAATAACTTAATCAATCACCTAAGTGTAAGAGGAAATTTAGTCCTAGGGGGTTTTTAAATTGTGGTAAATGATCAATTTTAAAACAAGGTATACACCATGAAACACATTAAATCATTAATTGCATTAAAAATATTAAAAATAATTGAAAAATAAAATAAAAATGATGAAAAATATGCTAACATCCTGAAATGTCAGAATAACATTTTTTGGCATTTTTTGAATGTGTAAAACTATTTTCAAATGATAAAAATGGAAATTGTAAACAAAAGAAATAAAAATAAAATGCTAATTGAAAGGAGGGTGCAGAAGTAAAAAAAGATTTTAACTGGTTCCTTTGTCTCACGCGCATGAGCCTCCCACAAAGGGGTGTGATTACTAAAATCATAAGGCCCAATACCACATGAAACCAAAAACTAAATGAAACGCTGAGTTCCACTTATACACGTGGGATTCAAAGCTACACATGGCCAGGTCAACGTCCAAATCACCATAACACATCAGCATCCAACCAAACGCTGGAGCTAGGGCTCCCATCGTCTTCTCCAGGAGGCTCGCCGAAGTTAGCAAAAAAGCATGATAAAAATTGAAACCTGTGGTACCAAATCAAAGCTCTCGTTATGTGGAGTAAGAATCCAACCTCCATTCTTAAAAAAGGTTCATGCAACTATGGTAAAACAGGCTATGAAAATTGAATGTATGAACTGAAACTCTATCAAACGCACGTGAAAATGATCCAAACAGGACTACATGATGTAGGGCTTCAGATTCACCAGAAATAAACCTTAATGAGTGCCTAGAATGAGAGATTTAAAGTGTAGAAAAATACCTAACGGAGCTGCTCTGTTGGCCCTTGAATCTTTGAGCAAACTTCACTTTCAAGCTTCCAATCTCCTTCTGATGTTTGTGGGATGATGATTTGAGAAAAAAGTTGATGAGAAATTCAGAGGAAACTCTGCTTTAAAGAGAAGAAGTTTTGTGTAATTTTTGAATGAGTCTTGCTATTCTGGCCAGCTCCTTCAAATCTAAGCAATTAGGGTTTCACTATGGTTTGAATATGGTGGGTTTAAGAGCATCCATGCTAGTTCCATGATTCTATGATATAGAATTGTCCATGGTTCTATGATTGGCTAAATTTTGGTAAAACAAGATCCTGCACTGATGTTAAGCAGGATGTTATAACATCTCCATCTGCTGTGGTGACAGAACTGTTGTGGAGTGTTTTAATGTGAATGTCATGCTGAATGTCGTGACATCCATTTGTTGTGGTGACAGAACTGCTGTCATGTGGTTTTAAGCCGGATGTCATACTGAAGAGCTGATGACAGTACTACTGTCATGTGTTTTAAACAGGATATCATTACCAATGTCATGACATCACTGTCAGGTGCAGCAGGAGCTAGTAGGAGCTGATGATAGAACTGCTGTCATGGATGTCATTACCAATGTCATGACATTGCTGTCTGGTACAGCAGGAGTTGCTGTTTTGTATCACTTAACAGAAGTGCTTTGGATATACCTCATCAGTATGTGCAGGCCAAAGAGATTCATTAGGAACAAAGTGCAGATTTAATTGGTGTTCATAAAAAGGATCTCTGAGAATTTTTAGGAAATTATAATATGCTTATTTCTACTGTTATGAAGAAGATTCTGCAGAAGTGCTCAGCAGGGTGAGTTTGGGCAGCTAAGAACAAAGTGTGTTGGATGTCATTACCAATGCTATGACATCAAACGTATGATATCAGGTAGCTGACATGCACAACAGGCATGTTGGTTTTCTGTTATAATGCATGAGTAAGCTCAGGCTAGATTTCAAGAGACTTATTAGGATTCCCTAGTTATCTCAGACGAGATTCTAGGCAGTTCTGAGCGTATCATGAAACGCCTATGACCTAGTTGAAAGCACCTTGAATTATGGAGAAATTAGTTTTACTTTGTTAAACCTAATGTTTGTTACTTGTGACCAGCCCAAGCCCAATTCGCATTGCTATAAAAGGAGGCACAGAAGCAAGGGAAAATCAAGCACTCACAACAAGAAAAACTTGAGTGTAGAATTAAGGTCTAGGGTTTTGAGAGTCCATTGTGTGTGACCTTGTAAGTCACCTTTTGTATCTTTGGATGCATAGTGGTAGACGTGTTTAGGCTGTTGTTAGAACAATGCTAATTGTTCACTCAAAGCTTCTAAGCAAGAGTGTATTTGTGAGTGAAGAGGTTTGTTCTTCACGTGTGTCTAGGAGTCTTAGGATTCCTTGTGTGCCAAGCAATTGTATGATGTATAATTGCTTTGGTTATTGTGTATGAACAGGTGTGTTCATTGTGACTCAAAGCTTTTAAGCAAGAGTGTGTGTCTTGATCAAATTTGTGAAGCAAGATCAAGGTGTGTTTGAAGAGTGACTTCATACTGTAATTGTTTATCACTGCGGTGATTGAGGGGGAGTGAGCGGGGTCTCTTGTCTAGTGGATTCTAGAAGTGTCACTGGGTAGGTCTTAAGTGAAAAGTGCAAACGGGTTGTTTGACTCTGAATTAATTATACTAATAGTGAATTTCCTCCTTGGCTTGGTAGCCCCCAGATGTAGGTGTGGTTGACAATGAACTGGGTGAACAATTACTTGTGTTATTTATCTTTCAGCATTTACAATTCTGCACAATTTAAATGGTTAGATAAATAGTCTGTCAGCCTGCTGATGTTAAAACAGACGTCATTGTCGCGGTGAAAATCGGATACCAAACTATTGATTAGTTTGAATCTCTAATTCATTTTTGCAACCGAACTTTGATTTGTCCAAAGGAAGGGATAAAAATCGAAATTCCCACAATGCAATGTAAATGCAGAGGTTAGAGGGTTATAGGTTCGAGGGTCGGTTAAACTTAGGGAAGGTATTATCATCCTAAGTTTCTGTAGTACTCTACAGGAACCTCTTGTTTTATGTTTGTTTATTGCTAAGTGTTTATCTGCTTAAAGGTTGAAAGACCTAAGGGTTTATTTCTAAGTATACTCGATAAGATATCGCATCTTATGCCTACATATTCTTACGGGAGTGGAATCAGAGTATTTGTAGTTCCCCTAAAGGGTTTGAGGAGTTCTTTGACTGTGGTCAAACTTCCTACGGGTTTAGGGTAGTTGATTGTTTAGGTTTAGGAGAAGAGATGTGTCTTCATTTTAAGGGAGATGTAACCGCCACAGGTTGTAGGAAAATAGTCTTTGCATCGTCTTTAGAAAAGGACTTACGTACTCGGATAGGGATCAACAAGGTACACCTTTATCTCTCTTAAGGCAAAGTCCCTACGGCTTGATTGTATTGTTGTGGGGTGGAGGTTCTATCTCACTTAAGATGATTTGGCATCTTTCTCTAATGTGTTTGAATATATTATTTTGAATTGATTGTTTGAATATTGTTGTTTTAAATTGATTGTTTGAATATTGTTGTTTTGAATTGATTGTTTGTATTGTTTTGTCTATGTTGTAAAGATAAAGGTCCTTCCTAGGGGGTAGGATCTATCTTAAGCGATCAACTTGAATGGGGTCAAGGATCGTATGGGGGAATGATGCAAATGATGTGCACTACACACGATTGTTGAATTATGTGTAGGTTTTTCCTTTGGACGGAATGCGATACGAAAATATAGCTTGCGATAATGTAAATTACTGAAGATAAATTATAGAAAGTAAAGCCATACACATACGCATGAAAGCGCTGAAGTGTGTGAAAGTGATGTGAATTGTGGGTGTGCGAACGGAGTCGGAGCGAAGAGCAAGCGTGCGCGATTGAGTTGGATGCGATGTTGATTTAAGTTGATTAAGGGTTGTTTATTACTTATTTTAAAAGTTATTTTAAATGTGAAATTAAATTAAATAAGGTTAAATAAAAAGTAGGTGTGAATTAATTTTACTAGTTTATGGTATTAGATTATAAGTTGCTTAGATTTTAAGTAGGGTAATTTTAATTAAATGAAGATTTATTCGAATAAAATAAATTGTAGTAAATGAGAAAAAAATTTCTATTAATTATTACAAATTGATTATAAAATAGGTTTTTAGTTAATATTATTAAACAAATACAAATTATTTTGAATTATATGAGAATTGTCTTTGTATTATTTAGAAAAGGAATAAATTATTACCTTATTATTAATTAATTTATAAAAAAAAGTTTGTTATTATAAAATAGATTTCTATAGCTTATTTGAATTTGATTTGGGGATAAATAAAATTCTTATTATGTAAAAGTTTGTTTCATTATATAGAAGTCATTTTAAATATGATAAAGGGTTTTAAATAAATCATATTAATAAAAAAAGGAGAATAAATTGTTGATTTTTAAAAAGGTCTATTATTATTGTTTGTGCATAAAAAGGTTATGATTAATTTTATTAAAAAAAGAATTGAGTTAATTAAGGAAACATTAAAATGTTGGAATAAATTAATTAGAGTTAAACATATTTTTTTATGTTTTCAGAGAAATTATTAAATAATTAAGGAAATGATTAATTAATTTTAAAGTTGATTAAAGGGTGGATTAATGTTAATTAACTGGGATTAGTGTAAGTGGGGGCGCGGTCCTGTGAGTTTTACTGGCGAGGGTGCACGGTGTGGAGTGTTGTGGTGCGTACGACGACGATCCGTTGGAGATCGTATGATAATAGCGTGAGGTTCACCGTAACTACGGTGTGTGCGTGTGCAGATGACCATATTACATTTAAATAACACAAACAAGAAAAAAAAACAGGGAACCCTAACCCTAACCCTAATCGGTTCCTCCCCAATTCCTCGATTCCGCCCCTCTCTCGCTCTCTGTCTTCTCCGTTTGTCTTTCCCTCTCTGATTTTCCTCCGTCTCATTCTTCTTCTTCCTCTCAATTCGCTTCAATCTCTTCTTCTTCATACCTCTTTCATCGTCCTCGATTTCTTCTCGATTTCTGCAAAAGGCAAACAACAAAATTCAACAGATTAAAGTTAGTAAGAAAGGATCTCACGGTTGAGATTATCTTTGCAAATTCTAATGGCGATGGCGAATGGGCTTCCGGAGATTCGCCGGTCAAGCGAAGCGGCGGTTCATGGCAAGGGCCTCGTGGTGGTTCCGGCGACGTAGATCTCGGCGGCGACAGACCCTGAGCTGGATAAGTCTTCCTCTCTCTCTTTTATTTATAGGGTTTCGAATCGGGGATTTTTGTGAATGTATGTGACTTTCGTGGATCTGATCTCTTTGTTTTTCGTTTGAAATCCTCTTATATAGGGTTGCAGGGGACAATGTGAATTGAAGAGTGATGATAGTGTTTCCATTCTGAGCGGAGCATGTTGGGTCGTTTTTGGAAGGTAAAAGTAACACTTGTATCTTTGTTTCAAAAGTTTATGTTTTGGGATATCCTGTCTAAGAGTCGTTTAGGAACCAAATGGAAATGAGTTATGATCTTTCTTTTTCCAGCTTGTCAAATAACTAAACAAATATAGTTTGTTGCAGGCTAGTTGGAATGGCTCTCGATTCTGATTTTGGGAATTATGTCACCCGTGATCTCGTGGTGAATGTTGTTTCCGTCCTTGTTGCAACATGTCGGATAAAGTTCTTCCTTCTTCTGCTGGTTTAATGGTGTCTGCTGGTTTTGTCGTTGTGAGCTTGGCTGCGGAGAGGGGGTCAAATGGTTTTAAGCTCTATGCGAATGGTGGTCCCTGTAGGTAATTGCTTTGCTCTCAAACTGTTTGGTGTCTTATGATGTTATTCCCAATTATGCAGGTTGTTGGTTGGTAGAGGATGCCTCGGTTGGACGTTGGTGACGGTTGAAGCTTAATATAATTCTTAGTTTATAAGTTCTTATTTGCTTATATCTCGCGAGTTTAATTAGTTGTGGTAGTGTGCTAATGCAGGTCATTGCATATAAAAAAAATGATGGAAAGGTGAAACCTGGTTGTCAAAGCTGAGATGCAGGCTCCCATCAATTCCACATCCAGATCCAATGCGGTAGTTACAACTGATATTCTGCAGGAAATTTCTGACAGTTGGCTTGTCACCGCCGACGATATCAGTCACAACTTTTTACAAGTATTGCGGGATCTTTCGCTAGGTCAGCAACATAAGCAACCGCTGCTTCTACTCCAACCGTAAATTATATTTCCATAGTAACTTAAAAACGGCAGTTGGCGTTATCGATAAGTGGCTTATTGGTTTCTCTTGATGAGTAGCAGGTATACCTCTTCCGTGTTCTTTGTTGCGAAGATTGTATTGTTGCATTATTAACTTTATCCAATTCTGTTGGCAGGTTTGGGATGCGGGAGAGTTTGTTTCTCTAAATCGAAGAGCGATACGGAGCGGAGCAACCATGTCATAAATGGAGGTAAAGTTCTTAGTTAATCTTGTTCGAAAACTCAATTCCAGTACTTTTGGCAAGCACCTGCAGCTTATCTGGTCTCACTCTTTGTCGTGC
>CAWUDS030003078.1:0-48186 GCA_963859935.3 Lathyrus sativus
GGATGGCGCCAAATGACGCGTTGTATGGTAGAAGGTGTAAAACTCCATTAAGTTGGTATGAGTCAGGTAAGAGTGGTGTACTCGGACCTGAGATTGTACAGGAGATGACTGAGAAGATTAAGATGATCCAAAAGAGGATGAGAGCTTTGCAGAGTCGTCAGAAGAGTTATCATGATAAGAGAAGGAAGACAATTGAATTCCAATAGGAAGATCACATGTTTTTAAGGGTTGCGCCGGTGACTGGTGTGAGTCGATCTTTGAAGTCTAGGAAGCTCACTCTATGTTTTGCTAGTTCGTATCAGATTATGCAGAGGATAGGGGGTATCCTATCATATTGCTTTGCCGTCGTCGCTTGCAAACTTACATGATGTTTTTAATATGTCTTAGTTGAGGAAATAGACTCTAGATCTGTCGCATGTGATCCAGATGGATGACGTACAGGTGAGAGATAACCTGACTATTGAAGCATTACATGTGCAGATAGATGGACGAGAAATGAAACAACTGCAGGTTAAATACATAGCTTTGGTGAAGGTGTTATGGGGTGGACTAGCTAATGAAAGTTGGACTTGGGAACACAAAGATCATATGAGGGAGTCGTATCCGACTCTGTTTCCTTCAGGTAATTTTTGAGGACGAAAATTCTTTAAGTGGGGGAGAGTTGTAACACCCCAAATATAATCAGAGTATTTATTTAATTAGTTTATTATGAATATTTGTGATTTCGGTGAATTTGGTGAAATATCATGATGAATGATTATTTGTGTTGTGGGGTGTTTAGGAGTTAAGAGAGTATTGAGGATATTTAGAAAATGTATGATCAATTAGAATTATTTTAATAATAATAATAGTAGAATAATGTGAATAATCTTATTTAAATTATTATTATTATTTTAAATAAAAGGAGTGGAACACTAAGGGCAAGATGGTAATGTTTGATAAAAGGGAAGACATATTAGGGGTCCTAGGGGTAAGTTTGATAAAAGGGAAAATAGAGAAGTGAGGAATTCATTCTGAACGATCGTGTTTTGGAAGAGAGCTCTGGGGAAAAGTAGAAGAAGATACTAGGGCTCAGAGCAATTTTTGAAGAACTCAAGAGGAAGATCAAAATCGAATTATCAAAGGTATAGGGAGTATTGCTTTTCATTATAATGGATATAGATTGTAGATGTATGTAGTTAGTTTTGGGGTTTTAGAGAATGGTGAGATTTTGACGAGAGTGAGATGATTTGTGATGAAATTGGGGTTTATATTTGTATAAGATGATATATATGAAGTCTATGATGATGTGTTGTTATTGAGTTGTAATTACTATGTGATTTGTGTGCATTTTCATACTGCGAGAGGTGGAAATTGCAAGGGTTTTGGGTCTGGTTTCATGCAAAAACGCACAAGCAGAATTTGTGATGCGCACATTTCGCCGGGCGAGCAATGTGTTTTGCCGAGCGAAAGTGATTTTTCTTGGAGGTCTCCAGGCGAAAGAGGAAGCGAATGAGGGGTAGAAAACAGATGTTACTAGAATTTGTATTGGGGAAGGAATTCACCCCTATTTCGCCAGACGAACACCAGGCGAGCAAGAGTTGTTTGTTTTCTTTTCTTTCTTTATTTTGTGTTGCCTTGTATCTTTTTGTCCGCATGCTTTTAGTAATTGATGTGTTATATTTTGATGATTATAACATGATGATTTGTGATGTAATATGAATAATTGTGATGTATAATAATGATGTAATACTATGATGTTTTGATGAATTTTCATTAATGATGATACAACTTTGACGACCCTGTGATGATGATTATGACGTTTTGCATCATGCGTTCATAGCATGTTAGGACTTCGGTCTAATGACAACGTTAGGACTTCGATCAGTGGTGGCTTCAAACCTATTGTGTGGATAAGGGTGTTTATGACGTGCACCGGTTCTTGTGTAAAATTGATCCTATTGGTGGGGATCTTTGGAGGGTGATGGCCCAGTGTCCATCAAAATGATGAATTGGTACCACATGCATGAGTCCATGTTGTTGCATTCCATACTATGTGGCATTGCATAATGATTGAATAAATGTCTTGCGGATGATGTTATAAATTGATGGATGTTTTAATGTTGATTGTGATTTGATAGTATGATGATGTGATGAATGAATTAATGATGATATTCATGATTAATATATCTTATCTTTATATCTTATATAATGACTTGTGATTACTCACCCTGCCTGTTTGAATATTATCTCCACGTGGGTAATGTGAAGGTGATCAGGATTAACTCTCTTGGTGCGTGAAGATTAGCTTTGTAGTATGTTGATTATTTCTGTTGATTAGAGGATCTTGCTCTGATATGTAACATCGAGTCGAGATGTTTGAGTCGAACTTTTATGTTTTGATTTCTTTCCAACATCATGACACTATAAGTTTATTATTTTTTAAGACGTCTTGATTTATGAACTATGTTATATTTTAATTTTTCCGCTGTGTAGTGTTGATTGAATTTATGATGACAGAACCTGTGTTACGGAGCAAAATGTTATTATGAAGTTTTATGATGAAATGTGGCACCCTTTTGGTGATGTAATCTGATATAATTGTTTATAATTATCGTGAATTTTTTTGGGGTAGAATGGTGTTACATAGAGCATTAAACAAAATACCTCTGACTCTGTGATGTTTTCTATAAATTTTCTTTTGAGCTGGAGTTAAGTTTTTTCTGTCAGATACCATACCAACAATGTAAACAGTGATCTAAATACCATCTTCAAGTATATCTCATAACTCACCATCAAGTCCAATGATATACGTGTACATCTTAATTTTCCACTATTAGAACTCAGTGTAGTCTCCACTGAATAAATGAGGTTTAATAGAGTAGTGATCTCTCTCATAACCAATGTTTTAAAAATTGGACTGAACTAGGCGGTTCAACCGATTGGACCAGGAACCAGAGATGAATCTGATTGGGTCAACCTTTCAAAACTTTTAGTGGATTAAAATCGGAGTAAAACTGAATTGAACCGTCCAAAACCATTCGAACCAAAGAACCAGATCCAGTTTTGTAAAACCGTTTGGTTCAAAACAATGCATCAAATTGACCATTTTAAATATTTTTTTTAAGTTTAATATGTCAATATCAAAACTTAACATACAAACTTCTAAGTTTTGTCATGTTATGGTCATTCAAACATAGTCACGTTGTCCAACTCAATATTGATTGTCGTTCAAGTTAATATAGTTAGTTGCTGCCAATTATGACTGTTTGTCGTAGTTCAACTCAAATTCGATTTTTGTTGTTCAATTAAGTATATTGTATTGTTTTTTTTAGTTTTTTTTATCTTATTTAATTTAGGTATTCTTAATTATTTAAACATTATTTTAGTTATTATATTTTATTATTTTAAATTTGGTTTAAATTAGTTTAACTTATTTTATTGTAACTCTTTGATTTTTTCAAATTATTCTTAAATAAAGGTTGAAATGAAGTGTACAATTATTTTATGTTAATATATGTACTATCGATATTGTTGTATTAAGTTTGTAATGAATTTTTAAAATATGTATTTTATTAATTTGTGAACATATGATTATGTGTGACATATCTATGAAATTTAGTTTCATATTATTAGTTTATTTAATAAACGGTTTGACCGTTGATTTAACTGGTTGAAGCAATTGAACCTTAAACCGGAAGTTTCACATGTTCAATCTTCAGTTTAGTTTTTAAAACATTGCTCAGAACCACTGTAATCACGGGGAAATCCTCTTTCTGTGGTACTAACAGTAGGATCCTCAGTATACATATTTTTCTCGTTGGATCTTTATGTGTACCACTATTAAGTGTTACGCATGGACCTTGCTCTGATGTCAACTGAAGGTGAGAAAAATGCATAAGAAGGGGGTTGAATTGTGTTTTCCAAATATTTTATACTTCTAATCAGAGTTCAAAATCTAAACATAAGTTCAGACTCTAATTAATAAATGCAGCGGATAGAAAGACAAAAGTAAATAAATGGGTAGAGAAAACACAAAAGTTATCCTGGTTCCTCTCCAACAGAGAGTAGTCCAATCCCCTTGCAGCACAAGAGATTTCCACTATAATCAATCAGATTACAACTGTTGATAAGCTTAAGTATAAAAATTTTCTGCTCAGACCCTCAGTCCAAGACTTCCTTTCTTAATCAGCACTTGATCAAGACTTCCTGCTTAGATCCTCAGATCCTAAGACTTTCCTGCTTCAAACCCTGAGGTTCAAGACTTCCTTTCTCAGACCTCCAATTCAAGACTTCATGCTTAAACCAATCAGATTCAAGTCTTCCTGCTTAGATTCCACGAATCCAAGACTTCACTACTCAAGCCCAAGGCAAGAGACTTTTATCTAAACTGACTGTTTAGAGAATGAATAACTTATAACAAGACTTGTCTAAAACTCAGAGGTATTTAAATATAATACAACACATTTTATCACTAAATATTCTTAACCTTGACAAGAATAAGAACTCCTAACAGATTATCTTCTCTTGAGCTGTTAAAAGTTGTGTAAAGTGCGTGTATATTTCAGTTTTAGTTGTAGTATTATTCTCTTAGTTGAACTTCAATTCTTCTACTCCTTTTATAGCTGAAGAAATAGAGTCGTTGAAGAAACTCAATGACTATATCCAGATCAAATCTTCTTGTACATCTTCTTTTCCAATAAATCAAGTGTTGGAACTCGTAGCCAAAGAATTATCTGCTGAACAAGGCCTTTGTCCAGAGAACTTTTCAATGAAATAAGTACAATACAATCTTTTGAAGATAATGTCAACTATTCTCGAGTCCCATGATTTCTAAGAATGAGTTGACATTACTCAGTTTCAGAGGCAAGTATAACATGCGTATGACTCTAAAATGTACTTTTGATAACTTTATGATCAGGCTCTCTCACGAGTACTCAATCAAATTCGTATCATTTCTTCTTTCGTGACATAATCATTTTCATCAAATAAATGTAATTTTGTACACAAAAACCAGCTAGTTAGAAATCCTAATTGTTCTTCAAATACTTTGTTATCATCAAAACCATGGAGGATATATGGTATGAACCAAATTTGTCTTAACGACATTGTCAAGTGACTCTGAGGACATGATTTACCCTTCTACTTTTCAAAGTTAGGAACCTTGAATTTGACAGGGATCTTGATATTAGATACCAAGCATAAATCATGAGCATTTTTACCAAATAGGTTTTTCCCCTTCATAGCTTTCAACTCTCCTGCAATTCTTAAAATTGATCCTAGAATTCATCCATTCTCTCACTTGGAGTAGTGTGGTAGATAAGATCCTCTACTTGTGGCACATTATGCACAACTAGAGAAGCAGTGGCCATCCTGAGTTGAACAGGAGGAACCTAACTCACCAAAGGAGCCTTAGTAGCAGGGTTGAAATTTTCTGACACAAAATTGAGAGGCATACCCCAACGATAACCAGCAGGCATCTGATTTTGACGCAGAGGTCCAGGAGGTACAGTAGATACAACACGAGTTATTGCAATCTCAAATATAACAGTCGCTTGAAGCTGAGACAAAGGTGGAGGCTGATTTTGAGCTTCCACCAAGGATTCTAACAGAGCAGTCATTCTCAAAAGTTGGATTCAAAAATATTTGAAAATGATCAAAAATAAAATGGAAAATAAAAATTAAGTGAAAAATAAAAGAAAATATCAATAAAACGCAAAAATGAATTTAAAAATTATGCAAAAAATATATGTGATGCAAAATATTTTTAGAGATTTTGTGTAAAACATTTGGATTAAAATGACTTAAAAATTAATTAAACTAAAATGAAAATAAAATAAAAAAAGAAAATAAAAAATGATTGAATTAGGGCACCAACGACTAGTTTCTCATTTGAAAACACACGTGAAGCACTTCATCTTCAATCTTTGGATTGATTTCTTCAAACCCATGAACTCATGTTTTTAGCCATAACCAAACATGGATTCAGATTCCAAACACTTCATCATTCATGTCTATTTGCATCAAAGCCATTGATTGGGCCTGAGCAAAGAGAATTTGCTCAAGAACACGAAGAACCCTAGTTCTTCAAAGTAAACTTAAATGACTAATACACAATATAAATTTCAGATAGTTGAGGGATTTTGATCAGTGAATCAAGACGAACACACTAGTAACTTATTTGCTAAAGAATTTAACTTGTAGCTACCTTTTCAATTGAAGCTTCGAAGGTCAACAATGGTGGATTTGGAAGTCTGGTTCCAAGGAGTTTCAAGCTGCAACAATGCTTCAGTTAGCTTTAGAGGAGGCCGATGAAGAGTTTTGTGGGAAGATTCAAAGTAAAAAGAGCTTGAATCAAAGGAATGGTTAACTGGTTTTTTGAGGTATCAGGTTCAAATGGTTTCAGAGTTTCTTTGGCTATCAAAGCTTGGAAATGAAGCCAAATGCTTCCTTTATTTATAGAAAATGAAATAATAAGATCACACATGTGAAATGGATTCGAATTCAGGTGAATTAGGGTTGAATTTGGATGATTTGCAATGCGTGGGAAAAGAGGGATGAAAAGTGTGATTTAGTGATGAAAGTTGGTCGTTTTTCACTTTCTTGCATGCGTTTTGGTTGTACAAAAAGTTCACGCATGTGAAGGTGATCCTAAATTGAAAATGCTATGAAATTCGTGACCTAAAAGTTGAACAAAAAGCAGAGCTCAAGGTATCATGTTTGAAGCTAGGCCAAATGAAATTCACTCGTGCGTTTTTTATTTTTGTATGTGTCAAATGTTTCTTTGATTGCAAAGAATTCAATGTAAAAGAACTACATCAAAATTATGCTTGGATTGAAAATGGAATTGATTCAAAGTTAAAGTCGTAACCTGATTTCTAGGTCAGGCATTAGGTCGAACCAAGTCTTGGCCTGCCTGGCCAGCTTGACACCTCGTGTTCATGACATCATAACTTTTAATCCCCTCGGGCTAATTAAGTAAAACTTAGGCCAAATGTTCCTTGCCACGAGCTTAAAAAAAGGCACAAAGAAACTTGTTAATCAGATGCTTGAGATAGAAATGACATGGGTGTAAAGTATGGATCATGACAAGGCTTTAGGCACTTTTGGCAACTTGGCCACTTCCAAAATTGATGTCCTTAGAGGTTGAATTGATATTTGACCCTTTAATAAAAGTTGTAGAGTAGTTCAAATGTGACATTTGGATTAAATTAGATTCCAAAAATATTGAGAAATGAGAGAGTTATGGTGTTTGGACCAAGTGACACGCCAAACATGATTTTAGATCAACCAAACATGTGCCAACTTGAAATTTCTTGCTATTTCTTGCATCCAAAGAACCAATGATGGACACTTTAATACCAAATGAAGGAAGCTTGATTGTTCCTTAAATAATCTTGATAATTGCTTGAGGGTTGGATGCAGATGACATGAAAATGAACACATGAACCATACTTGAATCAACTGTAAAATCGTGCACCAAACTGGAACTTCTCTTGATCAAATGATGTTGAATGAAGCTTGACATGAATGTGACCTAAGATTATAGTCATGCCTTAAAGTGAAAGCTCTTGTGGACCACTTGTTGACCAAAACTTTGACTTTGAGAATCCAAACCCTAATTTAGAAACCAAGCTTGATCCTTTGATTGCAACTCCTACCTTGTACAATAAGAAAAGAAAACAACACATATTTTTTGCATTTTGAATAAGGTTAGTAAAGTTAGTATGTAAGAAAGCAATAAAGGTAACAAGAAACTAAAAGGATGCTTTGTAATCTCTCACAAAGGTAAACCCAAAGAGGTGAAGGTTAGGAGGATGGCATGGTTGTGATCTTGATTGAAATGCAAATGGTATGATAGGTGAAATCCTAGGAGTAAAAATTTGGATACGACAATGTGTATATAAATGAGTCCATTAGGCTCTTATGTCATGCCAAGACCAAAAATTAAAGTTTGTATGATATTATATATATGTGAAGGAGTCATACCACGACTCCCTGAAAATAGGTAGTAAATAATGTCCCCTAGTCACGGGGGAGCAGTTACTAACTCCAAAAGTTTCCTAAACCCTAGATCCAAAAGACCTCATATATACGTCTTCCTTAACGGGAGAAAGGATAAATCATAACTCTCACACAATATCCAAAGCTACACACTTGCACATAAAGTCTCTCATGTCACGTGAGCAGAACCTCAAAAACCACCACAAACACTGTCATACATGGTTTTTTGCTGCTGTGGACAAACTCTAACTTAAACAAACTATTACAAACCTACTAAGACCTTTGAGTATCTCTGCCTTTAAAGAGATAACATACACACTTGTACTTTTTAACCAATACAAAAGTTATTTCCTTTCTTTTATTCTTTCCTAATTTAACTGATGTTAGTTGCATGTTTTTATTTTATTTATTCTTATATATATAACAATGCATTTTTTTAGTTAATAAAAAACATTTTCTTTTTAATTAATTACACGTCAAATTTCAATATATAATTTTCAAAAAAATATTTCACATTTTATTTTTTAACTTAACTTTTCATTTATGCCTATAGGATAGCATTTTTCATACAATTTTTTAAAATAAATTTGGTTTATGTTGACATGAAGTAAAAATAAAAATTACACCAAATTGAATTTCATAATCATCTTAAAATGATAATTTTATTTATAATATTGAGCTGAGAAAGTATATTCATATCTATTAAATATGGAAGAAAAAAAACACGATAAAATAAATAGTAATACACAACATGTTTTATTTGAGACCAAAAATGGCTTCAAACATAATCTTTTATGAGACTACTAGCAGGAGTATCACACGGGTACTGTCAGTATTCACACGTTACGTTGCGAAAATTATTTGTCAATTCTGTAATTTATTTGTTTAGATTCTAAATTTTTTACAGCATAACCAATTTAATAGGTTAATAAATCTAACAACAATATGGAATTCAAAAATATGTAAAAATATCATTCAATACACAATATGTAATACTCTGTTTTAGATTTTTTAGAGATACCAAGGAAGTTATTAACTTTTGCTAATTTTGTAAATATATTATAGGATATTCCAATATTATCCTTTTTAAAAACACTCAAAATCTCTTGTTTCAAAATATACCAGATTAATCATTATGATTTGTCGATGGAATATCTAAATTGCATTTATTCCAATATATTCCATGAATAAAACATTAAATTAATTAAATTTATACGTGTGTTTTTCTATCCTACACTAATTCCTTATTTTTCTCCCTCCCAAATTTTCCATCACTCACCAAAAGATACGCTAAAGCACTCTGGGAGAAAAAATTAAGATTTTTTTTGTTAAATTTTTCCCTCCAAATTCTTATGGCTCTTCATTAATTTTTTTTCAAATTTCCCTCTAAATATTTCATTGTACTTCTTTTTTGTATTATCAATTTTCTATAAATTTAGACTAACTCACCCTGTATTATGCCAATTGTTTTTCAATTTTTTTCAATTTAGATTTTTTTTCCAATTTTTTTAAGGATTTTTTTGTTATGATAAGAAGAAGGATTAAAAAATGCACAATATATAAAACTTGAGAATTCACATTGAGGAGAGATATTTCTGAGTTTTAATTGGGAGTTAATATATTCTTAAGAGAGAGGAATTTTGAAAAAATCACAAATTAATATAGAGTTTTATGAGAGGAAGACTTTTTCTATAAAAAGTTGGACTAATGCATTGAAAAACAATATTCATAATGTCACTCTGCATTGGAATACAAGATTCACTGAATTATGAAAATTATAGAAAAAAGAGATGAATTAGGGGTATTTTAGAAAGAAAAAAATTAATTCTACATAGAAATTACAAAACGACTTATATTTTGACACAATTTTTTTTCCCAAAACGACATATAATTAAAAACGGAGGGAGTAATAATTTTCTAATAGAATTTTACATTCCTACAATAGCATGAGTGAATATATCAAACTTAATTCAATGTATGAAAAATAAATTCAAATGATCAATCTACAGCTGGTATCTTATAGATTTAATATATGAATATTAAAATGACTAGTCTACAACTGGTATGTCATAGATACGTTCACGTCTACCCATGGATTATGCCTACAATTTGAGTAATTACCAAAACTTAGTTGAATTTAGATGAGTAAATTCTAAAACTACATTGTGAATAAAATCATGTTTCCAATTTAAATAATATATGGTTATCGCATAGGTCCCGTCTTTATTCACACGCTACATTGCGAAATATCACTTATCAAACCTACAAACTTTTTTCAGACTCTAAAGTTTTACAGCGTAACCAACTTAATGGGTTGATAAATCCAACAACAATATTTATATCAACATATAAACTTTTTCCCTTTAAAAAAATTATTTTAACTTATTTCCGTGTATAAAATTATTTACATCAACATGTAGACTGTAACGCCCGTTCATTTTAAATTAAATTATTTATGAATTATTGGTGCGCCTTTATGTGGGAGTGTGTCTGAGAGCGTTGGAGGATGTCCTTAAAGTATAGGAAACCATTTAATAAATCATTGAGTTTGATAATAATATAATATAATTAATAATGATGATAATTTAATAACTAGTAGTAATATATTATTATTATTATTAATATTATTATTATTATTATTATTATTATCATTATTATCATTATTATTATTTGGAATATTAGTGGATGGAATGAGAGAAGGGAGTTATTAGAGAAGTTGTGGGAGAAAGAGGGTTATCACGATAAACTGCTCAAAAAACCAAAATTGAGGAAAAAGGTTGAAGAGAAGGAAAAAGGAACGTGACTGTGGAGAAAGTAAGAACAGAAGAATTTCCATCGGTGAAATTGGAAGAAAGTTGCAGGAGAGTTACCGTAGAACGGAACTAGAACCAGAAAGCTTGGAATTGGCCTCTATTCAAGGTAAGGGTGGGGTTCAATTCTATAACTGTGGGTATGATGGATTTCATGAATGGTATGGAATCATAGGGTTAACGTTCCTGTAGGTCGATAATTATTAAGGAGTAATGTTTGTTGCTACTGCAAAAATCGGCGCCGGCTATGACAGAAGAGTCGCCACCGTGCATTATTTATCCCAAAAGAGGGAAAGGAAACGCTCGAAGTAAACCTAACGCAAAACGGGAAAGGAATGGTCATCGCAACCAAATCCTGGATTCGGGAGTCGGTTACGCAAGGGGAAGGTATTAGCACCCCTCACGTCCGTCGTACTCGACGGGATCCACGCTTGTTTTCTAGCTAAGGGTTGTTATTCTATCTACTCTACAGGTCCGGGTTGAAAAGAAAATAAAATGAAAAATGACTCGGCAAAGTATCGCACTTTATGCCTACGTATTCCCGTCTGAAACGAGAAATCAGAGTCAACGTAGTTCGCCTGCCTACGGGAAAGGAGGGGAAGGTTGCTCGCTAGGATACAGCATCCTATGCCTACGTACTTTCATACAGAATGAAAGATCAGAGCAAACGTAGTTCGGACTACGAAAGACACAGATTTGTCTGACTGTTTTTCTTTTATCTTTCTGAAAAGAGGTTTCTTCTGATTAAGAGTCTAAGCGGACAAAAATGACACTTTGATGTTTGTTTTGAATCTTTTACGAAAGAAGGGTTTTTTGTTTGTTTGCAATCTCTGACGCACTGGAGACTATGATTTGAGGGTGACTACGTCGTATGTCACCCTAAGGGTAACACACTAAGCAGTCAGATTACTGAAGAGTGACCCTCCAGCAACCCTATCTCAAATAGCTTAAGGCTCACAGCGTACGACATCGATTATCCTTATTACTGTGTTTTGAATTGTTTTGAGATAGAAGAGAAAAACATTCTAAAAACCTAGGGTTTGAAAGGGGAATCAAAAATACCCTAATGTTGTCATGCGTGGGTTAAAACCTAATGTCTGTCATAATTCCCTCCTGCACAGAGGAAATTAGAGATCCTAGGGGATGAACGGAAAAGAAACAGATATATATAGTAAACAGTAAACATGCATGAGACGCAGCAGTACAAGCGAGGCAAGGGAGTCCCACTCAACCTCGAACCTGGGAAGACAATAGGCAAAGTGAAACAGCTTCACTTCAAACCTAAGGGGCAAGCTGAACAAGGCAAAAAAATAAATAAAACCCAACACCAGCTTTGACAGCAACACCAGCTCCTTCAGTTACGGCTCAAACAGCAACAGCTCTGACAGCTACAGTTGATTAACAACAAGAAAGGTTGACAGTAACACCTTCAAGCAAGATCCCATCTTCACTCTTCAATGACCCCCAAGCTTTAGATAAGCTCTTGTCTTCAAAAATTCCAAACTCTGGCAAGCACTGAACCCCAACCAGTAAACAACTTCAAACAGCAGCAAAACCCTAGTTTCAACAGATATCCAGCTTTGACAGGCACAAGCTTCAACTTCATCAATCTTCAATTCACTTTATCTTTAATAGGTCTCCATCTTCAACGCAATCACTCCAGAAGAGATTCAATTAATAGATGAAGTTGAAATGTTAAAAGGCTTAATGATAACCCAAGGAAATCACTAAGATATTAACACAGCAAGTAAAAAGTATCCTCAAGGTTCTACCCAACCAAAGCTTGCTCTACATCCCTCCTAAGGAGAGATGGAACTTCTTTGGGGGACCTTGTATCATGGGATAGAATAGAGGCACAAGAAGCTCTCTGTGTTTGAAAGAAGAAATCAGTTTAATCTAGAGCTCTCCCTATATCTCCTATCTCCTAAGTCTTCAAAAGCAATCTTAAAGGATCAGAATCTTCATGCTCCAAGCTCCATCCTTTGTCTCTAATCATATTCAATGTCTTCATGAGCTCCACCAAGCAAAAATCAAGCCCCAAGCCCAATTAGAATAGCCCAAACCAAGCAAACAAGCCAAATGCCCAAGGGGGAAACACACAAACATCATACAATTTGCAAAAATCAAATAAAATAGTAATACTCATCATAAAATCCTAGATTAATTTCTAATAGAACCTAACTATATACCCTATACCCCATATAAACCCCAAGGCCTAAATCAAACCCTAAGTCTCCAAACTATGCCCTAAACTACACCTAAGTGTTGTAAAACCCTAATCCTAGCACCCTAAAGTTCATTATTCAAAACTAACCTAAATTTCATCATAAAAATATGAGAAAAATCACTAAGGGAGAATGTGTCTCTACTCTAACTAGAGCAAAAAGAATCACCTTAAAACTCAAAATGAAATGCTCATACAAAAATCAGAAAGTGGGAGTATCAAATAAATGCAAAATAAAAGCAATTAAAAATGTAAAATATGCCAGAAAATGAAAAATGCATGAATTAATGTTTTTATTGTCTTATTAAATTCTAGAAACCCTAAGGAAAACAAAGAAAAAATTCCCATCCAAAAATGTTTATTTTTCAATTAGTTATGAATTTTCTAATTAACCTAAATGAAATGTGAAAATAAAAGGAAAATAAAAGAAAATGGAAAAGAGGCGTGTGGAATAGCAATTACATGCAGTACAATTCACCAATTGGGCTCAGGAGGGGGTGCTAGTAGCAAAGCGCTTCTTAAGCCCAATCAACTCAGAAAATAAAATGAAAAAACAAATGAAAATGGAAAATGTTCGTGTGAATAGCAAGTCTTTTATGTGTATTTTCAAATGGGCCTGGGAAAGGGCGTGTTGGTAGCAAGTTATCACTAAGCCCATGCCAATGTTTAAGTGAAACGGTGCATTTTGTATTACTCTCAGACTCCTTACAAATTTTCCATGCATCTTGACCGTTAGATCAGGATTTGGTCAAAGGTCTCAGTAGGATCTAATGGTTACAAGACCTTCTTCTTCATTTTAAACGTTGGAGGGAACCATGACCAGACGGTGGCCGGAGGTGGAGCCACCATCGTCCCCAACCATCACTTCTCTTAATCCTCACCAAAACCCTAACCTAAATACATCATTCAAATCGTTTTTCCACAAGGAATTCAACCATATCATCCAATTGTATTGAAACCTCCTCACTCTCAAAACACGAATAGATGTTCAGAAAATGCTCAAACATAAATTCTCACCAAACTCAAAATTGAGATACCTAACATCAACTAAACCTTACACTGAGTTAATTCCACTATCTAACTAGGTTTAATCCTCAAGAATCATCAAGATACGGCCATGAACAGAAATGGTACTCAACCTAATTTTGTCTCTAAATTGTCCAAATTGTTATCAGAATCCATCTAGCCATGTTCTACATCACATCTAACTATCTAAAACCTAACAATTATACCTGTATCAAGCTACAGAATGAAGTTTACATACCTGCGAATTTTGGATGAACAGAACAAGAAAAGCTCCAAATTAAGCTTCAAGATCCTCCAGACACGATCTATGATCAATTACCAAGCTTCTGTATGCATCAATTGGGGTTGAATCTCCTTGAATTGCCAAATTCGATTCTGACTTGCAAGAGATGAACTCAAAGTGCTATCTCACAATTCTTCAACAATCTTGGTCAGCAATCTATCTGGAATCAATCACCAACACATGATCAAGCTTCTGAGTGCAAAAATTTGGATTGAAATGGATCAAATTGGTGTAACCGATTTGGATTTGCAAAGTGAAAATTCAAAGTTCAATCTCTCCAATCTCTCTTAACATGCACCAACCAATGCCTTGAATCAATCACAAATCTTATATAGAACTTGTAGGAAGGCTCTAGAAACTTCAGGAATAATCTATGGGAGAAATTCAATATCTCTTGCATTTGAAAAAATCATCTCATGCTTGTATGTGGCAGCTGAGTTCTAAGCTTGTTGTAACACTTGATTCTGATCCAAATTCTCCTCTAATGACAAATTGGATGGATTGGCAAGGGTTAAGGCCTTGGTTAAGCTTCAAAGAGTGGTTTTGCATATGTTACTTATGATGTAAGAAACCACTTTACAAAGGAAGTCATGAAATCAACTCTCAACTCAAAAATATGGAAATGTCATTATTTCCAAAATGTGTTTTCCAATCAATTTGGTATGTCATATGGACTGGTTTGGACCTATAGCTCAAAAATCTCAATTTTCCTCTTTGGTTCATTTAAAATCCATCCTTATTTTAGGCCATTTTTGCAATTTTGTGATACAAGCCCTTCCAAGCTCTCATGACTTCTTACCTAGCCCAAAAACATCATTTTAAGCACATCTCATGTTGAACATTTTTCCACTTGAGGAGTGGAAGATAGAGATTTTGACCTATGTTGGAAAATGACCTATAATTCAACTTTCCCAAAATACCCCTGGATTGCCAAGACCATAACTTGAGTTCCACAAATCTTCTTGAGGACTTCTAGTACTCAAATTAAAGATAAGATCAAGCCCTACAATTATTATATTTTCCAAGAATCCATTTGAAAACTCCTTGATGGGAAAAAGTTGCTTGGAAGTCAAATGACTTTCACAGATAAATTTCAGTGTCCTCTGATGACCCATAACTTGCAAGAACCATAACTTGAGTTCTACAAATCTTCTTGAAGACTTCTAGTACTCAAATTAAAGCTATTGATAAGCTCTACAAGTTTCATGTTAGCCAAGAATCCATTTGAAACTTGTATTTGGACTTGTGTGGCTTGGAAGTCTAGTGCTATGCAGGGGATTTTACCCTAGGAACCCTGTCTCAAACCCCTCCAACCACTCTTAATTCTCTTGTACTTGATCTTGACTCATCCATACACATGCTTTAACATCTCAATCCATGACTTCCATGACTGAGAGCTAGGTCTTGGTGCCCTTTCCTTGCTCTCCTTGACCTAGGGTTACCCAGATGAAACCCTACTTGTACACCTCTCAACTGTGATTCTTGAACTTGATGTCATGACTTGTCTAAGCTTCAATATGACTCTCTAGGCCTCCCATGGGATCCATACACACCTCAAATTCATAATTCCATGCTTCATACCCCATTGATGACACTCAATACACCTCAAGTTAGGAGAGAAATCCACTTGTTGACACTCAAATCTCCTCAAAGCTTCAACCCATTCCTTGATGACTTGGATGTTCTTCAGCTTGAATAAGACCCCTTGATGTGCTTCTTTAGATAAGGATGGCACTTGTTCCCCTGTTAGATGACTTGCTATGTTATGATATGCAAATGATGGGACTATGTACATGATGTAACTATGCAAATGATAATGCAATTAAAACATAAACCAGGTGAAATAGGTTGAGCAAATTTTAGGGTGCAACAATGTTCCCGTAAGTTACAGAAATATTAAGGATTAATGTTCCCGTAGTGATGTTACCGTAGTAATGTTTTCGTAGTAATGTTCTCGTAGGTTGAGAAATATTAAGGGAATATTAAGGGTAAATGTTCCCGTAGGTTGAGAAATATTAAGAGAATATTAAGAGTAAATGTTCCCGTAGGTTGAGAAATATTAAGGGAATGATAAGGGTAAATGTTCCCGTAGGTTGAGAAATATTAAGAGAATATTAAGGGTAAATGTTCCCGTAGGTTGAGAAATATTAAGGGTTAATGTTTGTCTACGCCTACATTAATGGTTATGTCATTAGTTTATGTAGTAATGTTGGGAATCGGCGCCGACACGCGCTAATTTCCTATTTGTTGAGAAAAGGTTGTTATTATGCTCTTACTTGATCGACTACAGGTAGAGAATCGAATCATAGATATAGTTCCCGTTACCCGATAAATGTTAGGGACGAGGTTTTTCTATGTAGGAATGAATGTGTTATATCGTCAGTGTTGTACGATGCTGTATGTTTGCCCTTAATGAGACAAGATTAGTTGCCCTGTAGTTAACGAACCTTTTCAGGAACTATAATTAATTTAATGAGTAAAAGTTGTAATGTTGTTCTTACAATAATGTGTTGAATTCTTAACTGTCGAAAGTATGTTGTTATTGTTCCTCTACATGAACATATTGGAAATGATGAATACTTGATGCATGTGAAGTTGTTATATTACGGTTGAGGAAATGTTATTATAATATTCTCCATGGATTATGTGGATAAGTTGTAGTTATATTACCCGTATGAAGGTATATGAAAATGTGTTGAGTTCTTATTTGTAGTAATGATGTTGTCAGTTGTTCTCTGACATGAAAATGTTGTTGAGTTCTCAATTGTAGAGACGCGGTTGTTTTTAATTGTTCTTTGCGAAAATGTGTTAGAGTCTTATTCGTAGGAACGATACTGTTGGTAGTTCTCTGATATGAACAGATTGAAATGGTGAGTCCATAATATATGCAAAATGTGATGTTTCTGTTATGGATAATTGGTTGTAGGCGTGATGCCTTGTTGCACGGTTGTTGCACAGTTGTTGTTGTTGTGTTATAGTCCATAATAGTTGCATCTCATAACATATCATTTGGCCTGGATTAGCGACGGTTGTGTCTTTAATGACAAAATAAAATGATTGTGGAGAGTTGTCTCCCGAATGATTGTGGAGAGTTGTCTCCCGAATTATTGTGGAGTGTTGTCTCCCGAATTATTGTGGAGTGTTGTCTCCCGAATTATTGTGGAGTGTTGTCTCCCAAAATGGTACCACATGCATATGCACAGTTGAGTTGCATTGTTGAGTCGCATTGTTGAGTTGCGTTGTTGAGTTGTTTTGATGAGTTGCTGAGATATGATGATAATTGTTGTGGTTATGAATAAAGGGTGGTTGTAGTTCATTATTACTAATATTTATGTGAACTGCTGGAATTATAATGCTGTGATAATATTCTGACATGACTTTTATCATGCATTATGTTATATTGTTGATATCTCACCCTTTACGTTGTATGTTACCTCCATTGGTGGTAATTTGCAGGTAACTCGGAAGAAAGTGTCGCTTTATGTTTAAGGTCGTTGGTCGCTCTGATACATAGCACTCTGAGGGGGAATGAACGATTAATGTTATTGTTTTAATTGAATTCCTTGTTGCTGAATTTTATTAAGTACTATGGCAAATAGATTGGTTGTTTCTGATAATGCCAAATGTTGCTTGGATGCATAGTTGTTTTAGTGAATTGATGCAAGATAATTACTTGCTGAATTTTAATGGAATTTAATTATTACGAATCGTTGGAAGTGTATTATAACATGTCGTTTTATGATTAAAATGTTAAACAAATTATCGTTGTTTGTTCATCCGAATTTCGTGCTACGTATGTTAGTAAATGATCTTTTGCAGGTGTATGTGTTTTGGTTAAGAGTTGAAATGTGACACATCTGATGCGTCTCAGATTTTGGGAGTGTGACGGTCGTCACAACTCCTTGACGCTCGTCATGACCGTGACGGTCGTGACATCCATGACGGTCGTCATGAGACTTTATTTGCTGCACTCTGAATTGTTTATGTTGTTTATCTTATTTTTTCGCGATAGTTTAGAATGGGGTGTTACAATTGGTATCAGAGCAGGTCGGTCCGTCCGGCCAAGTTGTTTAATGTTGTGTATTCCCTGGTATGCGACATGTGTGTGAAAACACTGTTGGTACATGTTTTGTTGTGGAACCTTTGTCTGCAGGAGTGAGAATGATTCAAGTGGGGGAGAAGTTGTGCTTCTCCAGGATGCTGCAAGTGTAGAGTTGTAGCTCAGTGTGTGGTTGAACGCTCTTATGGTTGGTAAAGATGGTTTATACCCCATCATAATTTTCGGCTGTCTATTGACAAATTGAGGAACTGATCAACCTTAATCTGTTGTTGATAATAGACGGGGTCATGTTGGATGGGATAGGCGTGTCTTGCAAGCTTAGATGGCGTGAGCAACGAATTGTCTTGAGTTAAGCTAAGTGCTTAAGAATTGTTTTGATGAGTCGGTGTAGGATGATGCCGAGATGTTTAATTTTGATGGAAACTGTGAGTGTTGATGAAAGTGGAGAAGTTGGTGGTTTACCAATTAATTGTGGTTGCCTAGAAACTTTCCTAGCGAGATAGTGATATACAGCCAAGAAGTGAAGTGGAGTTGTGATCGACTTAGTTACGGAAACTAATTCGATATTGAGAGCTTCATATTATATGTTCGTTGGATGGTCAAAGAACTAAATTGATTGAGCAGCTTTGAGACTTGTGTCTGGTGTGTGTGTTAAGGCAGCGAATTGTGCGGTCAAGTAGATTAAAGGTGGGCAGTGACTTTTGATGATTATTAAAGAAAGTAAGATGTGGAATGAAATATTGGTATAATTAGACCTTTAAATATTCCAAGAGTTGAAGATGTGTCGAATGACCTTCTAAGTGTGAAATTGTTGTCGTACATCGAATTCCGAGATCGCGGCTTTGTACGAAATCAATGTTTTACGGACGAAAGTTGGAATGGATTACGTAGTTGTGTCGGGTAATGTTAGGCCGTGATCGAGTATACTTGTTTTATCGGATTTGATTGATTTTTGTAAGTTTTTGCATTTTGGAGATTTGAGGATTTAAGATTCGGATTGAAATCGAAAGTCATAGATTTCACGTTTGATGGTTCTAAATCACTAATATATGTTTGGTATGAATGAATATATGGTTGTTTCGAAGAAAATAATTGAATCGGTCGGATTTTCAGGCGAAAATGCTCAAACCCGTAGCAGCCTTTATGCAGAAAAATTCTGTTTTGGAGAAACTTCGAAAATTCATATCTCTTGATCCGTAAGTCGGTTTTAGTCCCCGTTCGAAGCCTTAGAAAGCTAACGAGATGCTCTTTCTAGGAAAAATTGTTTTGAGGCCTGTACCTGGTTCAATTATAGCAGAAAATTGGAAACGTATCGTGTGCTGATTTTTGCCGAACCCGACAGGACCATTTGTTGCGTTTTGTGATGCTTTATTGATATGATTGGGAGATATGTTAAGTGAAACTTCAGCGAGTTTTGGTTATGCTTTAAGGCAACTTGAAGTACATAAGAGGAATCACCTGACAAGTGATTTAGACTTGGTCGCTGTTGTGGTTGTACCGGAGTTGGAGGCTTCAATTAGTTAGCGTGAGACTTGAAATGTTTGGTGACCTCAAGAGCTTAAGGTATTTATTTGATTTGGAAGAGTTGAATATGAGGCAGAGGAAATAATTGGGACTCCGGAAGAATTATGGTTTGGATTGAATTTCCATTCGGGAAATCAAAACGTGGTAGCTTATGCATTGACTTGGAAACCCTTGCATATGCCGATGATGGTGGTGAAAAGAGTTAAGACTGATTGAGCAATTCTGTGATATGAGTTTAGTTTGTGAAGAGACTTCTTATGGAGTTTAGCTTAGTATGTTGGACCTTACTCGTAGTATTCCTAATGAGATTCGATAAGGTCAGGACTCTGGTTTGAGTTGATAGATTGGTTGAATCTGAGGAGTTAAAGTCGAAGGGATGATTTTCAGATTAATGGAAATGGTATCATGAGATGTCGTGATAGAGTTTGTGTCCTAGATATTATTGAATGGAATAAGAGTATTGAGGTAGATGGAGTATCCATCCCAGTGCTATGAAGCTGTAACCGGATCTGAGGAAATTATTTTGAGGGCCATAGTTGAAGACATAAGTGGTTGAGTTTGTATGTGCTGATTAGACTTGTTGGAAGTCGAAGGATAAACGTCAGAGAGCGTTGGGTCCGATGCAACCGTTGAATATTCCAGAGTGGAGATCAGATAGTATTCCCATGGATTCCGTGTTGGGTTTTTCGGAGAATTTGAGGGATATGATTTTACTTGGGTGATTTTGGATAGAATGACTAATTGGCTCTTTTCCTAACAAGTGAGATTAATCATTCTATGTTGAGGCTAGCTGAGATTGTGCAAGAGACGACTGAAAAAAATCCAAAGGATCCAAGAAAGACGTGTTTTGAGAGTTACGATAGTAACTGGTGTTGGTCGAGCTTGAGGTCTTGAAAGCACACTGTGTTTTGTGATCTGCATCAGAGTGGCACAGCGGAAGCGTGGGAAAAATAGCAGGTTAGACTGTTTTACCGTTGTCACTCGTGGGAATTTACATGATGTGGTATGTGCCTAAGTTGAAGAAGTACATTGATTCGGATGGATGGTATACAAGTGAAAGGTAATTTGACTGTTGAGGCGTTGTTAGTTCAGGTGGATGAACGAGAAGCAACTTCGAGGTGAAGAGATTGCTTTGGTGAAAGTGGTCTGGTGGGGAGCTGTTATATTGAGGTAATTTCAAGGACGAAATTCTTTTAAGTAGGGGAGAGTTGTAACGCCCGTTCATTTTAAATTAAATTATTTATGAATTGTTGGTGCGCCTTTATGTGGGAGTGTGTCTGAGAGCGTTGGTGGGTGTCCTTAAAGTATAGGAAACCATTTAATAAATCATTGAGTTTGATAATAATATAATATAATTAATAATGATGATAATTTAATAACTAGTAGTAATATATTATTATTATTATTAATATTATTATTATTATTATTATTATTATTATTTGGAATACTAGTGGATGGAATGAGAGAAGGGAGTTATTAGAGAAGTTGTGGGAGAAAGAGGGTTATCACGATAAACTGCTCAGAAAACCAAAATTGAGGAAAAAGGAACCTGACTGTGGAGAAAGTAAGAACAGAAGAATTTCCATCGGTGAAATTGGAAGAAAGTTGCAGGAGAGTTACCGTAGAACGGAACCAGAACCAGAAAGCTTGGAATTGGCCTCTATTCAAGGTAAGGGTGAGGTTCAATTCTATAACTGTGGGTATGATAGATTTCATGAATGGTATGGAATCATAGGGTTAACGTTCCTGTAGGTCGATAATTATTAAGGAGTAATGTTCCCGTAAGTTAAAGAAATATTAAGGATTAATGTTTGATGTTACCGTAGTAACGTTTTCGTAGTAATGTTCTCGTAGGTTGAGAAATATTAAGGGAATATTAAGGGTAAATGTTCCCGTAGGTTGAGAAATATTAAGAGAATATTAAGAGTAAATGTTCCCGTAGGTTGAGAAATATTAGTGGAATGTTAGGGTAAATGTTCCCGTAGGTTGAGAAATATTAAGAGAATATTAAGGGTAAATGTTCTCGTAGGTTGCGAAATATTAAGGGTTAATGTTTGTCTACGCCTGCATTAATGGTTATGTCATTAGTTTATGTAGTAATGTTGGGAATCGGCGCCGACACGCGCTAATTTCCCATTTGTTGAGAAAAGGTTGTTATTATGCTCTTACTTGATCGACTTCATGTAGGGAATCGAATCATAGATATAGTTCCCGTTACCCGATAAATGTTAGGGACGAGGTTTTTCTATGTAGGAATGAATGTGTTATATCGTCAGTGTTGTACGATGCTGTATGGTTGCCCTTAATGAGGCAAGATTAGTTGCCCTGTAGTTAACGAACCTTTTCAGGAACTATAATTAATTTAGTGAGTAAAAGTTGTAATGTTGTTCTTACGATAATGTGCTGAATTCTTAACTGTCGAAAGTATGTTGTTATTGTTCCTCTACATGAACAGATTGGAAATGATGAATACTTGATGCATGTGAAGTTGTTATATTACGGTTGAGGAAATGTTATTATAATATTCTCCTTGTATTATGTGGATAAGTTGTAGCTATATTACCCGTATGAAGGTATATGAAAATGTGTTGAGTTCTTATTTGTAGTAATGATGTTGTCAGTTGTTCTCTGACATGAAAATGCTGTTGAGTTCTCAATTGTAGAGACAAGGTTGTTTTTAATTGTTCTCTGCGAAAATGTGTTAGAGTCTTATTCGTAGGAATGATACTGTTGGTAGTTCTCTGATATGAAAAGATTGAAATGGTGAGTCCATAATATATGCAAAATGTGATGTTTCTGTTATGGATAATTGGTTGTAGGCGTGATGCCTTGTTGCACGGTTGTTGCACAGTTGTTGTAGTTGTGTTATAGTGCATAATAGTTGCATCTCATAGCATATCATTTGGCCTAGATTAGCGACGGTTGTGTCTTTAATGACAAAATAAAATGATTGTGGAGAGTTGTCTCCCGAATGATTGTGGAGAGTTGTCTCCCGAATGATTGTGGAGTGTTGTCTCCCGAATTATTGTGGAGTGTTGTCTCCCGAATTATTGTGGAGAGTTGTCTCCTGAATTATTGTGGAGTGTTGTTTCCCAAAATGGTACCACATGCATATGCACAGTTGAGTTGCATTGTTGAGTCGCATTGTTGAGTTGCGTTGTTGAGTTGTTTTGATGAGTTGCTGAGATATGATGATAATTGTTGTGGTTATGAATAAAGGGTGGTTGTAGTTCATTATTACTAATATTTATGTGAACTGCTGGAATTATAATGCTGTGATAATATTCTGACATGACTTTTATCACGCTTTATGTTATATTGTTGATATCTCACCCTTTACGTTGTATGTTACATCCGTTGGTGGTAATTTACAGGTAACTCGGAAGAAAGTGTCGCTTTATGTTTAAGGTCGTTGGTCGCTCTGATACGTAGCACTCTGGGGGGAATGAACGATTAATGTTATTGTTTTAATTGAGTTCCTTGTTGCTGAATTTTATTAAGTACTATGGCAAATAGATTGGTTGTTTCTGATAATGCCAAATGTTGCTTGGATGCATAGTTGTTTTAGTGAATTGATGCAAGATAATTACTTGCTGAATTTTAATGGAATTTAATTATTACGAATCGTTGGAAGTGTATTATAACATGTCGTTTTATGATTAAAATGTTACACAAATTATCGTTGTTTGTTCATCCGAATTTCGTGCTACGTATGTTAGTAAATGATCTTTTGCAGGTGTATGTGTTTTGGTTAAGAGTTGAAATGTGACACCTCTGATGCGTCTCAGATTTTGGGAGTGTGACGGTCGTCACAGCTCCTTGACGCTCGTCATGACCGTGACGGTAGTGACATCCATGACGGTCGTCATGAGACTTTATTTGCTGCACTCTGAATTGTTTATGTTGTTTATCTTATTTTTCCGCGATAGTTTAGAGTGGGGTGTTACATAGACTTTTTCCTATTTATAAGCGCCTTGAACCTGTGTGACAATTTATAAAGCAAATTTTAATTTATTAATATTTAAAACAATTATTTTAATACTTCAATTTTTCTCCTTTATAAAAATATTTGTAAACTATTCTCATTTATACAAATAATTGTATAAATAGTTAAATTTATTATGTTTATAAAATTATTTGTAACTTATTGCCGTTTATAAAAATAATTGTAACTTATTCAGTTTATAAAAATGATTGCATCAATACATTATTTATCTTTTATCATTAATTTTTTATTATTACCATTTATCATTATACGTCTCAATTCACATTGTCTCAATTCACATTATACGTCTCTAACTCTCATTTGTCAAGTTTGTATACATTTATTCAGTTGATTAACATTTATATAGTTACAAACATGGTAAGCGTCTTGAACTCGTGTGTCTATTTATAAAAATTATTTGTAATTTGTTCTGATTTATAATAATAATTGTATAATTAGTTGAATTTTTTCGTTTATAAAAATATTTGTAATTTATTTCCATTTAAAAAATTATTGTAACTTATTTTTGTATATAAAAATGTTTATATCAATATATATTTTTTTCTCGTTTATAAGCACCTTGAACCCGTAAGATAATTTATAAAGCGCCTTGAACCCGTATGATAATTTTTAATTTATAAATCTCAATTGATTTTGTTTTGTTTTATTAACCTTTTTTTCTAAAAATATAAATAATTTTAAAATATTTTTTATTTCAAGTAAGAATCTAAATAATTACAAAATATATTTTATTCATGTTTTTAGAATGAAAAAAAATAAATATTTATCATATTATATCAAATTTATTTATTCAATAGTGATAAATACGTGTCTCATATTAAATTATGTTTATAAATAAAGTTATTTAATAGTGATTAATATAGACTTTATTATTTTAATGTCTAGTTAATTTGATTAAAGTAAGATAAATATTTTAACTAATTAAAATATATATTTTATAGAAAAAAAGACAAACTTAATGATAATTATTACAATTAACTATTTTTTGTTTATAAAAATATTTGTAACTTATTTTCGTTTATAAAAATTAATCTAAGTTATTTTTGTTTATAAGAATATTTATAATTCAATCTTATTTGTAAAAATATTTATAATTTATTATTGTTTATAAAAATATTTATAGCTTATTTTTGTTTATAAAAATATTTGTAACTTAGTTCCATTTATAAAAGTTAGTGTGAGTTATTCCGTTTATAAAAATGATTCTATCAACATGTAGAATATATATTAATACAATTTTTTTAAAAAAGAGACACAATATATAAATTATAATTATATTATTAAAAACTTATATTATAAGTTAATAACGTGTTTATTAAAATGCAATTAAAAATTATATTATGATATTAAATTATCACATATATATTTATTTTAAAAGAAAATTAATATACAATATAATTGTCAGATAAAAATTAATCACATGCATACTAAAAAAACATTGAAATTTTATTTATATTAATTTTTATTTATCGATTCATATTCTACCTTATATTAACAAATTTGAAACATCATACTTCTTATAATTAAAAATCATCCATCTAAAAATTTCACATTTTTTTGTCAAATTAATAATAATGATAGTGTAAACGGGGTAATACTTTTTCTAATTAAATGTATTAATATATTATTAAATGGTAAGGTTTTAATTAGTAAACATAAAAATTGGAAACATTAAATATTAAATACAATAGTTATGAAAATTGATTAAACGTTAAATCTTTTCTTTTTTTATATTTATTTTAGAGATATTTTTCGATTAATTGCAATTTTAAAATCAAAGACTTCAAAAAAAATTCAATTTATAAAGGACTTTCATTTTTAAGGACCGCATGAAGCTAATATTTTCAACACTTTTTTCCTTATCATTATCATCCATGACTTCATCTTTTTTATTATTGACTTTTTACACCATCCTCGTGAACATTTTAGTTCTAATTTTCTACAAAATAAATTTTAAAAATTTTGTGATTGACAAAAGAAATTAGTGGAATCCAAACTGGTGAGTAATACAAAAAAATTTAAGTTGATCCCAAATCTTATTTAATAAAATAATACTTAACCACTTTCAGATAAATAAAAACAAAAGCCTATTGTTTAGAACTTTTTTTAGTTGTAGTAGTAGTATTGTTTATACTCTCATTTATGCTTCATCCCTCTCCCTTTGTTTCATTCATCTTACTCTACTTAACTTCATCTCTCTATTTTACATTCTAACTAAAGGGATTCACTGTTTGTATTTGTTTTCTCTACTTAACTTCATCTCATCTTATTCTTTATCCAAATGCTTCTCTTTTCTCACATTTGATTTTTCGGTAGTCTGATATACAAATATTGATTATTGATTATTACTCAATAACAAAGAGTTAATTACTTACTTAAACTAACATAAGTTGGAGAATTTTATTTAGAATCTTCATTCTCTTTATTTCTTGTACTACAACTTTTTTCCCTCACACCATAGTGCTTTTTATGATTCAACCTAAGAATAAGAAATTCCATCTTCCATCATTTGGTCAAGGGTATACCATTTAAATGATCTAAGGGAACCCATATAACCTAAGAATAAGAAGTTCCATCTTCCATCATTTGATAAAGGGTATACCATTTAAATGATCTAAGGGAACCCATATTTTTCACTGCACTAGCCAAATTTTAACAGTAAATAAACTAAAGTGACTAAGTATGCGGCAACACCATTTTCATGGAAAATTGCAACAAAAAAAATTATGATCATAATTTAAGAAAAAATTAACAAAAACAGAAAGAGAAACAAACCTTATAAACATGTTGATTGTTGGTGAGAGAAATTGGGTTGTAGACAACTTTAACATTAAGAAAAAGCTGAAGTGCAGTTTCAAAAACACCATAAACAATGATTTTGCAAGCGAGAATGGCAGACTTAGGCCATAAATCAACAAAACCTTGAAAATCGTTATTGATAAAGTAATTGAAATTGTTCAAATCTAAACCAAAGACGGCGTACCTAACGGCAGAAGGCGTGCGGATTGATCGCATGGTTGCCGACGGATCTGGAATATGGCTATGACAATGGAGGCATCATAGGTGTACAGATCCAGCGGTGGTGTTTGCGTTTCCGTCAAAAAATCCGGCGAGGCAAATGATAGCTCCTTTTCCAATTTTGAAATCTGCATCTTCTTGTTCTGGTTCGTGTTCTTCTTATGTTGTCGTTGTTCAATTCTATTGCGCCTGTTTCTAATTTTTTTGATCCAACTTTCTTTCTCTTTTTATTTTGATCTTTGCAATTGTTGTGTTTGTCGTGACTTGAAGATTATGGTGTTTCAGGTTTGAGAGTTTGATGTTGTTATTCGATGTTGGATTGATGATTATGAGTGAATACCATTTAACATTGATGTTTAAGGTCGATTTCGTTTCTCAAGTTGGAGATGAGACAAATGTTATTAAGTTGTTTCGGTAAGTTGTGTTGATGTTTTCCATTTATATTTTACATTCTCAATGTCTGCTCATTAATAAAAAAATATTATAAATTAAAAAAAAAAAAAACAAATAATTGAGAGAGTGACACATCAGACACAATAAATATCAAATGCATAATATTGCACAATATAGAATTAGACACTTATAACTTTAAAATTAGAAAAGTTTAAACTTAGAGTCAAAAGAGTATAATTGATATTTAGTGAAGAAAGATTTTAATAGTTAGAAATACATTTTTGTCTCAACTATTTCTTACTTTGCAAATTTATTAAAATATTAATATTTCTTATAATATTTATTTTCTAATTATTTTTTTAATTTTTTAACTTTCTTTTCTTCATGTCAATAATAAAAAATAATTTTATAAATTATGAATTTATCCCAAAATAATTAGTTTAATTGACTAATTTTTATTACAAGATCAAACAGCCTCGTAATTTGCAGCCAATGGAAAACCCAATACCAGATAATCTCCCTTGGAGGGTATTACAGTAAATGCAATAATTATTGCCGCCGTCTTCGTCATTAGCATCATCCTAATGGGCCCATTTCGCGATCTTCAAATTTTTGGAAGTTCCTTATACGAAAACGCTTCCAAATAATTTACCACCCTTGATTTTGAATTCACGATAGATAACCAAGATAAGGTGTTTTTGTTTTTGTGTGTGTGTGTGTGTATGCGAAGGAAGAAAGAGTTTTCGAGCAATGGGAAGAGCGTTCGTGTACGTGATTCTCGGTGGTGGTGTCTCTGCTGGTTACGCTGCTCTTGAATTCGTTAGACGAGGCGTTTCTCATGGTGAACTCTGTATCATTTCTGATGAATCAGTAATTTTCTCTCTCTTTCCTTTTCCTATTTCTGTTTTATTTATTTATTTATTTATTTATTTAAGATTTGTTTTGTTTATGATATCCAATGTTTTATTTTGATTTCATTCTTTGTTTTATAATAATGATGATAATAATAATAATAGTAAATATGAAGATTCATAAATCTTCGTTGACAAATAATATTGATTCATTAGTGAGTTAGTTAGTGGTTAATGGTTATTAGTAGCAGTAGTTAAGTAGTTAATGATTGATAAGCTCTGTCTATAGATATAGCATCGGTGTCGCAATAAAGTTGGATTGTTTTGTTATTAGCTATAAGCTGTTTTCATAAGCTATCTTAGAGAGTTTATTTAGCATAAGCTGTTTTTGTAAGTTTTTTCAAACGGACTCACGAGTGTATTTGCGAGTTGATAAACTCAAATAAGCCAATCTAAACAGCTCCTATCTTTTTCAATTGATTCAGTTATGTTTCTTAAAATGTTATTCTATGAATATCAATATGCTTTTTTTCTATCTTTCTTGCGAATTTGATTTGAGCCATGACAGTGTTTGATTTCTAATATTTGTCTCAGGTTGCTCCTTATGAAAGACCTGCATTAAGCAAAGGATATTTGCTTCCAGAAGGTATCAACCCTTTCTCAACTTGAGTATTTTGAGTGTTAGGTTGATAAAAATGACACTTTTTGCCGTATTTTCTCTTTTTCTTGGTTGCAAAGATTTTGGAATATCCGGTTGCTGAAATAAATTTGTAACTTACAGCTGCTGCCCGGCTTCCATCCTTTCATACATGTGTAGGAGCAAATGAGGAAAGACTAACTCCAAAATGGTATAAAGAACATGGTAATTAGACTATTTTACATCACGAGTTGAATTCTCCACGAAGTAATTTAGCTAGGCTACTTCTGTTTTTCCCCTTTGATATGTAAATGCATTTGTTGGTTATTTTATTTATTTTGTCTGTCTTTGATCTTGTTCAGTAGCTTATGCTATTTAGATTCAGTGGTTCCCCTAAAGTAATATTTCTAAATATTTAGAATATCTTTTTACTGAGTTTTAAGTTGAACTGCTGAGTTAAGCTCCAGGAAATTTAATAAGACTTTGGGGCCTTATGGCATGGATTGTGCCGTGTTCTAGGGAGATTTTTCCTATTATTCTTTCTTATAAAATATCAGGTGTGTATCAGATAATGATACTCGATTCTATTAAAAACAGCTATCATTCAACTTTGTTTAATGTTTTTATATTGTAACTCAAAGGAGGTTCGTACGCTGAATCTCTAATTCTTGAAATTGCTATTTCCTTTTCAGGAGTTGAACTAGTTCTTGGAACTGGAGTTAAGTCTGCTGATGTGAAACGTAAAACACTGTTAACAACAACTGGGGAGACCATAAGTTACAAATTTCTTATTATTGCTACTGGTGCCCGGGTATTGAAGCAAATCTTTCAGTTTGAATTTTCCTGCTTAAAAGAATCATTTTATCTTGTTATATTACATGCATGTCGTGCTTTTTAGAAAAACAAATGAAAGAAGCTTTGGCAGTTTCCTTGATATTTCTTGTAGCTTTATTTTTTTATAGGTTTTTATCTCTCGAAATTCAATATCATTTCCCTTAAAATACGTGAAAACTTTTAAGCCCTGGGAAAACTATATGGAAACTCAATTTTTTCTGTCCTCGTGAACATAATATGTGGGGATATTTGAACTTTGAAGACAAATTCACCATGCACCTAGATAGTGGCCTCTTAGCTTTCTTTACAGAAATTAATCAAACTTGTGTGCAATGTCAAGTGTAGGCTTTGAAACTGGAGGAATTTGGGGTTAATGGATCAGATGCAGAAAATGTATGTTATTTAAGAGATATAGCAGATGCAAATAGGCTTGTGAATGCTATTCAATCTTCTCCTGGTGGGAATGCTGTTGTCATTGGTGGTGGATACATTGGCATGGAGTGTGCAGCATCTTTAGTGATTAATAAAATCAATGTCACAATGGTCTTCCCAGAAGCACATTGCAGTAAGTACTTCATTTTTTAATTTATTGTGTCTCAACTCAACGAGTATATGAGATCAATGTTTATTTGTGCATTTATCTGAATAAAAGTGCCGCTTGTAGCTTTTATAGATAATAATAACTTGAAAAACTGATGGGTACTTTCTATATTGGATTTATCTTACAGTGGCTCGATTATTAACCCCCAAGATTGCAAGCTACTATGAAGAATATTATAAATCAAGAGGAGTAAAATTCATTAAAGGAACTGTGCTATCATCATTTGATTTTGATTCCAATGGAAAGGTACATCAAACTATTTTTGGAAATTTCTTCCCGTGGAAGTGAAAATTTTCTGGTTCACTGAGCTTATGACAACCAATTTTACAGATATCTGAAAATTTGGCTATGGTTGCATCAGGCCTTGATCAATTCAACCTATAACTGTAGTTGACTGACCTCTTTTGCAGGTTACAGATGTTACTCTTAGAGATGGAACAAAGCTATCCGTAGACATGGTTGTAGTGGGAATTGGAATACGACCAAATACAGGTCTGTTTGAAGGCCAACTTACTCTGGAGAAAGGTGGAATCAAGGTAAATGGAATGTTCCAGTCAAGCAACAGTTCAGTCTATGCTATCGGAGATGTTGCAGCATTTCCAGTCAAAGCATTTGGGGAAAAGCGAAGACTTGAGCATGTTGATTCAGCTAGAAAATCTGCAAAACATGCCGTTTCTTCCATAATGGATCCTGACAAAACAGGCGAATTTGACTACATTCCCTTTTTCTACTCCAGAGTCTTCACTTTGTCATGGCAGTTTTACGGGGATAATGCCGGGGAAGTTGTATATTATGGAGATCTCTCAGCCTCGGGTAGCACATTTGGAGCATATTGGGTAAACAAGGGTCATGTTGTTGGGGCTTTCCTTGAAGGAGGAAGTAGAGAAGAATATGAAGCCATAGCCAAGACTACAACGTTAAGGCCAGCAGTTGAAGACTTGACTGAGTTGGAGCGGCTAGGTTTGGGGTTTGCAGTGGCAGTTAGCCAGAAACCAGTAGCATTACCACCACCAATTGAGGTTAGCGGTAGCACTTCTGGTCTTCTTTTGGAAAAACCATTATATGCTTGGCATGCTACAGCTGGGGTCGTTCTTGCTGCATCGATAGCTGCATTTGCATATTTTTATGGAAAAAGGCGTCGCAGATGGTGAAACTTCTGAGATTACCAAATTCGTGGTAACGGTTTCAAAGGACGACGGTGAAACTCCTAAAATTACCAAATTTGTGGTTAATGGTTTCAAAGGGCTTTAGACTGATTTACAAGCTGCAATATTGTATCGTGTCCAACTTTTTGGATTACAATTCTTCACTTGTATTGTTCATATACAGGATTGTTGTACTAAAAACAAAAGGAAAATACAAATGACCATCATTCAGAAGTTATTATAGAATCTAATCAATTTAAGAAAAATATATGTTGATTAAAAGTTTAAACCACCCTCTTTAACTTCATACCATTTCTTTGGAAATCGAGGGCATTACAGGAAACTTCTTTTCATTGGTGAATCCACCGATCAAGGCAAACTTTATTTTTACCATTGAGCACTTACGTATTTTCTGCTGCAATTGGAAAGGTTGATGAACCTCAACCAATTGCTCAACAATCATTTTCTGCAATACGTTTTCAGATGTGATCGTCTCCTCCATTCTTTGCTCTCTACTCTTTGTCATTTCTTACTAAATCTTGGGCTAAAGATGTTTCTACCCAGTCCAAGCATATATGAGACACAAATATAAAATCCAATAAAATTAAAGTTGTTTTTGATGATATTTTATAAGAGTGTTTCTTATTCCACCTATATGTTTCTAGTTCACCTAGCGGATTTTTAAAAATACCTTCAGTTTCTAGAGATATATTTCATTCGTTTTTGAGTCGCATCTCAATTTTATGAATAATTTATTCCGGAAATATATCTCTAAGTCAGATCATCTTCTGTTTTTATAGTTTTCAAAAGTATATTTTTGGAATAAAATTGTTCATAAAATTGAGGTGTGACTCAAAAACGAATAAAATGTGTGTATTAGAATGCGTCCGGAGATGCATCTCTAAAAACGGGAGGTAATTTCGGAAATTCGCGAAGTGACCTAGAAACATATAGACTGCAATAAGAAACTCTCTTTTATAATGACTATAATGACATTAGAACAATAACGTCATATGAAGAAATATCACTATCGGAGCTATTATCTAAAGGAATGTTGTAGGATTTCGAGAACAAGTATGAATCCGTCCTAGAAAAAACACATGATTCAATCAAATAATTGAATTAAGACCGTCAGATGACAAAATAAATTATATTCCGACATCTCTTTGTCTGAACCGTGATGATTAGACAAAAAACCTAGTAAAATCCCTATCTATTTAAGGGACCACAAAGGTCAAATCAAAGACACACATAAATTTCATAAATTTTATATCTTTCATGTTTAATAGTCACCGACCTGAGTGTCAGTGTATTTGCAAGCACCAATCCCAATTCACTTAAAACAACAAAATATGAAAGATTTTCAAACCCGAGACTGCTTGGACCTAGCCATATTCATCTTTAAGAAAATGCTTTCTATCTAAATGGAACATTAATGCCATAAGTGGAAATGAAAGATAACGATCAACCACTTACTCAAACGTTAGAAATGATAAACGGGAAAAGAGAAACTCGTTGCTCCATCTGCCTATAATTTGTGGCAAGCCAAATTGTGAGAAGAAACTCTCACTGGGAGGATGGACTGACCGCTTCCTCATTTGATCCAAGAAGTCAGATCTAACCTCCTCTGACATTAGAGAAGCTTTCTTCCCCTCCACTTGACGATAAACTTCAAGAACCAATGGAAGAAAATGTAGATCCACTATAAGAACGAGGCAATGAAGCACCTCAAGAAAGGATTGTCTAGAAAAGGCCTTCCACCCATTTCTTTCTCCAATAAATAACTAGTCAAAAGGATACCAAAATCTCACATTTCGTTATTAGTACGAGTCTTCATGGAAAATTATGACACGATGAATGTTTTGGTAGATCAAGGAAACTCGTGTGACATAATATACACCAATCTCTTGAAAAATCTAGACTTGACTCGAGAGAGCCTTATTCCTTAAGGAATGAGCAATCTCCAATGATTCAATAAATCAACGAAGATACCATGAGGGTACGTTGAGCAACTGGTGTCTTTTGGAGGAAAGGAAACCAGGAAAAGGTTGAAGACTCATTCTAGGGTAATCAATTGTATATTCATATATTACTATAATTGTTCCTTTTGATTGTCTGCATTAGATAAAACAACATGGATTATACGAGATATATTTTTGGTGAAGATGCAACACTTGGGAGAAGATGTTCTAGCATGTGTGCAGTACCTGTCCTCAGTATGCCAAGGTTTGTGAGTTTTTCTGAGAGAAATTATGTTTGATTCAAAGAAGATTTGTTGCTGTATCTTTATGTATTATGTTATTTAGTAAAATTTGCTAAAAAGATTTAATAATATCAAAGTAAATTAAATGAAGATTTAAATTGAATGAGGATCAAATCAAATTAAATCTCTTTGTGTTTAAGCAAATCATATCTGCATCTGAATTAATTATGTATCAAATATAATGCTCATTGAAGAAAAGCCTAGAAGATAGTTTTCTATTTAAAGAGACTCATTCCTACCTTTGAAGACATGCAAGCATTGAAGATCTAGTGTGCTAGGGTTTTGTTTTTTGAGTATCTGTGTTCTTGTTGTTTGTTGTAAACATCTAAAGAAGGCTAAACTGAACATTCAAGGCATATATGTTGATTGTTTAGTTGAGTTTTAATTCAACATCATTAATATTTTGAAAGCATATATCACTAGTGTAGTGATTAAAATAAAGTGATATGGGTCTCATATTTAAGGAGGGGGGCCTAAATAGAAATACACGAGTAATATTAGGAAATATACATTAAACACGGGTTATTTATCTAAGACTAATTGTACTAATAGTATAGTTGATTTCCTTTCTTGGGTTATAAGTCCTCCAGATGTATGTGACATTGCACTGAACTGGGTTAACAATTCTATTTTGTTCTTTATTTCCTTTTGCTTTAATTTTCTTAGACTGTGATAATTTATGTTGAAACTATTCTTCGTGGTATACATTGTCTAAGATATTGTATCCAACATATGTCCTCTGAAGAACATAATTACAATAGGCATTAGAACATGCACCCTATTCAGTTTGGGTGAGCTCTAGGGAAAGTATATTCTGTTTAAATGGACAATACTAAGGAAGGATGGTCATTCAAAAGACTATTTGTCTTGGATGGTACTAACTATGATTATTAAAAAGCTGAAATAATTTTTTTCTTAAGTCCATGGAAAATAAAACATGGGAGACTTTAATAAAAGGTTGGAAATACCCTGTAATCATCTCTCAAGATGGAACATTTATCTTAATGCCATAAGTTGAGAGGTCAAATGCAGAAGATGAAGAAGCTCTTGGAAATTCCAAAGTCTTGAATGTTATTTTCAATGGTATGGACAAGAACATGTTTAAATTGATCAACACATGTAGTGGATCTAAAGAGGCATGTGAGATTCTAAAAAATGTACATGAAAGCACACCTAAAGTGTGTATGTCAAGGTTGCAGCTCCACATAACTAAGTTTAAAAATCTGAGAATGAAGGAAGATGAATCCATCTAAGACTTCAACATTAAGTTACGTGACATTTTCAACACTTCTTTTGCATTAGGAAAGAAGATGACCGAAGATAAACTGGTCAGAAAGATATTAATATCCTTACTTAAAAGGTTTGATATGAAGGTCACAACTATTGAACAAGCCCAAGACATTAGCATCATCAAAGTGGATGAACTCATTGATGTTAGAACACAAATTGGTTCTTAATAATATCTCTATGTTTTGATGATAACTATTATGAAATTTTGTAATTAAGAACTATATACTCTAAAATTTGCTTAAGAATGTTTGCTGCAGATATTAAAGTAAATATCACTCCAGAAGCAAATCAGATCTGAACATAAGAAATATGCAAGGCTCTGAAGCGTCAGAAGTATTCCTTAGAAGATTCTGAACGCTGCCATCAGAAGATTCTGAGCGTTGCCTCCAGAAGGATCTGAAGCAGAAGCTCCAGAAGAATCTGAAGAAGGCCAGAAGCATCTGAACCAATGAAGAATTCTGTATGAAAAGTTTTCAAGCATAGTTACTTCAGAAGACTCTGATAGTACTAACGCTGCCAGTACTGAGGATCTGACCCAAAACTCTGCTCTGAACTTATACACGCTAAAAGCACACTTGCTGCAAAGACTCTGATTCAACAAAACTCTGATCAACATCAGAAGGCTCTGATCAAATTAGACTCTGATGATTCTTGCTGAAAATTGTTGAAGAAGAATTCAAAGATTATGTCCGTTGGAATATCCAAACGACTCTTTCCTTATTTATGTTAGACACAAGAACACAGACAAAAAGGATTTCTCTGTGCTTTCTTCTTCTAGGAAAGGTCACTTGATGTGAAGACAAAAAGGCTCAGACCTTTTGGTACACTCTTATCAACGTGAAAAACTCTTGGATCACTGTGCCTATAAAAGCAAGTCTCCACTCATCTTCTTCAGTTGACGAATCACTTGAAAAGAATTCATTATCAAAGCTCTCATTCAACTCATATATTCTTGCTAGAATTAATTTCTTTGTTCTTAATCTTAAGTGAAAAATCACAGTTGTGATAAAGCTTTATTAGAAACATCTTAACACTTGTATTTATTATTACATTTGATTGTAAGAAAACCTTAAGAAGATCCAGTTAGGATCAGTAGTTCTTGAGAAGACTTTGAACAGTTGTTCTTAGTGCTTACTATTGTAATCAGTTGATTAAATAGTGGATTAAGTCCTTGATTGAGAAAGGCAAATCACTCTAGAAAGGGTGAACTAGAGTAGTTGAGTTCAACGAACCAGGATAAAAATACTCGAGTTTTTACTTCTAAGTTTTTATCTTCATACTTATTCAACCCCCCTTCTAAGTATTTTTTCACCTTCAGTTGGTATCAGAGCTCCGGTTCTGTATGTGCTTCCACTTCACAGTGACAGAAAAGATCCAGTGAGTAAAACTTTGATATATATTTGGTTGTTACTATGGCTGATACTTCAATATCTAACATTAACAACAAATATGAAGAAAGGGACATAATTAGCACTAAACCCCCTATGTTTGATGGAGAGAAATTTGATTATTGGAAAGACAGGATTGAAAGTTTTTTCCTTGGTTATGATGCTGATTTATGGGATTTGGTCATAGATGGATATGTTCATCCCATTTATAGGAATGGCAAGAAAGTAGATAGAAAATCTATGACAGAAGCCCAAAAGAAGGAATTTAGAAATCACCACAAGGCTAAAACAATATTGTTAAATGCAATATCTCACACTGAGTATGAAAAGATCAAAAATAGAGAAACTGCATTTGACATGTTTGAGTCCTTGAAGATGACTCATGAGGGAAACTCTCAAGTCAAGGAAACAAAGGCTCTGGCTCTAATTCAGAAGTATGAAGCCTTCAAGATGGAAGAAGCTGAATCTGTTGAAGCTATGTTCTCCAGATTTCAAATACTTACAACTGGACTAAAGGTTCTGGATAAAGGATACTCTACTGCTGATCATGTGAAAAAGATCATCAGAAGCTTACCTACCAGATGGAGACCTATGGTGACTGCGCTGAAAATGGCTAAAGATCTGAACAAGATTTCCTTGGAGGAACTAATCAGTTCACTGAGGAGTCATGAAATTGAACTTGAGGAAGATGAACCTCAAAAGAAAGGTAAATCAATTGCCTTAAAATCTAATAAATATGCTAAAGCATTGCAGGTAATAGAGGAAAGCTCTGAAGAATCCTCATCTGAAGATGAAGATGAACTATCCATGCTGTCCAGAAGAATAAACAAACTCTGGAAGCATAAAGGAAAGAAGTTCAGAAACTTCAGGAAGCCTGACCAAAGAAAAGAATCTTCTGGACACAGAAGATCTGGCAAAAAGGAGGTTGTCTGCTACGAATGTAAAGAACCTGGGCATTACAAAAATGAATGTCCAAAGTTGTTGAAAGAAAAGCCTAAAAGAAAATCTGATAAAAAGAAGAAGGTTCTAATGGCTACCTGGGATGATTCAGATACATCTGAATCTGAATCTGAGTCAGAAGAGGAATGTGCCAACGTAGCATTGATGGCTGACATAGAAGATCAGGAGGAAGGAATTTCAGGATCTGAATCTGACTCTGAATCTGACTCTGACGCTGAAGAGGTAATGGCTAAACTCACTAAAGATGAACTCATCAAAATGTTATCAGAAGTTCTGAAGAGCTATAACAATATTAAGCTCAAATACAAGAAGCGTCAAATCAATCTTGTATCTGAGAATAATATTCTCAAATCAGAAGTAGCTGAGCTAAATGAAAAGAACTTAAAATTGAAAAATGATTCTGAATTAGCTCAACAAGACTCTGATTCTGAAACTGAGTCTGAATGCAATAATATTTTGGAAAAATATGACTACAGCTTTCAGAAGTTTCTTGCTAAAAGCATAGACAGAAGCAAAATGGCTTCTATGATCTATGGAGTTAGCAGAAATAACAGAAAAGGAATTGGATATAAATCTTCTTCTGGAAATGATTTAAATCTAAAACCTGCTGATAAAATTATCATCAAGAAGACTCCTTTATATTCCCACTTTAAATTTGGTCACTTGAATGATATTGAACACACTCGTTCTGAAAAGAACATTCATGTGTTTAAATCTAAGGCTAGTCAGAATAAACCTTATGTTGAAAAACAGAAGTTTAGACAAACCTTCAGAACAACTAACCCAAAAGGACCCAAGAAGATCTGGGTACCTAAAAGTAAAATAATTCCTGTTGCAGATGTTCTTAGCAGCAAGGTCAGGACGCCAATCATGGTACCTGGACTCTGGATGCTCGCGACACATGACAGGAGAAAGGTCTATGTTCCAAAGTCTGGAGCTTAGATCTGGAGGTGATGTGAAATTTTGGAGGGAATCAGAAGGGCAAGATCATTGGATCTGGCACTATTGGAAATGGTAAACTTCCCTCTATTACTAATGTTTTACTTGTAGAAGGATTAAAGCATAATCTATTGTCCATAAGTCAATTAAGTGACAATGGTTATGACATAACCTTTAATCAAAAATTTTGTAAAGCTATTAGTCAAAAGGATGGCTCAATCCTATTTAGTGGAAAGAGGAAGAACAACATTTATAAAATAAACCTTTCAGAACTTAAGGTTCAGAATGTTAAATGTCTCTTGTCTATTAATGAGGAGCAATGGGTCTGGCACAGAAGATTGGGGCATATTAATATGAGACGTATATCTCAGATTAATAAACTTAATCTTGTCAGAGGACTTCCTAATTTAAAGTTCACCTCAGATGCTCTTTGTGAAGCATGTCAAAAAAGGAAGTTTTCAAAATCATCTTTTAAATCAAAAAATGTTGTTTCTACTTCCAGACCACTAGAATTACTTCATATTGATTTGTTTGGACCAGTGAAAACTGCATCCATCAGAGGCAAGAAGTATGGATTAGTTATTGTTGATGACTATAGTAGATGGACATGGGTAAAGTTCTTAAAACACAAGGATGAGTCACATTCTGTGTTCGTTGACTTCTGCAAACAAGTCCAGAATGAAAAAGATTTCAAAATTAGAAAAGTCAGAAGTGATCATGGTGGTGAATTTGAAAACAAATATTTTGAAAAATATTTTAATGAAAATGGCATTGCTCATGATTTTTTCCTGTCCTAGAACTTCACAACAAAATGGGGTTGTAGAAAGGAAAAATAGAACTCTGCAAGAAATGGCCAGAACCATGATCAATGAGACTAATCTGGAAAAGCACTTTTGGGCAGAAGCAATCAACACAGCCTGTTACATTCAGAACAAAGTGTCTGTAAGACCTCTTCTAGAGAAGACTCCCTATGAATTGTGGAAGAACAGAAAACCCAACATTTCATATTTTCATCCTTTTGGATGTATTTGCTATATGTTGAATACTAAAGAAAATCTGAACAAGTTTGATTCTAAAGCACATAAGTGTTTCATGATTGGGTATTCTGAACGCTCTAAAGGCTACAGAGTATACAATACTGAAACACAGATTGTGGAAGAATCTATTCATGTTAGATTTGATGATAAGCTTGGCATTAAAAAGGCAAAGCAGTTTGAAAATTCTGCAGATAGAGAAGTAGTCTTCACAAACTCTGAAGGCTCAGAGGCAGACAAAGCTCAAGTGAAGGAACCAGAAGCAACACCAGATGCAATTCCTTTGACTTCTCAGATGAACAACTTAAACATTTCTGAAGAATCAACTGTTAGAGGATCATCTTCCAGAATCAAAGCTTCTCATCCAGAGAATGTGATCATTGGAAAGAAGGATGACCTTATCAGAACAAGATCCTTCCTCAGATCATCTGAAGCATCATTATTTGGATTGGTGTCAGTAATTGAACCAACTTCTGTAGATGAAGCTCTGCAAGACAATGATTGGATTATTGCCATGCAAGAAGAGCTAAATCAGTTCACCAGAAATGATGTGTGGGATTTAGTTCCAAGACCAAAAGGATTCAACATAATTGGAACTAAATGGGTATTCAGAAATAAGCTTAATGAGAAAGGAGAAGTTGAAAGAAATAAGGCAAGGCTTGTTGCTCAAGGGTACCGTCAATAGGAAGGTATTGATTACACTGAAACTTATGCTCCAGTGGCAAGGTTAGAATCTATACGCCTTCTTATTTCATTTGTTGCACAATATAACATCACTCTATATCAGATGGATGTTAAAAGTGCCTTTCTAAATGGTATTATAGAAGAAGTTTATGTTCACCAGCCTCCTGGTTTTGAGAGTGAAAAATTCCCAGAACATGTTTTCAAACTAAAGAAATCTCTGTATGGTTTAAAACAAGCTCCCAGAGCTTGGTATGAGAGATTAAGCAATTTTCTTCTGGAGAAAAATTTCATCAGAGGCAAAGTGGACACAACACTCTTTTGTAAATCATTTAAGAAAGATCTTCTAATTTGTCAAATATATGTGGATGATATCATATTTGGATCTACCAATACTATGCTGGGAAAGGAGTTTGCTCAATGTATGCAGGCAGAATTTGAAATGAGCATGATGGGAGAATTGAGATTCTTTCTGGGAATTCAAGTCAACCAGACTCAAGAGTGCACTTACATTCATCAGACCAAATATGTTAAAGAACTTCTTAAGAAATTTAACATGACTGATAGTAAGATGGCAAAGACTCCCATGCATCCAACTAGTTCACTAGGCAAGGAGGAGGTAAGTAAGAAAGTAGATCAGAAACTCTACAGAGGTATGATAGGATCTCTTCTCTACTTAACTGCTTCTAGACCCGACATTTTGTTCAGTGTATGCTTTTGTGCAAGATTCCAATCAGATCCTAGAGAATCACACTTAACAGCTGTTAAGAGGATTCTAAGGTATCTGAAAGGTACTTCTAATGTGGGTTTGTGTTACAGAAAATCTGATGATTTCAAATTAGTTGGATTCTGTGATGCTGATTACGCTGGAGACAGAGTGGAAAGAAAAAGTACTTCTGGAAGTTGTCAATTTCTAGGAAGAAATCTAATTTCTTGGTACAACAAGAAGCAACCCACAATTGCACTATCAGCTACAGAGGCAGAATATATTGCTGCTGTTGGATGTAGCACGCAGATGCTCTAGATGAAAAGTCAGCTAGAAGACTATCAGATATTTGAAAGTAACATTTCTATATTCTGTGATAATACTTCTGTTATATGTTTGTCTAAAAACCCCATTTTACACTTTAAGGAAAAACATATAGAAATTAAACATCATTTTATCAGAGACTATGTTCAGAAGGGAATTATAAACTTAGCCTTTGTTGATACAGATCATCAATGGGCAGATATTTTTACAAAACCCCTTGTTGAAGATAGATTCAAATTTATTCTGAAAAATATTGGTATGGATTTGTGTCCAGAATAATATTTGTCAGAAGCAAATTTTACAGATGATAAATGTTTATCACTCTGAAGTATTTCATCTGTTGCTTATTAAATTTATGTTTATTTGTGTGTATCTGAAATAACCAATCTCAGAGGATCTGAACGTTGGTTAACGTTTCATTTCTCAAGAGAATTCAGAAGCACATGCAAGCAAACACGTGTCACTCTAAATCTGCAAAGATGGCGTGTACACTACTGAAGAGACGTTTGAGGTATGGTTTGAATAGTGAAAATCTTGATTTTCCCCCCAATTTGTCAGAATCAATTAATGCTTGAAATGATTTTTATTCTCTTTCATTAATTGACATTAATTGCTATGTGTAAACATGCTTTGATTGTCTGTTTGTATGCCTAATTGTTTTCTATAAATACCACATCTCTTACCACTTTCACACTTTTCACAACTCAATCAAGTTTATGCATTTATGTCTTCTTTTCTCTCTTCACAAAAACCCTAAACCTTTGTCAAAATCATCTTCAATGGCAACCTCATCTTCTACAGCAGCTCAGTTTCAATCAACCATGGCTGCAGTTACTTCTGCAAATATGGGTGTGGCTCCATACACGACACCTAAAAGGACTTTGTTAACTCCTGTTGACAAACTTGAAGTTCTCTGTGAATCAATGGTGGAATTTGATTCATTAGCTGAAAATGGATTTGAATTTCGTTCAATAGTTGATGCTCAAGGCTGGGTAAAATACTTTGACAGATTATTTTGACCAGTTTACCCTCATCTGGTGAAAGAATTCTGGATACATGCTTCTGTATACCCCAAATTCATCTTGTCTTCTGTTCTGGGTAAGGAGATTATAATTACAGAAGATCTAATCAGGAAACTCATAGGGTATGAGGAAACTGATGGAGTATCTCATCTGCCAGCTGGGCGTGTAGACATGGAAGAAGTTTATGAGGAAGTCATGACTGCTGGACAGGCCTCTAACAAATTTAAAGATCTGAAGCCTGACTATAAAATCTGGGCAAAGATTTTTATGGGATGCATTCATCACAGAAAATCTACAAATTCTCCAGATTATGTGAACAATGAACAACTCTACTTCATGTACTGTTTAAGTCAGAGCACTAAGGTAGATCTTCCTTACATTCTGTTCATGCATTTATGGAACCATATCAATGCTTCAAGAGAATCTGTAAAAGATAAGGGTCAGAAGATCAGAACATGGATTCCCTTTGGAAGGTTAATTTCAGATATTCTGACAGAAAATGGACTGGTGACTGCTCTGTATGCTGCTGGAGTCAAGGATGAACTTGAATCTATTGTTGGAAAACCTCTAAATGCCAAGAGTCTTCAGAGACTAAAAATTGTAGAGGAACTCACATAAGCACCCAAGAATTTGAATATCTCTGAACTCAGTCAGAAGCGAATTCCAGTTGAAAACTACCCACTATTCTGTGCTGAAGAACCAAGGGAAATTATTGTGAGATATATTGACTCTTGCAAGGCAGATGGAACGCCAGTTCCTGCAGATATTCTGAAAAGAGCAAGGGAACCAATGCCTAATGGAGGAAATGAGAACACAAGGAAAAGAGGTCAATCAGAAGCAGAAGAAGTTGTTGTTCAGAAGAAGCCCAAAGTTGCTGACAAGCCTAAGAAGCTGATCAAGAGGAAAGCATCTGGAGACGCTCCCTCTGTTCCCACAAAGCGTATCAAGATTAAAGGTACCAAATCTTCTGTATCCTCTTTCAATAAAACTGTTTTAAATGAATCAACATTCAATTCTATTCCAAAACCACCTCCTACTCAGAAACAATATGTTCCTGCTCCATCTCATTTTTCTGAAGAATTAAAAATTTATTCCCCACAAAAATCATTTGATCCTATTTCCACAACTCCTGTAAAACCTTCTACTAATCAATCATCTGCACCAACACCAACAACAACAACACTAGCAAATCAAACTCCACCACCTATAACAAAACCAACAGAACAATCTGAACAACAACATCAACAACCAGAAAAACCACAATCAAACACATCTGAACCTATTGCATCTGCACAAGTTATTTCTGAACCTATACAATCTAATCAAGTGGCATCTGATCCACCTACACCTGATCCACCTACATCTGAACCACCTACATCTGAACCTCCATCAAAACTTCCTGAGAATCCATCAGAATCAACCAACCCATCTGAAACAAATATCCCTGAGACAGAGGTTCTAAACGTTACACCTCTCAAAACTGTTTTTGAAGTGTCTTCTACGTCTTATACTCCAACCACATCCTCAAATTCATCAGAATCTGATATACACCCAAATTTTCTGATATCTGCCTCTCTCAGAAATTCTGAAGTTAACCAACCAGAACCACCTGTTTCTTCTGAAATTCTCATTCCCAATCCTATCCCAACACCTAAGCCAAGGACATCTGAGTGTGTACCCTCTGCTTCGTGTAAATTGTTTTCATCTGACAAACTTTCCTCTGGTTTCAAATTCAAAAATTTCTACACCAGAATTGAACCATCTGACAATATCACTCCTCTTAAACCCAAACTTACCATCATTCTACCATCTGTTCTTCAAACGTATATTAAAGAACTGCCAGAAATGATTTCATCAGAACCTATTTTATCTGATAAATCTGCATTCACTCCTTACTCTGATACCCCATTTGATGTTGTTTCCTATGCATCAAATGCAAAACCATATCTGTTGAATGCTTTAACCAGATCAAAAACTGACAATTCATCTGATCCTCCATTCATACCCTTCTACCCTCGTCCTCTGATCACCATTCCAAAATTCATCATTCCACCTTCACCCTAACCCAAGCCAATCACATTGGAAACTTTTCTGAACCCAAAACCTAGGCTGAATGTTGATCATTTATTTACAAGTTTTTTGAAAGAAATAGAGATGTATTTAGGCTCTGTGCAGAGGAAGTGTTCATCAACAATGGATGCAAATGAATCTGATGCCATTTGGAATAGCTTCATAAACAAATTCAATACTGTAGCATCAAATCTGAAGAACGTATGTTCTGATGATGCGAAGCTCAGATTTGCTGAAACTACTAGAAGTTTGTTCTGGACTGTTAAAAGATCTGCACCATTGCTTCTTAAAGATGCCCCTTCATCATCTAAAGTATGTGATACAGAAGTAAACGCTGAATATGCATCTGAAGACAACTCTCTGGCTATGACTCTGGTAGAACATCCCTCTGGATCTGCTGCTCCTAACTCCAAATCCCCTATGGAAATTGACTCTGTTCATGCTTCAAAATCTGTCCCACCTTCTTCATCTGATATCAAGAAAGAGTATCCAGATCTTGAAGATAAGATTGCAGTTCTGGAAGCTGGTCAATCAAAGATTAAGTCATGGATGGCTAAGCAAGATAAGAAGTCTGAAAACATGGCTCAGTGGATGTCCAAACAGATCAGAAGAATGAAACCATGGCTAAGTGGATGTCAAAACAAGAACAGTCCTCTTCTGAGATCACAGATCTGTTGAAGATGATTTTGTCAAAACAATCTTAGTCTATTTTTTTTCCTGATGTTTGCATCTGTTGATTGTACATGTACTTGAATATTTTTTATGTTTGTATTTTTTTGCTCTGAATGAATAAATGTCTCAATGTTTTCTCTACATGATTCATCTCGTTTATTTTCTTTTTATTTGTCTTTTAAAAGTTCTTACTTTTGCTTATGACAAAAAAGGGGGAGAAACTAGATCTGAACTGTTTAATTAAACTCTACCAGATTGAAACTTCAGACATATCAACTTTATCTAACATAAAATCTGAGTGTTTCAGAACATTTGATAAATCTGATATACTCTTTAAAAGAAACTCTGAGACTCCCAGATCACATTTAACTTATCAGACTCAGACTCTGAAACATGCAAGATCAAATGGTTAGAACAATCAAGCTCTAATTCTGAAAAGAATACTCAAGACAAAAAGGGAAGTTTCTATTCCTTATTAATATTTAATTCAGGGGGAGATTCATCATCTCAGGGGGAGTTATATTTATTCTCTTCGAAATTAAACAAAATTTCTGATGTTTTTGTCATCATCAAAAAGAGGGAGATTGTCAGAACACAGATTGGTTCTTAATAATATCTCTATGTTTTGATGATAACTATTATGAAATTTTGTAATTAAGAACTATATACTCTAAAATTTGCTTAAGAATGTTTGCTGCAGATATTAAAGTAAATATCACTCCAGAAGCAAATCAGATCTGAACATAAGAAATATGCAAGGCTCTGAAGCGTCAGAAGCATTCCTTAGAAGATTCTGAACGCTGTCATCAGAAGATTCTGAGTGTTGCCTCCAGAAGGATCTGAAGCAGAAGCTCCAGAAGAATCTGAAGAAGGCCAGAAGCATCTGAACCAATGAAGAATTCTGTATGAAAAGTTTTCAAGCATAGTTACTTCAGAAGACTCTGATAGTACTAACGCTGCCAGTACTGAGGATCTGACCCAAAACTCTGCTCTGAACTTATACACGCTAAAAGCACACTTGTTGCAAAGACTCTGATTCAGCAAAACTCTGATTATCATCAAAGGCTCTGATCAAATTAGACTCTGATGATTCTTGCTGAAAATTGTTGAAGAAGAATTCAAAGATTATGTCCGTTGGAATATCCAAACGACTCTTTCCTTATTTATGCTAGACACAAGAACACAGACAAAAAGGATTTCTCTGTGCTTTCTTCTTCTAGGAAAGGTCACTTGATGTGAAGACAAAAAGGCTCAGACCTTTTGGTACACTCTTATCAACGTGAAAAACTCTTGGATCACTGTGCCTATAAAAGCAAGTCTCCACTCATCTTCTTCAGTTAACGAATCACTTGAGAAGAATTCATTATCAAAGCTCTCATTCAACTCATATATTCTTGCTAGAATTAATTTCTTTGTTCTTAATCTTAAGTGAAAAATCACAGTTGTGATAAAGCTTTATTAGAAGTATCTTAACACTTGTATTTATTATTACATTTGATTGTAGAAAACCTTAAGAAGATCCAGTTAGGATCAGTAGTTCTTGAGAAGACTTTGAACAGTTGTTCTTAGTGCTTACTATTGTAATCAATTGATTAAATAGTGGATTAATTCCTTGATTGAGAAAGGCAAATCACTCTAGAAAGGGTGGACTGGAGTAGTTGAGTTCAACGAACCAGGATAAAAATACTTGAGTTTTTACTTTTAAGTTTTTATCTTCATACTTATTCAACCCCCCTTCTAAGTATTTTCTCACCTTCAATTGAATCTTTTCATACCTTTGTGATGATAATAAATGATAGAACTGAAAAGAATGAATATGAGAAAAATATACAAGAAGAGGGGGGGTGAATTGTGTGATTTAAAATGTTTCGTTTCTGAGCTCAAAGTTTAGATTCTGTTAACAGAATGTATAATAGTGGAAAACTAAAGTTCAGAACTAAATGCTGTTAGACGACGACAATGATCTAAAAGGGGGGTTGAATAGATCACTAATTTTTATTAAAAATTGGCGCTTAAAAATTGTTTCAAAACGTGCGGAAGAGGCCGTGGATTTTAATCGTCTAAACGAGCCGTTATTGGTAAGATCGGATACGCGTAGCCAAATGGAATAAATTCAATGAGAAAACAAGTCACTGCATTGCTAATTAATTAATATAAACAATGATCACTTTGTATCAACCAGTTTCTAATGAATTATAAAATATAACAATTAACTTGACAAATTCACAAACAATTTGTGTGTGATTAATGCGTTGAACACTGGTGTGCAAACACCCCAAGTTGAATTTTCAATGAAATGATAATGCCGAATGGGGTTGAATTGTGTGATTTCAAATGTTTCGTTTCTGAGCTCAAAGTTCAGAGTCTGTTAACAAAATGTATAACAGTGGAAACTAAAGTTCAGAACTAAATGTTGTTAGACGACGACAATGATCTAGAAGGGGGGTTGAATAGATCACTAATTTTTATTAAAAATTGGCGCTTAAAATTGTTTCAAAAAGTTCGGAAGAGGCCGTGGATTTAATCGTCTAAACGAGCCGTTATTGGTAAGATCGGATACGCGTAGCCAAATGGAATAAATTCAATGAGAAAACAAGTCATGCATTGCCAATTAATTAATACAAACAATGATCAATTTGTATCAACCAGTTTCTAATGAATTATAAAATATAACAATTAACTTGACAAATTCACAAACAATTTGTGTGTGATTAATGCGTTGAACACTTGGTGTGCAAAACACCCAAGTTGAATTTTCAATGAAATGATAATGCCGAATTTTTCACTATTACAATCCAATTGATTGTAATAAATTTCAAAACAGATTTTTAGCACTACACAACAGTGGAAATTTTTCGAACAATTAATATCAAACAAATGTAATCAACACAAAATAAAGAGATAAAGAAAAAGAGAACGACACCAGATTTGTTTAGGCAGTTCCCCTTTTCGTCCTCGCTTTGAGTACGTCTGCCCCCAATTCTAAAACTAGAATTGATATATATATATATATATATATATATATATATATATATATATATATATATATATATATATATATATATATATATATATATATATATATATATATATATTATATATATATATATATATAATATATATATATATATATATATATATATATATATATATATATATATACATATATATATATATATATATATATATATATACATATATATATATATATATATATATATATATATATATATATATATATATATATATATATATATATATATATATATATATATATATATATATATATATATATATATATATATATATATACATATACATATATATATATATATATATATATATATATATATATATATATATATATATATATATATATATATACATATATATATATATATATATATATATATATATATATATACATATACATATATATATA
>CAWUDS030003079.1:0-20000 GCA_963859935.3 Lathyrus sativus
ACCGGTTACTCGGAAACTGGTGAATGATGGCTGATTTTTCCGTCGGGCATTTTGCGCCACTGCAGAAGAATTCCTTATCGTCACCTATGGACTCATCGTGTCGTTAGGCACGTCAACAACATCTTTGTCGGACTTCATCAGTAAGTCAATAAGGGATTACCTGTTACTCGACAACTGGTGAATGATGGCTGATTTTGCCGTCGGGCATTCTGCGCCACTGCAGAAGAATTCCTTATCGTCACCTATGGACTCATCGTGTCACTAGGAATGTCGACAACATCTTTGTCGGACTTCATCAGTAAGTCAATAAGGGATCACCGGTTACTCAACAACTGGTGAATGATGGCTGATTATGCCGTCGAGCATTCTGCGCCACTGCAGAAGAATTCCTTATCGTCACCTATTGACTCATCGTGTCGCTAGGCACGTCGACAACATCTTTGTCGGACTTTATTAGTAAGTCAATAAGGGATCACTGGTTACTCGGCAACTGGTGAATGATGGCTGATTTTACTGTCGGCCATTCTGCGCCACTGCAGAAGAATTCCTTATCGTCACCTATGGACTCATCGTGTCGCTAGGCACGTCGACAACATCTTTGTCGGACTTCATCAGTAAGTCAATAAGGGATCACCGGTTACTCGGTAACTGGTGAAGGGCTACTATTAAATCTCCGTCGGGATGATTATCAGATTTCGTTGCAGCTGCTTCCTCAAGTCATCAAGGGATCACTGGTCACTCGGTAACCGGTGATACATAGCTGGTATTGCCGCCAGGCATTCTGCGGCATTGCAGCAGAAGAATTCCTCGGGACTCATCAGGCCCTTAGGTACTTTTATAACAATCAAGTTAATCATGCCATCGGGTATTCAAAGAAATTTTCGGGCGTCAGTCGGACTTCGTTAGTAAGTCGGGAATGGAATCCTCGGTCAATCATGAACCAAATAGGGATACCCAAACTTCCGCCATCAGGCACTCCGCATCAGCTGAGAGAACTGCTTCGACATCACAGTTGGACTTCGTCAATAAGTCTTCAAATGGAATCCTTAATCAATCAGGAACTGCTAAGGATATACAATCTTTTGTCGTCAGGCACCCTGCGTCAGCTAGGCAAACTGCTTCGACATCGCAGTTGGACTTCATCAGTAAGTCTTCAAGGGGAATCCTTAATCAATCATGAACCACTAAGGATATATAATCTTTTTGCCGTCAGGCACTCTGCGTCAGCTGAGATAACTGCTTCGACATCGCAGTTGGACTCCATCAGTAAGTCTTCAAAGAAATTTCAACTTTTCTGTTTAAAACCTGATGGGGATGACACATCTCTGCTGGGGATTCTGGAGAACTATCAAGTAACTCTGCTTCGGGGATCCAGAAATCATTCTGGGTGAATCAACTCTACTGAGAACTTCAAGAATCATCTTGGACAAATAACTCCGCCGGGGACTTCAAGAATCATCCTGAACCAATAACTCTGCTGGAGATTTCAGGAATCATCCTGAGCAAACACTCTGTCGGGGACTCTAAGCATCAACTTGAGCAACCCTCTCTGGCGACTTCACCGGGGATTTTAAGAATCATCTTAAGCAAACACCTTCGCTGGAGAATTCAAGAATCACCTTGAGCAAACCATTCTGCGAAGGAACACCTGCAAAACAAGAACGGTAACGACCTAGCTTATGTTTCATATGCATATGTTTGACAATGGCGCAATGCTCCACACGGTGGAAATGCTACGCGTTTAGGGTAAATGCTATGCAATCATGCAAAATGCTGCGACCCCATCAGCAAAATAAATGTTGAAGGGAAAAGCCTCCTGTCAAGGAGAAAGAACCACTCTGGTGGAGGAAGGACTCATCCTGCCGAGGAGAAGAAGTCACACCAATCACAATTGGATTCCGCTTGGGGAAATGAACTTCAGTCGACTGCTGTAGGGGAACAAAGTTCTACGAGAACCTAGACCTGCTTATCTAGGTGTACGAACCACAACTGCTGAGGAAAACGATGTCGATTGCAGAAATAATTTGCACGGCCTTTGCGGCAAAACTTTCCTGGAGATAACGACTCCGATGGGGAAATACAACATCAACTATTCAACACGCTACTGGGGAGCACCAATCATGGCCTGAACGCTTTCCAAGGACTCGGCTCTCTTGGGGAACTGAAAACTCAGCTGAGGATAGGCAACCAGACGTTGGAATAAATCCTACCTGCCGGGGAAAATACCACTCTGTGGGGACTTTCAATTCCGCTGAGACTTCAGTCTGCGCTATCGAGGGCTGAACACTTGTGAATAGTCTCCTACGAGAAACTGCACACTGACCCAGTGCTGGGGAAATAAACCCAAATCCGCTTGTCAGGGAAAACTTCGATCCTAAACCGTTGGGAACGCACAATCAATCTGCCGGGGATGGCTACACTCTGTCGGGGATATCAATCTCGCCCTGCTGAGGATAATCTTGACCCTACTATGATAAAGGACAAGTGCAATCTCAACTTGCTGCAACCTCAAACAGCTGAGGAGAGTCAATCTTAACTGTACATCTTTGTTGAAGAAAATTTCCTGATTTAACAACATCACCCCCTAAGGGAATGTAGAACACCAATCATGGAGAACCGAGACCATTCGAGCCTCTTGTCAGGGAACGTGATAGCACATGTCACCGGGAATATCGGGCTAGGTACAATTAGGCTTTTTCTAGTTTAGGGATAGGTTTATGGTGATAGGGATTTATTTCTGGTTACCAACAAAAGTGGATTTGGAGGGGACATACTAGACGAGAACTAGCATTCGAGGGTAGACTACCAGACGAGAACTGGTGGCAAAAGGGTTTAAGTTGTCAGACGAGAACTGACTTCTCGGTTTTGGATATCAGACGAGAACTGATTTCTGGTTTGCCATACGAGAACTGGGCTTTAAAACTGTGTTAGCCAGACGAGAACTGGTTAAACAGTGGATCAAGGAAAAGGCGACCGAACGGGAACTGGTTTAAAAGCTGACACGCACCAGACGAGAACTGGTATTCTGAAAAAGGTGGACCACGCGAGAACTGGTTACAGGTTTTCCAGACGAGGACTGGGCTTTGGAGGTTTGCCAGGCGAGAACTGGGCTTTGGAGATTTGCCAGGCGAGAACTGGGCTTTGGAAATGACTTTGGTTACATGGTAAGTAACAAGTTTAGGCTGTAGGATAACAATCCAATAACAGCGAGGCCTTTTCAGAAGGTTCAGGTTATCTGGTAGGGTAATGACATGATTCCCCGACACTCAACTCTTGCTGGGGTGAGCAAACTCGTATGAACAACTTGCCCCAGTGCAATTCAACTTGCCCCAATCCGACTCTTGGGAAAATTCATTCTGAACAGAAAGTAGCTTGCCACGAGGCGACCTCGAGATGGCTTGCCCCGGTATCTGTACAACGGAAGGATTCATCCTCAACTAACCAACTATCAACATGGTTGGTTTCAATATACTTCTGAAGTAGCTTGCCTCTGAACGAGCGTTGAGCGACTTAACCTGCTCTGATTGAACACTAGAGAGATTTGCCCTCAACTTACAGAAACTCTGGGTGATTGCCCCTGAATGGGTCTCAAGAAGATCCAGTTCTGATCAACTACTTCTCGAACAAATTGTCCCATAATCACCCGATCCTTCGGGACTTGTCTTCAGACTGACTGATTCCAAACTCACTGGAAGTTAATGCCCCAAATTCATAGGGTTTCACAGTATACCCCACTGATCCAGACTGCTAACGATTCAGTCCTGACTGACTATTCCCTGTTGGAATTCCTTCATATCAACTACTGACCTGCAATTAAAATTGTCTATTCACGAATGGTAATGTTAATGCAGTGTTCATGCAGATTTCGAAAAAAATGTTGTCACTCATTTACGTGTCATGATAGTGAGTGACGAATGAACCAACAGTTCAAACGTAGTGCTAATTTGATCAGTGGAAAATACAACAAGGATATGATTAGCAAATCATGTAGGAGTCATGTTACTCAACCTTATCGTAATGCGTTTTCAGAATAAACCCTGCCTCAATTAGGTCTTTTAAGGGTTGTATCGTGGTCGGGTTCACGGTTCGTGAAACAAGGGATATTAGGCTCAAGTCATGATTCGTACCCACCCCTTCTATGTGAGAATCTCCGATCCTAATGTTCAGTTAACCTGGCACAAGCGCTCGCCTCTTCGAGGAATGTTAGGAACAATGGTTAAGGAACTCGCAAGGTTTTCGGAGTGACAGATACTCCTCTTTCGTTTTCGGTGTCTGTATCCACACGACTTTGTCCTTGTTTGAGGATTTTTCTGTTGAGATCCTTTCATTTTATTCTTTTGATTCCCTAATTTTTGCCTGGACTGACTCTTTTGAGTTCTTTTCGATTTCTTTTGAAGTCCAGCAGGATGCCCTGGTTTTTGCCTAAGTATTTGCTTTCCAGCTTTTCTTTTCTTTTTACTTAACGGGCTCTCTTTTTTCTTTTTTTCTTTTGCTTGGAACAAGTCGTGTGACACTGGTTGTCTTGCTTGCTCTGAAAGGGTTATAACCGTCTCACTCCTGATTGGTGAGGTTTAACCATTGCGGTTGACGAGGTACGGCCTCTTGAGAGGAATAAACTGTGATTGGTCCTCGAATGGAGACACTCCTCTATAAGACTTGAACGCTCGGTCAAGCTAACTGACGACTACCCTGCCCCGGGTTAAGATGAGAGGGTTTAAAGGCCCGAAAGAAACTCCTACTTCTCAGCTCGAAGCGGTTAACTAGGGACTAACTCCTTATATCTCCAGTGTTTAGGGGATTTGAAACAATGCCTGTACATCATAGGAAGGGTTTCATCCGAAAGCATACGATCATCGGTTATGAGTATTCAGTTTCGTCATCCTCCCTCCAATCTTTGCTAATCATAGTGATAAAGTGGAGTAAATAAAATGCAAGTGTCAGTGCAATGCAGTAAATGAGTGACAACGACATGATTAATTCAGAAAAATGCATAGTCACTTTATCAATATTACCATTCGAAACAAACAATGTTTAACAGCAAGTAGTAACTAACAGAAAGGGAACTACAAATGCAAATGATAAAAAGTCTGAGGACTGCCAATGTTGAGGACGTCTGCCTGTCTGGACCACTGGCTTCTGGAAATAAACCTCTGAATCTGTGAGCTTAGACAGTTGAGAGGTTGTCATGCACAACCAAAACTCCTTCTGGAAAGGAAATGCACCATTTGTCGATTAACTGTTGCACTTTTTCCTGAAAAGCTTTGCAATCTTCAGTCGAATGCCCCGGGGATCCACCATGGTATCCACACTGAGCATGGGATTTATACCCCGGAGGGTAAGGCTCTGGAACGGGCTTAAGAGCTTTTGGTTCCACCAAAGAATTCTGAATCAAATGTGGCAGAATCTGGCTATACGGCACAGGCACTGGATGAGAAGGAGCATTCCTTCGTTCCAAGTTGTTACGAGGTCGGTTCTAATTCTGACGCTGATTCTGATAACCTCGGCCACGGGCTCATGGATTTGCAAGAGGAGCGACATAAGGTTCCCGATGTGGTGCCCTAGGCACAATTGTCTGTCCAGAATAATGAGACACGGAGGATACCGACCACTGAGAAGATGAAGAACCAACAGATTTCACCGATTCTTCTTGAGAATACCCAACATCTGTCATGATTGCATTGACCACAGTTTCATCTTCAGCTTGAAAGCTACAGAGAGATTCGGTTTCACCAGCCTGACTTCTTGCAACATGCTGAATTCTTCCAATTTTCACACCATACTCGATGCGTTCTCTTGCCCTTACCAATTCTGAGAAATTTGGTGCACTTCCAAGCATTCTTTCGAAGTATGGGCTCTGCAAGGAGTTTACAAACATGCCTTTTAACTCTCGGTCTAGAAGCGGTGGTTGCACTCTAGCAGCAAATTCTCTCAATCTCTGAACATACTTCCTGAAAGGTTCATTGTTCTCTTGAGACAATTCTTGCAGCTGCATGCGACTAGGAGCCATGTCTAGGTTATAGTCATACTGTTTCAGAAAAGAATTGGCTAAATCCACCCATGATTGGATCTGATTACTCTCTAACTGCATATACCAACTCAGAGATGCCCCAATCAGACTGTCCTGAAAGCAGTGAATCATCAACTTGTCGTTGTGCACAAACGAAGTCATTCTTCGGCAGAACATCACCAGATGTTGCCTCGGGCAACTATCTCCTTTGTACTTTTCAAACCTCGGCGCTCTGAACTTCAGAGGTAACACTAGGCCAGAAACCAGACACATGTCTGCAACATTGGGGTTAACAGCATCTTTAACTTCCAAGGCTTTGAATCTTTCATCCAACGCACGAAACCTTTTGGCATACACGAGAGCTAATGGGTCTTCAATCTTTGCTATCGGGACCTCTCTTCGGAATTTGGCACAGGGAAAACAACACCCTGATAGTCTGAGGTATCAATAGAAGGAGAGCATTCACTTCGGACAACAAACTGCTCATGTAGATTTCGGTCTTCAACAGAAGGTTGTACAAGTCGAGTTGCAGTAAGGTTGTTCACTTGCGGAAAGTCTTCATCAGGCATAGAACCATACAAAGGATTAGATGTCATAGTGAAACCTGACAAGGTATCAACAAACTGGAAGCTGCTCTCTGACATAGCTACCAACAACTTTCAACTGACTTCACTGCTTGATTCTGCTCAATCTGCTTCAACCCCTTGGTCGTCTTCTAACAATCAACCCTTGCTCAGACCAAACACCGGAGAATCACCCTCTAAAGCAAAACAAAGGCTGGATAAGAGCTCTGGCTAGTGGAGAATGATATCCAATATGATGCAAAGATGATTATGCAAATGCAATGCAAGATGCAGCAAACACGGGATCACAACCCCCACAAAGCTCTGATTACTGCTGCACTGCTGACGGGATAAGTTTGCTCTGACGAGAGAAAACCAAAATACCGGGTAGGCTGGAAGTCAAGTTTCCTGCAAAAACCCTCCCACTCACGGGTATGGACCTAAACTGACACAGGTTCGGCATCCTATGCGGTCATCAGTGTCACAGACTTTCAAGAACGATGATACGATACCCAGAAGGTGTGGCATCATCATCTCTTGAAGCGGACTTACTTAGCTGAATCCCAAATGATCGGTCCCCAGAGTCGACAATCCTCCAAACCAACAACCCCTCAAGCCCAAAGGGCCGGAAAAGAAGTCAACCGGGAGAACCTCGTCTGAGCGTGGATTTCATGAGACACTAGTGCCTGCAAAGCAAGCACACGCCCACTAATTTCCACAACTAATGCTAAGTACACTCAAGCCTGGGTCTGGCTTCTCACTCATCAGAGTGCCCCTCCCACAACAGCACAAATAATCATATTATACTGAAAATAAAATGCGGGAAATAAAATGCGATAAATAAAACCCAACAGGTAAACATACAAGCGCTAGGATTGACTCTCGTACAGGGATGTTGGATCCCCATATCGACTCGCATAAGGGACGTTGGATCCCCAGGAAACTATGTATTTCCCCAGCAGAGTCGCCAGGTGTCGCTACCACGAAAATAAGGTGCCGGCAAAACAGAAGAGTCGCCACCTTTCGTTATTTATCCCTCAGAACGGGAAAGGAAACGATCGGAAAAACCTGACGAAAAGGTATAAGACAAGGTCATCGCAACCAATGTCTGGATTCGGGAGTCGGTTACGCAAGGGGAAGGTATTAGCACCCCTCACGTCCATCGTACTCGATGGGATCCATGCTTGTTATGTTTATCTGACAGGTTTGTTTAACTATCTACGCTAAAAGTCTGGTCTAAAAAGAAAAGAAAATGACTCGGCAAAGCGTCGCGCTTTATGCCTACGTATTCCCATCAAAGAATGAGAAATCAGAGTCAACGTAGTTTGGCTAACTACGGGTGATGGGGGAAAGTGGCTCGCCAATACGTCAGTATTGTGCCTACGTACTCTCAACAGGTATGAGAGATCAGAGCTTATGTAGTTCGGGTTAATACGGTTTACGGAAATTCAGATTCATCTGTTTTTCCGAGTAGAGTTAACAAACAGTTCCAGCAGTTTGGTGTACGTAGCTCGACCCTTGGAGACTTAGGCGTTACCGTTTGCGGTAGAACTGGGAGTTAACGACACTCTTTTCTTCAGAATAGCTTCCTTTGAATTATGGGCCCACGGGGCAAAAAGGTTTGAAGTTTGTTTTTTGTCTTTTATGGAAGAACTGTTTTTTATGGATGTTTGCAACCAATATCGCACTAGAGACTATGACCTGAGAGTGAATGTTTCGCATGTCACTCAAAGGGTACCATACTAAACACCCAGATTATTAGAAGGAAACCCTCTAACAACCCTTTCTCAAGTAGCTTAAGGCTCGTAACGTACGACGTCAGTTAACCATTGCTAAACAGTAAACAGGTAAACAACTGTAAATAAAATGCATGCAATGCAAGTGAGGGAGGAAGTGTGTGTAGGACAGGAGCCTCCACAAGCTCATCTCAACCTCAAGCCAAGTATGAATAATTGCAAAGATAAAGGAATGCAACAATAACAACTCACATCAGCAACAGTCAAACAGAAAGAGTAGCAGACAAAATAGCTCAACAGCAAAGCAGGTAAACAACAAACATCCAAACAGCTGCAAGCAAACTCCTAACAGCAACAATCCAACAGTCTGTAGTTTGTATTGATACCCAAGCTAGATTCATGGGAGCACTCCATCTCCAGGCTTCAATCTTCAATAGGCTCCACCAAGAGAGAAGAGAGTAATCATCAAGAATATTGGTTGATGATGGGAAGCAGGAAGGAAACCAAAGGAATCCCTCCTGACACTCAACCAATCATCAGAGAAAGGCATCCTCAAAAGTTCTACTCATTATGACATGCCATACATCCCTCCAAAGGAGAGATGGGCCTTCACATGAGGACTTTGAATCATACGATGGGAATGGCATGCACACAAAGCAAGCCATGTTTGTTTGAAGAAAGAAAACACTCTCTAAGGCTCTCCCTAAACCATAATTCCTACTAGCTTCAAGGAAGCTGCCAAAAGGGGATCAAAACACCAAATTAATTTATAAAATTAATTCTAAAGAGGCCTAAACATGTCTATTACATCACCAAAATAGATTAGATACTTATTATGCACTAATGGTTACCATTGAAAATCAACTAGGGGAAGTGCTATGTTAGAAGCATCATAAGAACAGCCTAAGTATTAATTCAATCTAAAATACCAAAACTAATTCTAAAATCCTAGGAAACTTTATAGGGGAACCTAAGCATGTAAGGTATCTATAGTAGAAAAACCAGATCCTAAAACTATGCTTAAAGGCACTAAAGAAATTACACACCAAAAGTGGTCAAAAGGGATATCAAGTGGGGAAGCCTCTAAATATCTAGTTCAAAACAGAACCTAAAGCTGCCTAAAAATTACCCTAAAAATATCTGCGAGTTCCTTAATATGTCGATAACAAACCAGCAAAGAATTAAGTCCAAATTCTATACCAAACTCCAGAACAAAAATCGGCAAGAAACTATGCAGTTTTTGACATTTTATTATCCAACTAAAGGAGAAAAACAAAATCAAATTGAAAATTAAACGAACCTAAAATCCAATTGCGCACAAAGATCACAGACATGATAAGGATCATCCACGAATTTTTTTTATATTTTTCTAAGCATTCTTGCTATTTTATATGAATTAAAATCAAACAGCACACAAAACAGAATTTTAATGCCATTAAAAAACAACAATCAAATGGTTAAATTAAATCGGAAAACCAACCTACGGATCGGAGATTTGATCTGGTGATCGTTGATCAAGTGAATTTGCAAAGATCCGAACAAGATTAGACGGAAAACTTCAAGATCCACAATAATTCTTGCAAGAAGATAAAGATCGAACACTTCGAATCCGAATTGCTCCGAATAAATGCTTCCAACTTACGCTCCAATATCCAACTTCAATTTGCACGAAACTTGATTCGATAATGATGATGAGTGGAGGTTTATGCTCAAGATTCCATTGATTTCAATGAAAAATCAATGGATCCGATGACAAGGTGCTATGGGTGAGGGTTTGGAGAATGAAGAAAATTGAGAGAATTGAGAGAGTGAGAGAATTCTTGAAAATGAAAAATGAAAATTGTGAGGAGTTTTTTCTTTTGGTTTGGAGTAGATCATTTAAGTACTCCTTAGGCTTGGATCCCAAGGTAAGGTTTGGACTTTGGCTTGTGAAAATTGGTTTGGAGCTTAATGGTATGATTTTGGTACGTAAATTCCTCTTGAAGCAATCCATGAAATGACCATTAAATATGACTCAAATTGAAATTCTAACAATGCCTTTGTGTTTAGAATGTCATTTGCAATCAAAATATGTACCAATTTTCCATTTTTTGAACCATTGTGAATTATTTTGGATAAAAAGGAAACCTTGGTTGTGCCTTGTGAATGATTTTGGATGTGTAGCTTATTCATGAAGTCACAAATTGGAACACCATGAACCAAGCCCCAAATGAAAATTCTAATAATGCCAAATTGTTTAGAATGTATTTTCCAATCAAAATGAGCACAAATTTGGCTTGAAATCATTCAATTATCAATTGCTTTGAACTTTTCCCTTTTAATTTATTAAAATGGTCTTTTTGTGAAATTTCTTCAACCAATGCTTGTTCTAATCCATATCAACGGACTCTTGATACTTGGCTAAGCTAAAAACATCATTTTGAGCAACTTCCATGTTGAACAAAACTCCATTTGAAGCTTGCAAGATAGTGAAATTGACCTATAATTCAAAATGACCTGTAATGTCCAAATACCCAAAATACCCTTGACTTGTCAAAGCTATAACTTGAGTTCTACAAATCCAATCATGGACTTCTAGTACTCTTTAGAAAGCTAAGCAAATAAGGAACAACACTCATGTTGACCTAAAGTTCATAGGAATCATCCTTCTAGGGAAAAAGTGTCATGCAAATTGGGTAACTTTCAAGCTCCAAATTCACATGCCTCAGATGACCTATAACTTGTCTGACTCATAACTTGAGTTCTATAAACCCTATCAAGGACTTCTAGTACTCAAATTAAATCTAAGACCATGCCCTACAATAATCATGTTGGGGTCAAGATGAGATGACAAACATATCTTGAGTTAAACAGCCTGGAAGTCAGGGGTCCAACTATGGGATTTTACACTGTCAAGTCTTAGAAACCCTAGCCTGAAACTTCTCAAACTCCTCAATCATGATGAGTTAACCTTGGAATCATCCTTATAACACCTCAATGTATCAATCCATTATCACATGGACCTTGAATTAGGTCTCAACCTTCTTCAAATCCTCAGTTGACTTAGGGTTGACCCAGTCAAACCCTAGCTGCACCAATCATGGCTGAGGCTTCTTAATCTTGCATAATGACCTGTCTAGGCCTCAAAGTGATCTTCAACACTTCTCATGAGCTCTCTCAAGACCTCAGGTCCATCTTCATGGCCTCAGAATCATTTGATGACTTTCCACAACCCTCAAGTTAGGAGACCTACCCTCTTGGCTTCAATCACTCTCTCTGAGGATCTTTTAACTTCTCTGATAAGATCTTAACCCTTAAGCACCTGAATAACCTTCTTTGCTAGCCACACATTCTTGTGTAGCCCTTGATTGGTAATCATACCTCTTGATCTCCTGCATACATGTCAATGAAATGCAAATGATAATGCTAATGTGAATGAAATGAAACATAAGCTAGGTAAAGAAAAGTTGGGCAAATTTTAGGGTGCCACAACTGGCTACTGGTAGCACTCGCTACCCAATTCGCCCAGCGAAGATTCGCTACTCGGTCGCTCAGTGAAGCAGCTGGCGAACGTCTGCGAATTCAGAAAAATTCCACTGCTCAGAGTCGGCAAAACTCTCTGAACTCAACCGATTCCACCCAACTCAGTTCTCACAACATCAGACCAATAATCTACAACTTAACTACAGAATCCATTCTCGATTTTACCCGGTAAAACTTCAGCTCCACTCAATTAACTCAATCTCGGCATAAACACGACAATTACCCGAAATCCCCAAAATCACCAAACGATTATTCATCAAACGCATGCAACAGAATCAACAAGATAATCACGCATTCAGAATCATCACAACATAACAACAGATTCATCAAAACCTATGGGGTTAGGGAAATCCCCTCCTACCTAAAATTCATGCACTCTACCAAATTTCGACCCGATTCTCCCCCCCCCCTTACCTCGAAATGCTCGAACAGCTGATGAAACTCTGAAATTCAAGCTCTTCTTCTTCCTCCTTGATTCTCCTCTTGATCGTGCTCCTCCTCCTTCTACCGTGTTCTTTCACTCTTCTTCCTCCAATATTCCAACAATGCCCCTAATACCCCTTTTCCAATTCTTTTATTCCATTTTTAATAATAATAATAATAATAATAATAACAATAATATTACTAATAATAATATTATCATTACTTTTATATTATTATAAATAATAATTATATTATTAATATGAATGTCCAAGGTCATCAATTAATCTCCACACTTAAGAGCTACACACGATCGCACTCAACCACACCCCCACAAAAGCACCGCGAATAAAGTAATCACAAAAAAACGAGATAATTAAAATGGGTGTTACATAGATCATGGCCAATGACGGGTGTATGTGATCTATCCAGGGTTCGATTGAATGAACCAATGAGTCGGTACCGCATGCATGGTGTTGAGTTGCATAATTGCAGTGTTGTGTTGATGTTGGACAGTAGGTCGTGTTGGGTGAATGTTGAGTGATGAATTATATGATTACTACCTTTATTTCATGTATTGTATTACCGATAATTTTGATCATGTTTTCTCAACCCTTTGTTGTTGTTGTGGTTTGTGCTTCTTCGGAAGTCCAGATAATCCAGGTACTTAGCTAGCTTGGATAAAGGTGTGCGAGTCTACATCGATTATTTTCGGAAGGTGTTGTTATTCCTTACTCCAGAAGAGGAAGCATTGGTGAATTCCTTGTCTAATAAGGAATTGAGGACCCTATTGGAGGACGAAGCTAAGATGTTTGCTTTATTTGCGTCATTGTCTGTTGACGGCAAGACATAAGTGAAAGAGTTGGCGATGGTGAATGAATTTCCTGAAGTATTTCCTGATGACATTACGGAATTACCTCAGACGAGAGAAGTTGAATTTAGCATTGATCTTGTTCCTAGTACAAGACCTATATCTATGGCGCCGTACATGATGTCGGCAGTGGAATTGGCTAAATTGAAATCTCAGATTGGAGAATTGTTGGATAGAAAGTTTATCAGACCGAGTGTGTCGCTGTGGGGAGCTTCAGTGTTGTTGGTAAAGAAGAAGGATGGCAGTATGCGTCTGTGCATCGATTACCGTCAGTTGAATAAAGTGACCATTAAGAATAAATATCCTCTTCCAAGGATTGACGATTTGATGGATCAGTTGGTGGGAGCTAGGGTGTTCAGTAAAATTGACTTGAGGTCGGGTTACCATCAGATCAGAGTGAAAGAAGGTGATATTCAGAAGACGGCCTTTAGAATTCGGTATGGACATTACGAATATGCTGTAATGTCGTTTGGGGTGTCTAATGCGCCGAGAGTATTTATGGAGTATATGAACCGAATTTTTAATTCTTATTTGGATCAGTTCATTGTTGTGTTTATTGACGACATACTGATTTATTCTAAGTCTGAGGAAGAACATGAAGGACATTTGAGAATTTCTGTGCAGGTGCTGAAAGATAATAGGCTGTTTGATAAGTTATCAAAGTCTGAGTTCTGGTTAAAGACAATGAGTTTCTTGGGGCATGTAATATCCGATGATGGTATATCGGTGGACCCATTGAAAGTGAGTGCAGTGTTGCAGTGGGAACCGCCGAAGACAGCGACGGAAATTAGAAGCTTTTTGGGTTTAGCAGGATACTACCGAAGGTTTATTGAAGGGTTTTCTAATTTGGCATTGCCATTGACTCAGTTGACGAGAAAGAATCAAGTTTTCGTGTGGGATGCTGCTTGTGAAGAAAGCTTTGAGGAACTGAAAAATAGATTGACTACGGCACCGGTGTTAGTGTTGCCGACTCCGAGTGAACCTTTTGTGGTGTATTGTTATGCATCTAAGATGGGATTAGGCGGAGTTATTGTGCAAAATGGTAAGGTGGTAGCGTATGCTTCACGGAAACTGAGGGTGCATGAAAGGAATTAACCTACTCATGACCTTGAGTTGGCTGCGGTAGTTTTCGTGTTGAAGATCTGAAGGCACTACTTGTATGGTTCGAGGTTTGAGGTGTTCAGTGACCATAAGAGTCTGAAATATCTGTTCGATCAGAAGGAGCTAAATATGAGACAAAGAAGATGGTTGGAATTCTTGAAATATTATGATTTCAACTTGAGTTATCATCCAGGAAAGGCGAATGTAGTAGCAGATGCCTTGAGCAGAAAAAAATTCATATTTCGGCTTTAATGGTGAAAGAGATGGAACTAATTGAGCAGTTCAGAGATCTGAGCATGGTTTGTGAGACTACGACCGATGGTGTGATGTTGGGCAAGTTGCAGGTGAATAATGATTTCTTAGATTTGATTAAAGAAAGCCAAAAGCTAGATGTGAAGTTAGTAGATTTGATGCCTGGGGTAGGAAGTGACTCCGATAGTGATTTTAAGTTTGATAGTGCAGGTGTGTTGAGATTCAGAGGCAGGATTTGTATGCCGAATAATGACGAACTGAAGAAGTCAACTTTGAGCGAAGGACATCGTAGTAGTCTGAGTATCCATCCGGGAGCTACGAAGATGTACCATGATTTAAGGAAGTTATTTTGGTGGTCCGGTATGAAAAGAGATATAGCTCAATTTGTTTATGCCTATTTGACATGTTAGAAGTCGAAGGTAGAGCATCAGAGACCTTTTGGATTTATGCAACCGTTGGAAGTTCCGGTTTGGAAATGGGATTGTATAACCATGGATTTTGTTGCGGGCTTGCCGAACACGGCGAGAGAATTTGATGCTATTCGGGTAATTGTGAAGCTACATGGTGTTCCGTCGAGTATCGTGTCGGATAGAGATCCGAGGTTTACTTCATAATTTTGGAGGAGTTTACAGGAAGCTTTGGGTACTAAGTTGAGGTTGAGTTCAGCTTACCATCCGCAAACTGATGGTCAGTCGGAGAGGACTATTCAGTCGCTGGAAGATTTGCTGAGAGCTTGTGTGTTGGAAAAGGGTGGTGCGTGGGATACTCATTTACCGTTGATAGAGTTCACGTACAACAACAGTTACCATTCTAGCATCGGAATGGCACCGTTTGAGGCTTTATACAGTAGGAGGTGCAGAACTCCTCTGTGTTGGTATGAAACAGGTGAGAATGTGGTATTGGGACCGGAAATTGTGCAGCAGACTACTAAGACCATTCAGATGATTCGTGAGAAAATGAAAGCATCTCAGAGTAGGCAGAAAAGTTACCATGATAACCGAAGGAAAGAACTGGAATTTAGTGAAGGTGATCACGTGTTCCTAAGAATTAAACCAGTGACTGGTGTGGGTCGTGCGTTGAAGTCCAAGAAGTTGGATCCTAAGTTTATTGGACCGTATCAGATTTTGCAGAGAATTGGTGTTGTAGCTTATAGAGTGGCGTTACTGCATGAGCTTTCGAATTTGCATGACGTGTTTCATGTGTCGCAACTTCGAAAGTATGTCTCCGACCTATCTCATGTGATTCCGAGAGATGAAGTTCAAATCCGTGAGAATCTTACTGTTGAGACGATGCCGTTGAGGATCGAAGATCGTGAAATGAAACAACTCTGAGGGAAGGAGATATCCTTGGTGAAAGTGGTTTGGGGAGATGCTGCAGGAGGCAGTGTGACCTGGGAATTGGAAAGCAAGATGCGGGAAGCGTATTTGGAATTGTTTCCATCAGGTAATTTTCGAGGACGAAAATAATTAAAGTGGGGGAGAGTTGTAACACCCATTTTAATTATATAGTCTTTTGGTGTTATTTTATTTTGGTGTGTCCTTTGTGTGGGGGTGTGTCTGGGAGTGTTGGTGGGTACCCTTAAGTTATCGGGATTATTTAATAAAATATAGAGTTTAATAATAATATAATATAATTAATAATGATGATAATCTAATAATTAGTAATATTATTATTATTATTATTAGTATATTATTATTATTATTATTATTATTATTATTATTATTATTATTATTATTATTATTATTATTATTATTATTATATTAATAAAATGAAATAAGGATTAAAAGGGGTATTAGAAGAGTTTGGGGGAGAGGGAAGATTAGAACACGATAAAAGTCAGTTTTAGAGAGAAGATCAAAGGGGAAGAACAAGAGGAAGAGAAGAAGGCTAGGGTTAACGATTCTTCAGGTTCTTCGTCAATCGGAGCATTAATCGAGGTAAGGGGGGAGAAACTGATTGGGATTGATGTTTACATGAAATTGGGTAGTGGGGATTCCTTAACCCCGTAGGGATTTGATGAATATGTTTGTTATGTTGATATGTCTTTGATTGTTGTTGATTATGATGAATTTCGTGTACATTGATGTGTTTATGAGTATTGCTGCCATTAACGAAATTGGGTATGTGTTGTTGTGGATTTGGTGAAGTTCTATGTAACTTCTGCAGGAGTAGTGATGAATATGAAAATTGGTTCTAGAGAGAAAGTTTAAGGAACAATTGATTAGTGTAGTGTGTAGTAGTTGTAGTGATGATAGGACAGAGAATAGATGAGGAATTGTAGGCTTGGAATTGAGCAAGGTGACATTTTTGGACAGTGAGGGTTTTGAGTATCGCAGACGCTCGCTAGCACCTTCTCTAGGCGAGCAGGTCGCGAGCATTCGCTAGGGACTCGCTAGGCGAGATGGGTAGCAAACATGTCCAATAGCTACTGTTTGCCTTCGCTAGGCGAGCAGCTAGCGAGTGTTCGCTAGGGCTTCGCTAAGAGAACGAGCCAGCGAGCGTGACAGAAAGTGACGTTGTGCTGTTTTGCCTTGTGACCTCGTTTTGTAGTATCCCTTGAGCGTTGACCAGTATCGATATGGTTATTAGTGGTGAAGAGTGTATACTTAACATTAAAAGGTGAAATTATGTAGTAATCGAAGTTAATTGGAATAAGTAGATTGAGGTGTGAGATATGTATAGGGTATGGTGATGGGATCAGGGGGATTGTGTGACTTTAATTAAATTAATTAATAGATGAATAATACGTATGTATGATGTGTGGTAATGTGATCAGGGGATCGTGTTCACCTTGTGTGCTTGAGTTCATTTGTTGTGCATTTGGTGTTATGCATATCATGGTGTTTGGTGGGACGAATTATTGCTCAAGAGGAGTGTATGTGATTCATCCGTACTCCATTGCGGAGAATGGTAGGGATAGATCATGGCCAAGGACGGGTGTATGTGATCTATCCGGGGTTTGATTGAATGAACCAATGAGTCGGTACCACATGCATGGTGTTGAGTTGCATAATTGCATTATGGTCTGTTGTGTTGATGTTGGATAGTAGGTTGTGTTTGGTGAATGTTGAGTGATGAATTATATGATTACTACCTTTATTTCATGTACTGTATTACCGATAATTTTGATCATGTTTTCTCACCCCTTTGTTGTTGTTGTGGTCTGTGCTTCTTCGGAAGTTCAGATAATCCAGGTACTTAGCTAGCTTGGATAGAGGTGTGCGAGTCGAGTCTTAGGATGCTCTGATACGTAGCACGGGACTTGGGTGTTTTCTTTTGATTTAGTTGAACTTGTTTTACTTTCCTGTGACGTATCATGTGTTCGTGAATTTTATTAATGAATATTTTTATGTATTGGCGGATGGCCGAGATTGATGAACTAGTGAATATTTTCCGCTGTTTTGATTTGAAAACCTTCTAATGAAGAGTATGTTGAATTATGTGATGTGATATCCCACTTTAGTGGAGAACTCTGATGTTTATTTGAATTAATCGTATTTTATTTTAATTTGGGAAAGTGGGGTGTTACAAGGCACGTGAGGCACTGTAGTATAGGAGATAACGTAGGAGCAGGGGTGCCCGAGTTTGTCATAAGCATTAGTATATAGTATTTGTATTAGGAGCATTATTTTTCGACTCTATTTTATTTTGACTTCGTTGTGTACTTCAGATTTATTAATTTATATTTGTCATTTTTATATTATTTCTAAAGTGTGTGGTTTAATTTATACAAAATTGAAATTGATATTATAGATATAATATATCATCAAATTCATTAGAGCATGTGTAAATCAAAGTCTAAAATTATTGTCTAGTGTGATTAAGGAGATGCATCTCTATATTCTGTCTAGTGTGAATACAAAGATACATCTTCAGATCAGGTTAGTATCAAATTGTGTGTGTTTTAGTTAGGCTCAGGGTGTGTAAGGAAATGTATTTATGAAATTACGGGGCATTTTCAAATTTTTATATGGTGTTTTTTCACCTCTTAGGATGGGATTAGCAATTCCTTAAAATTAAACTTGGCACCCTAGAATTTTTCATAATATCAAAAATATCTTTGTCAAAAATTGGTGTGCAAAAAATTCGATAGGCTAATTAAAAATGGAGTATACACTCAAAGAATCTAGTAGGGCAATAGAGAAATCTGGTATGCACTTTTATCACTTTTTTTTTTATAAAAGTCGGTGGATGTAAAAACTTAACGGAATATTGAAATATATGGTATGCACGCATGCAATTTTATTGAATTTTAAAACTTTTTTAGTAAAAAAACATGATATTTTACTAGTTTTCTCCGGTATAAATGCATATAAATTATGATATTTTATCCGAGTTTAAAAAATGTTGATAAGAATTCATTGTTTTCCTAAACATGTGTATGAGCATGAAAATGCATGTAAAGTTGTAAAGTTTTAACGAAGAAAAAAGACTTGTAAAAATGCGGTAAGTTGCACAACTTTTATAAAAGTTTCAAAAAAAATGATAAATGATATGTGATTTTCACTTTTTAAGCCAAAGTGTATTATAATAAAAGTATGATTTAGAGAGGAGGGGATATTGTAGCACCCTAATTTTTGACCTTAAAATCCCACCTCCTTGTTCTTTTTTTCTTTCTTATATGATATCTTTATACTTTTGTGTACGTGTTTATTAAAGCTAGCCAATTTATGCAGATGCAATAATTTCAAGTGGAGATAGCATTCATTCCCACATTTAAACATCTCGAGATGTGACCAGGTTGTGATCAAGTTTCTAGGACTTAAAGGTTGCATTCTTGTCAAATTCAGAAAAGATTCAAGAGTTTTCAGGTCATCATGAGAATTAATATATGTTACCAACTTCAAACTCACGTTACATGGAGGATGGATTCGTAAGTGTCATTCATAGAGGACATGATACAAGTCAAAGAAATGAGTTGAGCAAAGTATCTTTATAGGCCTGTTGTGTATTCAACAGGGAATCCAAACGAAAGAAGGCTCATCAGAGCAAAGGATTTGGAACCACTAACAAGTCAAGGTGCATAAAAAAGAGAAGTCCCAATTTATTCAAGAAGGTTGAATTAAGATTGATAAGCAAGCAAAAGGGGAAGGCCTGTTTGTGAGTTTTCTTTAGAATTCAAGTTCGTACGAGTTGTTAATGACGAGAGCAAGGATACTCAAGTCATCATAAAGTTCAAGATACAATTCATTTCTGAATTTCTAAGTCGTATGAGAAGTGCAAGCCTAAAGCAATTTATAAGCCTAAGCACCAAGAGTTTGATACCTTTCCACTTTGAAATTCAAAGACTTTAATGGGCTTCATATCATGGTAAATTAAAGAAGTTCAATTTCAATTTCTCTAAGTTAAGACCATCTTCGTTTCACGGCAAGAAACTTGAGTGTTTTTTAGATTAATGTTGATTCAATTACAACAAGGATTGAAGACCACCATTTAAGTTACAAAGTGTAATGCATATCATGGTTTGAAGTTTTATAAGAAGGGAGTGAAGATTCTTAATAATACCAAAATGCAAGAACTTCCAAATC
>CAWUDS030003079.1:27500-30000 GCA_963859935.3 Lathyrus sativus
ACATGATGATCTCCAGTCCTATGCTCAGTTAACTCCTATTATGCATTCAGGTTCATATAGATTAGGAATTGCACTAATGGTAGCAATGATGGTTCAGAAGTCAATGGACCTATGAAAAGCAGCCACTACTTCCTTATGATATTTGGTCATTTTGACATTGAGGATTTTCAGGGTAAAGATTTAAAACTCCTCTTTGTATTATCCCTAAATTTTGCCTGAATTGTTTTACAGTCAGCGGGATGCCCTAGTTTTGCCTAAGTCTCCTTCATAGGTTTTAACTTAGCGGGCTTTTTCTTTTGATTTTTTTTTGAAACATGACTGCCTGGTTTAATAATTACGGTGAACCATCATCAGTTTTTTTTTGCTTAAAGATAATCTTCGACACTTGTTTGTTGTGTGTGAAGGAAAATTGTAAGTGCGACCTTTATATGAAAGGTATATTGCATGAACACATAACCGATTTAACTGAGAACTACCCATCCCCAGGTTAAAATTGCGTTTTTTTTTTGTAAAGAAAGGAACTCCAACTTCTAGGCTCGAAGGGGTTGACAAGGGATTAACTTCCTTATTTCTCCAGTGTTTGGGAATTGAAACAATGTCTTACATCGTCAACAAGGTTTGATTGAAAGCATACTGACATCAATTATGGGTATAACGTTATCATCATCCTCCCTCCAATCTTAGCATATCAAAAATTTGGACAAAATGTAAATATTTGAAAAATAAAGCATAAAGATGCAAATAATAGGCAAAATGAATTGAATCAAAAGTCGCAATGCTCATTTAATTAATGTAAAAGTACAAACATAATTTGAAAGCAAACATCTAATACGAAATAAGGAAAATGCAAACAATAAGGAATAAAATGCCTAGTGATAAAACTTCATTTCTGATGCACTGGCAAGGGATCCTTCTGAACATTCGGATGACTGTCTGTAAAATCAAGTATCCCAGTTCTAATCAATTCACACACTCTAGCCTTCAATGCAAAACAATGCTCCAAGTCGTGGCCTGGGGCACCCTCATGAAAAGCACAATGGAGATCGGTTATGAACCGAACCAGAGGAGGATTAGGAGGAGGTGGCGAAACCTTTGTGGTGATCAATCCTCGTCGAACCAAGTTAAGGTATAACTCGGTGTAAGCCATGGGAATAGGATCAAAGTGGCTTCTGTTCCGTTTCTGGTTTTGTCTGATAACTGGGCGTTGAGGAGTCTGACTTGGCTGTCCTCTAGAAATCAGTATTTGAAGCATTTCAGTGAGCTTAGTCATGCCTGATTTCAACTCATTGATTTCCAATCGGATCTCTGCATTGTATGTCTCTTGCTCTGACATCTTACGTCTATAGTTAGCCCTGGTCTGATATCTGTGTCGAGGAATCAGCTTGACGACTCAAAGGTACACTGGAAGATGAGAGAACCGAGAATGAGAAACCGGGGGAAAAATGCAATGCAAAAATGTGATGCTAATGCCATGTAATGGTTCCAAGAATTTCAACGGTCGATTGCAAATATTCCCTTTTAGGAAAGTTGGAAAGAAATTTTTTTTTTTACTCTAAAATGTAGGACCTTTTTGAATTTGCAAAGGACTGTTGAATTCCTTGAAACTGGAAATGATATGATGCTTTATGCATGCAAAGCACAAATACACACACAAAGGTCCTAGGTTAGAGGACAATGAATGGAGTTAAGGTCTACCCTTCCCAAAAGGTAAGTACTATAGGTTAATTGTACCTGCAGAACAAGGATTCTAAATCAGTGCCCAGAGTCATCACTCCATCCTTCGGATATTATCAACTTTCCAACTAACTCGGAGGTCGATAATATTCTCGAGAGAACCTCTTTTGAGTGTAGTATCGCGTAGCAACTTTTGTAGGACTACTCCCACATAGTTCCCGCACTACGTCCTATATAAGGCCAAGGTGGTGTTAAGGTACTATGGTCCCCAGTATCACAGACTCAAATTGAAAATAGTAAAAGTTTTCACGACTGCACTCGATCAACCGAACCATTTTCGAAAGGGTCTCAACTGAGCGGTGATTCTCGAGTTGACTTGGTCGGGACTCACTCCCGGCAAGCCTCGTCGAATATCTCACCTTCATATGATAAGGTCACTCAAGTCTGGGTTAGGACTTATCTCACAATAACAGGTATCCCCACAAGGTACAATGATATATAAAAATTATTAATAAAATATCATACAATAAACAAAATAGGGGTAACCCTTAAAAATTAGGAGGATCCCCAGTGAAGTTGCCATTTTCTGTTGCGGTTAGAATATGATATCAAATTATTAATTAATTTGAATCGCATCTTTAGTTCACAACCGCTCTTTGATTTATCCGAAGGAAAAGGTCAAAAGAGGAAAACCTAATTTTGCATCGTAAAGACAATGTGGGGAGAGATCTAGGTAAGGGGTTGGTTAAGCTCAGGGAAGGTACTATCACCCTAAACTTCTGTAGTACTCTACAGGAACCTTTTGTTTATTGTATGTTTTTTTTAA